>QRFJ01001485.1:0-420673 GCA_006176705.1 Cocos nucifera | reverse complement strand
CATGGGTATTACAAACTTTTTTGCACTCCACGCTTTCTCCAACCATTTTACCCAAATCTGGTCCTTAACTTTACGAATCGAAGGGAAGAGATGGTAGGAAAGCAAGCAGACATTGTTGGATTGAGTTTGGAGGGATGAGAGGCCCTCTGCTCGTCGAGACAAAGAATCTCTAGGGCATTGTGAATAGTCATGGGTTTGTTTTAATCGCCTATGGCCTCGAACCTCGAGTTGACTCATGGTTTTGAACTAGTTTGCTCGAGTTGACTCGAGTAATAGTTATGAAACTTTTAAAGTTTTAGAGAAAATTTTGGCATTCAAATAATATCTAGTTATTTTTCTAGATATTTATCATTTATAATATATACAAAATTTGATTCTTTTGGATTTAATTTGATTTACCTAGAATTATGAAAAATAAAATTTTATCAGGTTGATAGCAAAGTCCTAAGTCTCTTCTAATTATGCTAAATTTTCTTCATTAAAGAGTTTTATGAGATATGTTCTGCTAATGTTTTATTAGTACTAACAAATTCAAGTACCACCATATTATTTGTATATGATCTCTTATGAAGTGATGTCTTATCTCAATGTGTTTGAATCTTGAGTGTTGAATTGGGTTCTTGGTTAAATTGATTGCACTTATGTTGTCACATCTTATGGGTATCTTATTAAATTTGAATCCAAAATCTTCTGATTATTGTTTAAATCTAAAAAATTTGTGCCACAACACTCCTAACAGCTATATATTCGGCCTCGATCATTGAGAGTGCTTCTGAATTTTGTTTCTTACTAAACCAAGAAATTAAATTTACTCCTATGAATTGACATGTGCCACTAGTGCTTTTCCTATCAAGTTTGCACCCAGCAAAATCAGCATCAAAGTAACCAATTATTTCAAATTGAGATGCTCTATTATACTATAGTCCTACATTAAGTATCCCAAATAAATATCTAAAGATTCTTTTGACAGCATGCAAATATGATTCTCTAGGATCTGATTGATACCTAGCACATATGCAAACACTGAATACTATATATGATCTACTTGCAGTAAGATAAAGAAGTGAGCCTATTATACCTCTATATAATTTTAAATCTACTTTCTTACCTTTCTCATCTTTATCAAGTTTACAGGATGTACTCATTGGTGTGCCAATTGGTCTTGAACTCTCCATCCCAAACTTCTTGAGTATTTTCTTTGTGTATTTTGTTTAGTTGATGGAGATCCCCTCTTCATTTTGTTTGATTTGAAGTTCGAGGAAGAAGTTTAACTCTTCCATCATGCTCATCTCGAACTCACCCTACATTAGCTTAGCAAATTCTTGACAAAGAATTTTATTAATGGCACCAAAAATAATATCATTCACATAGATTTGTACAACTAATAGATTCTCATCTTTTCTTTTTAAAAATAAGGTTTTATCAATATTTCTTCTAGTAAATTTATTATCTAGTAAGAATTTACTTAATCTTTCATACCAAGCATGTGGGGCTTATTTTAGACCATACAGGGCTTTATGTAATTTAAATACATGATTTGAAAATGCATGATTTTTAAATCCAGATGGTTATTCAACATATATTTCTTCTAATATATAACCATTAAGAAATGCACTTTTTACATTCATTTGATATAATTTGAAATTCATGAAGCATGCAAAAGCAAGCAATAGTCTAATGGCCTCTAATCTAGATACAGGAGCAAAGATTTCATCAAAATCAATGCTTCTTCTTGATTATATCCTTTTACTACTAATCTAGCCATATTTTTTATAATAGTTTCATGTTCATCTAATTTGTTTCTATATATCTATTTAGTTTCAATTATTGGATGGTCATTTGGTCTATCGACTAGGGTTCACACTTTATTTCTTTCAAATTGATTTAATTTTTCTTGCATGGCATCTATCCAATATGGATCATTTTCAGCTTCTTCTATTGATTTAGATTCAATTTATGATACAAAAGCTATGTAATTATTTACATTTCTAAGATAAGATCGTGTTCTTACCCCTTATAATAGATCACCGATTATAAGATCTTTAGGATGTCCATGTGCAAACTATTAGATATATGTGCCCTAGAAGTCAGAATTGGCTGACACTTGTAATATACTTCTAGGGGCAAAATTATAATTTTGACTAATATCAATAAAATGGGTTATTTTCTATCACATATGTGTATCTAGTGTGTGTGATACATTCTTTGAGTTAATGGTAATGATAATTCATATTTTCAAGAGTTAAAAATTTAAGATATGAATAATCATTTATTAACTCATAAAATGCTTCGACCATAGGATCATCAAGGATGGTGATTGATCCGGAAGTTGGTGTACACATTTCTTCTTTAGTAGATGAGTCTTGAGTCTACTGGTGTGAGACATCGAGCGAGAGATACAGATACTCGTTAGAGAATGAGGGCACTGAGCGTGACCATCTTGAGTAGTCATTAGGGAGTCTACCTTCTCGTCATGACTGACTCGATGCTACATAGTGTGTTTGGTTTCTTTGATTGAGATGCATCGATAGTACCTTGAGGGTGTTATAGTTTGACTACTCATTACTCGGTCTCCTAGTCATTCGAAATCCTAAGGTGTATGTTGGCTATAGCATGTTCATTGTAGGAACTGGATAGCACAAGATGGAATCTATCTACCTCGATGGTAAGAGGAGCATCCTATGATGATCATGAGAATTCAAGTTCAAAAGTCCATGGCCATGGCAGAGTGAAATAATAGAAAGAGTTTTATTTAGGTTTTCACATTTGGACTTGAATCGAAAACGATTAATCATATGATAGAATTAGGGTTTGACGAGTTCACCTTAACCCTAATCTGATCGGGGCTCAAGATAGAAGAACTTAACACACAGGTAGCTGCATCCAAGAGGTTGATTAACTTGATGGTTGCCACCATATACTGCTAGGTGTCACTGTGGATTTTGGGAGCAATTAGAATGTTTAGATTGATCGATCATTCTAGTGTATTGAATCAGAAGAGTTCTGATCCATCAAAGGAGTTTTGATGATGTCGAATTGCATAGAGAATCTCTTCTCTTTTTTAAGCCGAAGAATGGGAGAGGAGAAGAAAAGCCCAAATGGAATGGATGACATTCCAACTATCTGAGGTTTCTCAACCCTCCGAAGAACCCATTCAAGAGGAACCCATTCAGGAAGAACCCATTCAACCTCAATAGGATCAAGATATACTGAACTCACCTCCTCCATCATCTTCACCTATCGGTAGGATGGCCACAAGAGCCATTGCAATGGGAAGGAGAGTTGATTTTGATTTCTTTGAAAGTTACAATTTCTCTATTGGGACATGGATTAATAGGATGGGGTGGAGGAATTTCTATATAATGGACATCCCCATGTACCCTAAATTGGTTAGAGAGTTCTATGAAAATCTTAAAAGGAGATTTTTTGAAATTATAAGTGTTGGGAATTGTATCCTAAAGCCAATCATCTAGATTATAGATGATTGAGCTAAATATAATTATACTTAAATTATTAATAAATAAAATTATTATTTTGATATTTTCATCACTTTATGCATCTTTCTATAATGAGCTCTTCTATGATGAAGTCCTTAGGACTATTTAGACTCAACAAAAGAGGATTTATCATTTAGTCCTTAAACTAGATCGTGATCAAATGATTCATTGTTATCCAGGAGGACAACATATCGAGTGTAGGTCATTGTGTGCCATAAGTATTGGTTGTCCTCTTAACTAAGAAGTATGGAGATACTGTTATGACATATAGGTGAAGTGTAGGGATACATTTTACTGAACATGATCCAACTGCGGAGCTCTCTTCTACCAAAAGTTACTCATGAAGGTTATGGGTATATGTGTCCCTTAGATCTGAGATCACCATGGTGACTTGCAAACAACTTACTGTACTTAGGTACTGGACTACCTGAATTTCTAATTCAGTGACAGAAGGCTACTTGGTGTAGTCAAGTACTTAGCTTATCAGTACATGAGTCAAGATGGGATTGATCCCTCCAATTGTTGGAGTAAGTGCATCGTTGTATTTTAATTTAGCAAATCCTCGATTGGGGTAGTCCATATGATGGATGCTAAGTTTTGAAAT
This sequence comes from Cocos nucifera, assembly GCA_006176705.1. Taxonomy (NCBI): domain Eukaryota; kingdom Viridiplantae; phylum Streptophyta; class Magnoliopsida; order Arecales; family Arecaceae; genus Cocos; species Cocos nucifera. The sequence goes on along the minus strand of QRFJ01001485.1, from coordinate 416,572 downwards.
ACACTATGGATGAATTTTAAGGTTGGCAGTAAACCTTTGATCATCCTTTAAGCATCAAGGTCAAGGAGATGAATTATACGATAACCATATGCCACAGGTTCATCGATGTTGCATTATAAATTTTTGATTTATCCGGACGTCGGATACCTTTGCTAGATGGTCACATCGATTGGTACAAAAAATTAGTTTCTATGCTACCGGCTTAGGATTCGAACCTATGGGATCACACATAATAGGGGTTCCTATCTGATCTGATGGCTGATATTGAGTCTTAATGACCTAGGACTCTGTGGTCAAGAGTCCCACTAGACTGGAACTTTGTGACCAAGAGTTCCACTGGATTGGGACTTTGAGTCCTACTTATCTGGGACTCTCTGATCGTGAGTCTTGATGACCTAGGACTCTATGACCAAGAGTCCTAATGGACCGAGACTTTGAGTCCTACTCATTTGAAACTCTCTGATCAAGAGTCCTACTAGTCTAGGACTTTATGATCATGAGTTCGATTCGTTTGAAATACTAGGTTCAAGAGTTTCATTGGTTTGGGACTCTTTAGGAGTTTCATATTGATAGGACTCTATTGACCAAATACCCATCCGATTGAAACTCTATATTTATTGAAGGATTAATTAGTAATTTGATTACTAATTATCTCAATTTGATTAAGTGATGAGGATTTGATCAAGTGCAATCGAATTGGATTCAATTGGGTTTAACCCGATCAGGTCATGAGATGACCTAATCGCTATGGAAGATTTGACCCTGATTTGATCAGAATTTGAATCTAATTAATTTTTAATTTAATTAGAATTTTATTGGATTGGATTAAGCCTAAATTAGTTGGGTTTAACTTGATCTAATTAGGTCTAGATTAATTGGTTTGGTTGAAATCAATTAAGACTAAGTTAAATAAGTTTGAATTTGAACCTTCCTTCTCCCTGTGCCATCCTGCTTTGACTTTTCCACACCCTAACTCGTGCACACTTTAGTTTTGCATGAGAATTCTCACACAGAGAAGATATCTATGCCCCCTCCGCTTTCTACCTTTGACCTGGTCCAAGTGTTGGATCAGATTGGATTTAAGTTGAATTTTGAATTCAACTTGATTTGGTTGGTTTGGTTGAAACTTTCCAACTCCCTCTCATGCTTATCCATTCACCACGCCCCTTGAGAAATGTTACGTGATTTTTTTTTATGCATTTTTTGAAGGTGGACACATAGAAAGAGAGTCCTTCTATGCATCAAACATCCAGGGGTGGGCATTGGATAGGGATAAGAAGGTTTTTGAATTTGATGTTGGTTGGGAGGTTGAAACAAGTTCAACCTCCGACCCTTATCTCTTTCCACATTCCTTTCCTATGGTATTTCATGTCAATAAATTATGAGAATTTGTATGCATGCACAAGAAGGAGTTTGGATTCTATAGTAAAAATTTCAATGTGATTGGGCATTAATTTTGGCTGAGAAAAATCTTAGAGTGAAGGTGAGTAGGGTTCTATAGCACTTTATTTTTCCCTCATGCCTCTATTCTCTTCTAATTTTTTCCTCTAAGGATACCCAATTTTTAGATATGATCTAAATAAGATTTATGGATCTAAATGTCATCTTTTTATAAAACTTATTTCATGGAAAAACTCCACATAGAGAGGGTGTGATAGGGTTTTCAATGTATTAGGGTTTTTGGGCTGAGTGAAACCCTAGATTTGGGTATCTAGGTTTGGATGGAGAAATCGAGTGTTGTGAGCATTGGATCACCACCAAACCTCTTCACCATCCTCCAATATTTATGTTTTAATTTTTTTAAGTATTCAAAAGATTAGAAAATAGATAATCGATCGGATCAATCGTGATCAGCCATCGAAGACCTCGGTAAGGAGCTAGCACTCCAGTGGGGCTAATCGAGACTAAGAGCTCCATGTAGACCAACCATAGAGGTCGGACAAGTGTGCAACTATAGCATGATGCCAGAGCCTATTCTGGTAGATTTAGATCATGGAGATCAGCTATCCGCACACAGGTATCGAGTTCTGAACTCATATCGATCAGCAAATATGATTTGCTGATTGATTGCATTTTATTTTTCTATTACATATTACCATGTCTAAATCCTGAGTAGGATAATTGATTAGATCAATGCATACTATAGAATTAATATTAGATTAATTTTAGATTTTTCTATATTTTATTCAAAAAAAATTTTCGAAAAGCATGCCCTAAACCCTGCTCGATTTCCTTCAAATGGTATAAGAGCAAGGGTTGCTTGACATGTTAATATGTTAATTAGAAAGATTAAATGCTTATATATTTTATATGTATTTAATCCAAATAACTTAGTAATCAAGGATGAATGAGCCACCAAGCCATCCGGTCATAAGGAACAAGTATGGTTTAAAGGCTAACTCCTTCCATTTAGTGGGGATCCCTTGTAGTGGTAGGGGTGCCACCATGAACTCATTCATTAAGATGAACAGTGAAAGAATTTTATTGAAATTATTTTAATTAGAAAGTTAAACATGAATATATTTAGATTAGATCTAAAAGGTAATTCATGGTTTAATTTTTGTTATGTCTTATTTTCTATTATGAGATTAGCAATAGGATTGCTGTTTATGAAATGAGCTGACCCATTTATGAAACGGTCAACCTATTTGGTGAATAGAAAATAAAACCTTTTAAAATTTAAAAATTATTTTTGAAATACCAAATTCCAATCCATCAGTCCAAAAACTTAATTGAAAGAATTAAGTATCTCATAGAATCTAGAATTATGAATTAAAGATTCTAAGACATAAGCATAAGCTATGGATTAAAGGGTTAGATGAATTAGGTCTATTAATTGGATTAGACCTAAGGTTAGTTAAAGAATAGATTAATCTAGAGTAATTGATCAAATCTATCCAAATGTTGAATTAGATTAGGTCAAGGACACTCTAGACTCAATTTCAATAGTTGTAGTTGAATGAGTCCATGTCTTTAACTAGACCAAGATGGACTTGATTCATGGCTAAGCGGTCTAGTTCAAAATTACTAGGTTGATCAGATTAAACCTAACTAACCAGTTGATGTCTAAGGTAAGTTTGGCAGTCTAGATCAATGATTTTTAATTAGGAGCTACTCGCACTGATTCGATCTTTGACGAGTTAATAAGATATTCCTTCCACTGATCTCACTTACCTGACCGACATGATCGATTAGAGTTTGATTAGATCACTTGGTGATTCGAGCTGACCCATGTCACTAGGAATCAGTTTAACTGATTTCAATTAGTAAGACTGAATTAGGTGCCCATGGATCTAAATTGATCCTAGTCCTAACCTATTGACTTGGTGAAGTCAGTGGAAAGATTTGACTTGGTGAAGTCAGTGAAAATATTTGACTTAGTGAAGTCAGTGGGAGAAATTGGTCCATGTCCTTTCATCCTTAAATCATAAGTAACCTAAATCCTCTGAATTATTAGGTCCTTAAAATAACTAAGTTATGGGGATAATCGAGTCATATCCTCTAATTAAGGTGAACAGTAATAAGTCCAATTTTTTGGATGGACATTGGAGGTGCTTAACACTTGGTGTTCATCTGAATATTGGAATTACTGTCCATCATATAATGATTAGGTTGCACTCTCTTAATGGTGATCAGGTTAGCCAGAGCCCATCTCAGGCCTGATCATCATTGGTTTGATACACCGAACTCAATCATGTTAATGGTTGGACCTAACCAGACCTTTTCAGTGAAAGTCAAAGCTTACTAAATTGGTTTCTGGGGCAAAATCTAATTACTAAAAATTATTTAAAAAAATAATTGGTTGTGAACCTATCTATAGATACACATGGGTTAGCCAGAGCCTACCTCAAGCCAATCTGTAGTCTACACGGATTTCAATACCTACTAAGAAGTTAGTGTAATTCCTCGAATTGGAGGTAGAGGCTACCAATTTGCTAAAAATAGTGAGAGGACCTTGAGACTAAAGTCCAAGTCTTTAGGATTAATTAATTTAAGTACTAATAATGTTTCATGTTTTCTTTCAGATAAATAAAATAGCTAGTGTTAGTCCGCTCCGTTCATTATTAGACAATGGTAAGCTTTTAGGACCTTATTACGAGGAGTCTAGTGTCAACCCTGATCTGGCAGACCTGAAGAGGAATGATCCTTTTGACCCAAATAGGCCGAACAGAAAAAATCAGCAAGTAGTTGCTGGGCAAGGATATTACATGATAACACCTTGCAATTTCTCCGTATGTGAAATATCTACCTAGGTATTAAATATCGGAAGTCCAATTTATATATGCAATTCGTTGCATGGACTTTAAATTGGTAGAAAGTTTGAGAATGGTGATAGATTTCTGAATGTTGGGGATGAAAGTAAAGTTTCAGTCCTAACATTGGAAACTCTTAAGCTATTTTTCAAAGGTAAAAATATTGTTTTACGTGATTGTCACTATTGTCTATCTTTTATAATGAACATAATATCTGTTGGACTTTTGACATAGGATGGTTATTATTTATTAATAAAAAAATTATTATGATATTATTATGAATAATATTACAGTAATGTGAGGATAATTAAAAAATGGTATTTACGTTTTATCACAGTCTGTTAGTGTAATGTACACATCAAACAAATGCCCAAAGCTAGATCATGTCTCCGATGCCTATCTTTGGTACCATAGGCTTGGTCATATAAACAAGAATAGGATAAACAGATTAGTCAAGGAGAATATTCTTGACATCGATGATTATGAATCATTGAATACCTATGAGTCCTGCCTACTTAGTAAGATGACCAAATCACCTTTTACTGAAAAAGGTAAATGGGCCACTGAGCTTCTGGATCTAGTACATACTGATGTATGTGGACCCATGAACATATATGCTAAAGGTGGGTTCTACTACTTCATTACATTTACTGACGATCTATTTAGGTATGGGTACATCTATCTTATGAAGAATAAATCTGATTCATTTGAAATATTCAAATGATATCGAAATGAGATAGAAAAATAACTTAGAAAGAGTATTAAAACTCTTCGATCAGACCGAGGAGGTGAATACCTTTCCAATAAGTTTTTGATATATCTAGGAGAGAATAGGATTCTCTCATAATGGATCCCTCCTAGAATACCATAGCATAATGGTGTATCAGAAAGGAGGAATCAAATCCTGTTGGACATGATTCAGTCCATGATGGAGTTTGTGAGTCTGCCAATTTCATTCTAGGATTATGCATTAGAGACTGCTTGTTATGTTTTGAATGTTGTTCCGAGCAAGTCCATTGCAAAGACTCCATATGAGATATGGACTGGCTGTAAGCTGATACTCTATCATTTTAGGGTTTGGGGATGTTCAACTTATGTAAAACATTTGCAACCAGAAAAGCTTGAACCTAGGTTTGATAAATACTTGTTCATAGGGGACCCTAAGGAAACTAAGGGTTATTACTTCTACCTTGTTGAAGAACAAAAGGTATTCATCAGCAATAGAACAGTCTTTTTAGAAAAAGAGTTTCTTATGGAAGAAACATCTATCTCTAATATTGAGCTTGGTGAAGTTCGACAGGTAGAAGAATCGACACATTCTAGTTAACCTACAAAACTAGATTTGATAAGATCAAACCTAGAGCCCATTGAAGAGGCACCTTTAAGGAGATTCGATAGAGTACCGCATCAACCGAATAGATACTACGATTTCTTAGTTTGGAATGGTGATCCTGTTGAACTCGATAAGAACGATAAGGATCCGATCACCTACATGAATGCTATGCAAAGGTCCAACTTTGATAAGTGGTTGGAAGCCATGAAGTCCGAAATGGAGTCCATAAAAGTCAACAGTGTATGGACACTGATTGATCCATCTGAAGGGGTAAAATCCATTGGGTGTAAGTAAATTTTCAAAAGAAAAAGGAGCACAAATGGAAAGGTGGAGACCTATAAAGCTCGTCTGGTTACTAAGGGATATCATCAATATTATGGTATTGACTATGATGAGACATTTTTTTAGTGGCAATGCTCAAGTTCATTCGAATTATACTTGCGATAGCAGCATACCTAGACTATGAGATCTGGTAAATGGATGTGAAGATAACTTTTCTAAATGGAGAGCTGGACGAAGAGGTGTATATGATACAGCCTGAGGATTTCACATCCACAGACGAGTTCAAGGTGTGTAAGCTTCAAAGATCCATCTATGGATTAAAGCAGGTATCTCAAAGTTAGAACATGCATTTTGATAAAGTGATCAAAACATATGACTTCGTTAAGAATGAAGAAAAATCCTATATTTATAAATGGGCTAATGGTTTTGTAGTTGTATTTCTTGTATTGTACGTGGATGATATTCTCTTAATCAGAAATGACATTCCTGCACTACAGAAAATAAAGATTTGACTGTCATCTCAGTTCTCCATGAAGGACTTGAGAGAAGCTTCCTACATCTTAGGGATGAAGATCTATAGAGATAGATCTAAAAGGTTGCTTGGATTGTCCCAGTCCAAGTACATCGATACCATGCTGAAAAGATTCAGCATGGAGAATTCCAAAAAGGGCTATCTTTCGATAGGCCATGAAATTACTCTCTCAAAGAAGGATTGTCCGACAACTCCTCAAGAGAGAGAGCATATGAGTAGAATACCATATGCTTTGGCAATGGGTTCTATTATGTACGCCATGACGTGTACCAGATCAGACGTGGCATACTCACTAGGGGTAGTGAGTAAATATCAGTCTGATCCGAGTGAGCATCACTGGAAGGTTGTAAAGATAATCCTAAAGTATTTAAGAAATATAAAGGATCAATGGCTCATCTATGGAGATAATGACTTGAAACTTGTGGGATATACTGATTTCAATTTTCAATCAGATCATGATGACAGCAAGAGTATGTCAGGATATGTATTTACCCTGAACGGTAGAGCGATCTGCTGGAAGAGTTCCAAACAGCACACTATGATCGATTCTATGTACGAGATGGAGTATGTCACGGTATCCGATGCTACGAAGAAAGCTGTGGCTGTGGAAGTTCATCGACGAGCTGGGAGTAGCACCCTCCTTGGATGGTCCGGTTCTGCTTTACTATGACAGTACTGGAGCCATAGCTCAAGCAAAGGAGCCGAAGGCACATTAGCGCACCAAGTATATTCTGCATCGCTACCGTCTTGTACGAGAGATCATGGAATGAGGTGACGTCGACCTTTAGAAGATTGATGGAAAGAAGAATGTGGCTGACCCATTTACTAAGGCTCTCAGAATCAAAGAGTTCGATAATCACAAATGGAAGATGGGTATTCGATACTATTCTAAGTGGCTTTAGTCTAAGTGGGAGTTGCTGAAAATTGTATCCCAAAGCCAATCATCTAGATTATAGATGGTTAAGCTAAATATAATTATACTTAAATTATTAATAAATAAAATTATTATTTTGATATTTTCATCACTTTATGCATCTTTCTGTAATGAGCTCTTCTATGATGAAGTTTTTAAGACTATTTAGACTTGACAAAGGAGGATTTATTGTTTAGTCCTTAAACCAGTTTGCGATCAAATAATTCATTGTTATCTAGGATGACAACATATCGAGTGTAGGTCATTGTGTGCTATAAGTGTTAGTTGTCCTCTTAACCAAAAAGTATGGAGATACTGTTATGGCATGCAGATGAAGTATAGAGGTACATTTCACTGAACATGATCCAACTGCGGAGCTCTCTTCTATCAAAAGTTGCTTGTGAAGGATATGGGTATTGTGTTCTTTAGACCTGAGATCACCACAGTGACTTGCAAGCAACTCACTGTACTTAGGTACCAGACTACTTGAATTTCTAATTCGATAATAGAAGGCTACTGAGTGCAGTCAAGTACTTGGCATGTCGATGCATGAGTCAAGATAGGATTGACCCCTCCAACTGTTGGAGCAAGTGCATCATTGTATTTCAATTTAGCAAATCCTCGATCGAGGTAGTCCATATGATGGACATCAAGTTTTGAAATATACTATGGATGAATTTTTGGATTGACAGTAAATCCTAGATCGTCCTTTAAGCATCGAGGTTAAGGGGATGAATTATACGATAACCATATGCCACAGGTTCGTCGATGTTGCATTATAATTTTTTGATTTATCCGAACGTCGGGTACTATTGCTAGATGGTCACATCGATTGGTATAGAAAATTAGTTTCTACGCTACTAGCTTAGGATTCGAACCTATGGGGTCACACATAATATGAGTTTCTACCTGATCTGATGGCTGATATTGAGTCTCGATGACCTAGGACTCTATGATCAAGAGTCTTACTAGACTAAAATTCAGTGATCAAGAGTCCCACTGAATTGAGACTCTAAGTCCTACTTGTTTGGGACTCTCTGATCATGAGTCCTGATGACCTGGGACTCTATGACCAAAAGTCCTAGTAGATTGGGACTTTAAGTTCAACTCATTTGAGACTCTCTGATCAAGAGTCCCACTAGTCTGAGACTCTATGATCACGAGTTCGATTCGTTTGGGATACTAGGTTTAAGACTCCCACTGGTTTGGGACTCTTCAGGAGTTTCATATTAATGGAACTCTGTTGACCATATATCCATCCGATTGAGACTCTATGTTTATTAGAAGATTAATTAGTAATTTAATTGCTAATTAACTTAATTTGATTGAGCGATGAGGATTTGATCAAGTCCGATCGAATTGGATTCAATTGGGTTTGATCCGATCAGGTCATGAGATGACCTAATCGCTATGGAAGATTTGACCCTAATTTGATCAGGACATGGACCTAATTAATTTCTAATTTTATTAGAATTTTATTAGATTGGGTTAAGCCTAAATTAGTTGGGTTTAACCTAGTCTAATTAGGTCTAGATTAATTGGTTTGGTTGAAACCAATTAAGACTAAGTCAAATAAGTTTGAATTTGAACCTTCCTTCTCCCTACGCCACACTGCTTTGACTTTTCCACACCCTATCTCATGCACACTTTGGTTTTGCATGAGAATTCTCACACACAGAAGGTATCTATGCCCCCTCCTCTTTCTGCCTTTAACCTGGTCCTAGTGTTGGATTAGATTGGATTTAAGTTGAATTTTGAATTCAACTTGAGTTGGTTGGTTTCGTTGAAACTTCCTAACTCCTTCTCATGCTTATCCATTCACCATGCCCCTTGAGAAATGTTACATGATTTCTTTTGTGCATTTTCTGAAGGTGGACGCACAGAAGGAGAGTCCTTCTACGTGTCAAACATCCAGGGGTAGGCGTTGGATAAGGATAAGAAGGTTTTTGAATTTGATGTTGGTTGGGAGGTTGAAACAAGTTCAACCTCCGACTCTTATCTCTTTCCATGCACCTTTCCAATGGTATTTCATGTCAATAAATTATGAGAATTTGTGTGCATGCACAACAAGGGGTTTTTATTTTGTAGTAAAAATTTCAATGTGATTGGGCATTAGTTTTGGACAAGAAAAATCTCGGAGTAAAGGTGAGCAGGGTCCTATGGCACTTTATTTTTCCCTCATGCCTTTCTTCTCTTCTGATTTTCACATCTAAGGATACCTAATTTTTAGATATGATTTAAATAGGTTTATAGATCTAAAAGTCATCTTTTGACAAAAACTTGATTCATGAAAAAACTCCACACAGAGAGGGCGTGATAGGGTTTTCAGTGTGTCAGGATTTTTGGGCCAAGTGAAACCCTAGATTTGGGTATCTAGGTTTAGGTGGAGAGATCGAGTGCTGTGAGCATCGGATCACCACCAAACTTTGTACACCTCTTCATCATCCTCCATTATTTATGTTCTAATTTTTTAGAGTATTTAAAAGATTAGAAAGTAGATGATCAATCAGATCGATCATGATTAGCCGTTGAAGACCTCGATGAGGAGCCAGCACTCCAATGGAGCCAATCGGGATCAGGAGCTCCGTATGGACCAACCATAGAGATCGAACAAGTATGCAGCTATAGCACGATGCCAAAACCTATTCTGGTGGATTCAAATCATGGAGATAAGCTATCCGCATACAAGTATCGAGTTCTATACTTGTATCGGTCAGCAAATATGATTTGCTAATCGATTGTATTTTATTTTTTTATTATATATTACCATGTCTAGATCCTAATTAAGATAATTGACTAGATCAATGCATGCTATAGAATTAATATTAGATTAATTTTAGCTTTCGCTGTATTTTATTCGAAAAAAAATTTCGAAAAGCATGCCCTAAACCCTGCTCGATTTTCTTCAGTAAGTACAGTCAAAGGCATACAAATTAAGGTAACAGAGGAGAGTTTGGCTCAAATTTTTGATATTATAAAAGAAGGTTTTATGCCCGATAAATTATCTGATAAAAAGAGAGGTTTGAGATTAATTGTGAATAGGGATGATATCATTGGAGATGTACTGGCACCTACACTATCAGTGGAAATGAGAGTTCTTCATCATATCATCAGTAGGATTTTTATTTCGAAATTAGGTAGACATGATTTTGTATCTGAAAGAGAGTTGTGTATGATGTATTTGATGGTTCAGGCAACTCAAATAAACCTGCCAGGTATAATGATGCATCAGATGAGAGAGGCTACATTAAGGAACAAGGTATGCTTGCCCTATGGAATGGCCCTAACTAGGATCTTTCAGACTGCTGGAGTGTCACTAGAGAATGAAGCAAGTAAGAAGCAATCTCACTATGATGTTTATGACATGAGAGCTTTGACTAGAATGCAGTATCATGTAGAGGATGGAAGATGGGTTAAGAATATTTCTGGTCAAGAAAGAAGAGTGCCTATGATTGTAGAGGTAGGAGAGCCCTCTACTCCAGCTGCAGTCCGAGATGCACCTAACACTAAACTTGGTACACTTATGACACCTTGAGCTCCACCCACGAGGAGGTTCCCACAGACACCAGCTGCTGACTCTACATCTATGGAGAGACTGGCAGATATGATATCTACCAGAGTCAGTAGAGAGATTTAGGAATTGTCTGAGAGAGTAGAGATTATACAAACTGAGATGAGGACTATCTCTCAGAGGCTTACTATTTTGGAGTAGAGGGAGCACGCACATGGCACACCCATTGATCACTCTAGTATTACTGAGGAGCTTGCTTGGCTCAGGAGGAGAGTTGAGTCTAGAGGCACTGAGATGATTGCAGCGATTAGCAGTTTAGGTTAGGCATAGCAGTAGGGCATCATTTCAGTACTTGGAGCCATGGGCAGTTTGATTGAAAAAATAGACTCTAGGTGCGATACCAACAGCAGCAGCAGATGCCACAGCTAAGGTAGCCATGCCTCGACTTCCATCTCCTCCATCTATATCACCTAGTCAGACCACCAAGGTATCCACGAGTGAGAGCAGACCACTACTCAAAGTCTACACTTGTGGAAGGCCTCCTCCCTCATAGATAGTCGGACCTTCTACTAGGACTAGAAGCAGGAGAGCTAGACCTTCTACCTCACGAGCCTCATCCCAGACATTAGAGATTCCATTTGATGATGAGTAGCCTCATAAGCTCTAATGTCTGTCCACTTCTTGTACTTAGATCTATGTATTAGGAGTATATGGTTATATTTGACTCTGTATTTGTATTTGACTCTATGTACTTGGCACTTATAGATGTAAACTTGCTTAACCTGGTCTTGCTTTGAACTTGATGTTTCATTGTATCATAGTATGTTTTAATGGCTTAACGCACTTATTTTGTTAATGCAATGAAACTCATGATCACTTACTCTTACACTCGTTTTGAACATTTGTCGTAACTTTATATTTTTGATTGATGATAAAAAGGAAGAGTAATATGTATATGAGCATGAATTCATTCACTTTGAATATATTAAAATTCATCCACTATTCATTTACTTTGAATATGTTAAATTTAAAATTTTTAGCATAAATATGTTAAGACAAAAATTTTCAGCTTAAATGTGTTAAGCATGAATATGTTAAGGATTGAAATTTTTAGCATATATGATGTGCATTATAAGTTTGGAGTTTATGCCATGATACATACTCTATGTGTGATTGTTTAATACTAATGATTGGCACATACATATGGATATATGCTGGCAATTTATCATTCTAATAAGTACAAGCAGAAAACTTAACCTTGAATTGAAAAGACATATTAAAAATTCAAGCATAAATTGAGGGGGAGCCAAATATGGAAATACAAAAAGGATTAAATCTTTAGTCTATTTATATTGCACATTTCTCTCTCATATACTCAAAGTTTTATCATCATCAAAAAAGGGGGAGATTATTGACCCCAAGGATTGATTTTGATGGATAACAAAATATTTGAGTATATATTTGAACTAATGAAGTTAATGAGATCATGTTTCGAGATGTATTTTAAAGTATCAAATAAAACATCCATATAAGTACATTTGAAAATTGATAGAGAAGAGTTGGAGGCATTTGGAGCATAAATCACATCAGAAATAAGGCTTGAAAAAGATATCCCAAAATTAAAATTCAAGAGGAAAACTTTTGGGCAAACTAAAATTTTTTAGCATAAGAAGCCCATGAGTCGACTTGAGGTTTGACTCGTTGTTTAGCTCGAGCTGATATGCAGACTGGCATGCAGAAGCTTCAGAAGGAACAGTCTCGAGCAAAGGCTCGAGTTGACTCGAGGTTCTCGAGTTGAAGTCTCAGTGAAAATCCAGAGAATGATGATTTTGGGGCAAGGTCTCGAGCGGAGGCTCGAGTTGACTCGAGGTTCTCCAGTCGAAGTCTCAGAAAAAATATAGAAGATGACAATTTTGAAGCAAAGTTCAGCACAGTCTCGAGCGAAGGCTCGAGTCGACTCGAGATCCACGAGCTGATGATCGAGCAGAGTAAAAAGTCTCGAGCAGAGAAACGAGCAAAGCAAAAGGCCTCGAGCTGAGGCTCGAGTCGACTTGAGTCGACTCAAGGTTCGACTCGAGCTCCAATGGCTAGTTTCTGCAGACTATCCAGAACTATGTAAATTTGGTTCAAACAGTCATTTTTGCTTCTCCAACGGTTAAATAGGATTCTCCAGCCTCCCAAACATGAAAAATCACCTACAAAACATCTGAAAGAAGTGACATGAATATAAGATCATTGAAACGAATCATAAAGTAAAGAGAAAGAGTCCAAAAAGAGAGCATTCCACTTCCAACTCCAAAAATATCAAATCAAGTGATTCCATTCTGCAAGAAAATAAACTCAAACAGTTCAAAATCCACCCTTCAAGAATATTCCAAAAAGCTTCATCGATTTATTTGCTCATAAAAGGAGCTTTTTGTTTATTTTTGTTGTGCAACTTTTCTCTTTCTTGTAACTTAACTTCAATAGGATTTTGAAGCTAAAGGGAAGGCTTATCCAAGCCTGAAAATTGGATTGTAAGCCAAAAGTTGGCTTGGAGGTTGGTTGTGGTTGGTGAGCTAGTGTAAAAATCAACAAGATTTTGGATAGTGAGCCTTGGAAAACTATCCGGCTATAATCTTGGAGAGATTATAGTAAAATTTTTAAGTGGACCTTAGGGAGTGGACGTAGGTGCAAGGGGCACCGAACCATTATAAATCTTTTAGTATTTATGATTGCCTTATTTACTTTATTTCATTATATTTATATTTCTACATTTCTGCATACTTAGAATTAAAGCATACATCATCACATCACTTATTTTTGAAAATAGCACCTAACTTATTTTAAGTTTTGAAAAATTCAATTCACCCCCCTCTTGAATTATCTTGCTGAGCAACAAAGATTCAAAAGAAAAAAATAATAAAAATCAGCTAGCTCAGCCATTAGATTGGTCAGTGCATGATGGACCGATCGATCGGTCCATAGAACAAGATGCATGATGGTAGACCCAACTTTCATGTGGCGTGCAGGCGGGGGTGGGGATGATTGCGTGTGATCATGCAGCTCAGGCACATTGGATATTGGATTGGACAGACTGGCATGCCACTATCCAATATCACATAGTGGTGGCCCATAGTTTCTACATGATCCAATGGTTTTGTGCTTTCCTATGCATGATCTAACGGCTGAGAAGGCAACTGACTTGATTTAGGAGTCCAGGCTTCTCTTTTGTGCCATCCAATGGTCCAAAATAATAATCAAAGTGATCCGATGGCTAGGTTTAAAGCTTGATTAGGCACTAAAAGATGAATTTTTTAGAGATTTTTTGAGGTGTACGATCATGATCCGATGGCCATAAGGATCTAGATAGCAAGCTGCAATCGATTTCAAGAGTTTTAATTCTCTTTTCATACGAACTCCTCCAGACGTCCACTCTCTACTCTATTTAATGGATACAGGCCGAATGAAGCAATCTATATGTGATCAAAGAAAGAAATTTGGTATAGAAAAGAGGCACAACCTAGGTTGAAGGCTGCTTCAAGGCAAAGAATGCTGAAAAGAAGAACTTATCTTTTACGCTATCTCCACATCAATACCAATCCAATATCAAAATCTTTGTTCTAGTTTTTCTTTTTTTCTATTCTTTTTAATTTTTTATATTTAAATTCTAAATTTTAATTAATATAAAATTTTATTTTTATGTTCTTTAAATTTTTATTTTTTAATTTTATTGTATATAGATGCTAAGATCTAGATAGTAAATCTTAATATCAAAATTTATTTTTATGCATTTTTAATTTTTATTTTTTGATTTTATTTTTTTTCTTAATTTTTTTTTCTTTTATAAAATTAAGGATTTCAAATCAAAACACTACCTTCTTTATGAATTCGATCCAACTTACTACTCTTTACATATTTTTAATTATTTAAGTAGTTAGATATTTAAACTGATAAATATGGTATCCTAACAATAATATCGTATTATATCAGTAGGTTAAGAAAAAACCAAGCAAGCTCAATAAGAAAGGATAATGTTAGGAGAAAAAGCTATCCTCCTCTCTTTCTCACTATCCTTCTCATTTTCTCTATCGTTTTCAAGTTCTGCCTAATTTAAGCATCGAATGGTCCCTTGCTAGAAAATTCATGGTGAGTATAGACTTCTCTTGCAGGTTCTCTTTGACATCTCGATTGCTAGACGGTATTTAGCTCCAGCCATGTCAATATCATATCGGAGATTTATAACTACACTATTATAAATAGGGCTATGTATCTTAGTTTTTAAATATGGAGGATCAAATAAAGAAAAAAAAGGAACTTAAATTCTATTTTTATAATTTTTTTATAATTCTTTTTAAGATATTTAAATTGAGTATATTGAAAAAAAAATTTCTTCTCTCCTCTCCAATCAGATCATATGGAGATCACCAATCATCAATCAAAAGATTTCTGGAAAGTGTAATGGGATGCTAACTTTAAAAAATTATGGTAGAGCATTTAGGCTGCGGTGGCTGAATAAAATTTTAAGAATAAATGGAACTTATTCAAATACTACCGAAAGGGTTGGAGTTGTTCTGCAGCACAGGAGTTTTGGGCATCTGATTGGAGAGATAAATGCAAGAATAAAACGAGATTTTATAAGCATCGTATAAAAAATATGATAGTATTTTTTTTTTGGGATAGGAGTAAAGAAATAATTTTGAAAAATTTTCTTTCCTATAATATAAATTTATTCAATCGAAATGATATAACAATAGAATTATATATATATATATATATTTATTTTTTTTTTATTTTTTTTTTTTTTTTGCCCTGGTAGTTGGGAAAATTTTATTTAAACCAGCGATCTCCGACGTAAAATCCGTAGAAATTTTTAAGGATGGCCTTTCGAGCCGTTATGCGCTCCGTCCTGTCATCGGCGCCAAGACGTCCCTTCCACCGCCCCAATCTCTCCCTCTTGGCGTCCCCTCTTCTCCTCACCTCTAAGCTTAGGATTAGTTTTTTCCATGGAGCCGCTCCGCTGGGCTGCTCTAATGGCGATACTCCGTTGCTCGCTACCCCCTCTTCCGCTCTCCTGGAGGACCAAGATCCGTCCAACGAGGTCAATTACGGTAAACCCAATGCCTTCTTCCTTCCCCAAATCCAAAGTTTATGATTTTGCCCCCATATTCTTGTTTCTTCTGCTACCTTTTATTGCTTGTGGTGTTGCTTTTAATCTTTTTGAGCGAGCGGAGTTTGTTAGGGATTGCTAACTTGTTGGAAGGTCTTAATTATTCTTTTCCCCTTAAAGATTTATGGATGCCATTGAGTAATTGGAGATTAGGGTTCAAGGTTCATGTAGAAGGAAGGTAACTGAAGCTAGGCAAGTTTTGTCATTTAGCGTGGTTTAAACATCATCATTATCCTATCGTATTGATCGTGTTCTGAAACCTTTTTACCATTGTAGCGGAAATGAAATTGTTATTTGTCTAGTTCGTCATCTTTTTTTTTAAAAAAAAATTTATCAAATGAAATAATATATGTTATGATGGCTGTTATCGGTTGTTGTAATGGAAAATAGTGGCACAATAACGGCATTATCTAAGTTTGCCATTAATCAAAGAATGACATACTGTTTGTTGGGTTGAGATGGAGATTTAAATTTTATAAGAATATCATTTTAACTCTTCTGTACAGTGATAAGGTAAAAGAATGGTTGTTCTTCTTCTTATATATAGAAGCTGTTATCATTATTTTTCTGTATATGCATAACATAATGGGGGCTTTGAACCGTGTGATAGACATGCAATGATTTGGCCACTTGATGTTGAGGGATGAAGGCCATATAACAGTTGTTATAATACAAGAATGGCTAAATAATGAGGATCGTGGTCAATCCCGTTATGTGTATGTATGTATAATATAATGGGTGCTTCTGGGACCATGTCTTGGGGACTCCATAACTTGGCCTGATGTTAAAGAATCGGATCTATGGAGAGAAGACTAGCCAGAGGGTGATTTGAACTATAGTTGAAATAATGTGTACATGCTTAACCGCAAATAATGAGATAAGACTTGTTATTGCCAGAGCATTTCTTGTCATTTGAAGCAGATTGTTCGAATTTTCCTAATCAATTTGGTTGATGCATAGACTATGATTGTGACTAACCTGCATTGCTATAACTGGGCTTTGTGACAGTTGAGCTCATTGAAACTGCATGTTTGGGCTTATTTATTTTGAATTTCAGTGAGCCTCTTGATGGAAAATGCAGTAGTTAATTCCTTGTTACAAATAATGTGTATCTCTTTCTTAGGAATATATGTTTCTGTATGTGTACTACCAAATATTAAGTTTCTGTTAAGGATTGGTTTTACTTTATTATCATAAAAATATTTTTAAGAGTTTGTAAAGGATTTGGTTTATTTTCTGTTTGTTCTGTGGGTCAGTAATTAGTAAGTCTTGAATGGCTAAATTATCGACAAAGGTTGAGTCAGATCTTGGACTTGTGAATGCCTTGAAGTGATGAATTTTCAAAATACTACAAAGCAAAGTTTCAGCTACTGGCAAAAAGCAGGATTCTGGACTGTTTAATGTCAGTATATTGACTAATGCCAATAAGAAAACAATGCTAAATGAGGTCTTTCTACTTTAAGAAAGGATACAAATGGACAAAGATTCAGATTGCTATATACTGTGTGGTGTCATATGGTTATGCTTGAGGTTATGGTATTTAAAATTGGAATTGTGGATTCACTTTAGACAAATTCCAGCATGCAACTATATTGGATTCATTATTCAAAAAAAAAACAAAGAAAGAACTTTATGGATTCATTATAGTAATCATTTCAATTGAATGAAGATACCCATAAATATCCACATGTATGAGGAGACCCATACATACACAATACGTGCATGCATACATACATGCAAGGTTTGCTGTACCACCCCATACCATCCGATATGGGGCATACTGTACGGTCCCAATACGGTATATTGTACGAACCGTGTACCAACACCATAATAGAATGGTACCAATATGGAGTTGGTATTGAAATGGCGCTTGCATACATGCATAGATATATAGAGAGCGTGTGCCCATGCAAACACGTGCATATAGTGTGTTTATGTTTCTCTATCTCTGTATGTCTGTATGTATTGATTGCATCATCAAGGACAGAAAATATTGACAAAGATGATGAATAAAGGAATCGGCATCGAGGAAGTTGTTGCTTCTTGAAGGATTCCATTATTTTGCTGCCAAGGAGATAGGCTTGATATCGAGTCAGATATTAGTGCTAGTCAATATAATTCATCATCATTATAGGTTTGAAACTTCCTGAAGTAGCAAGATGCCTATAAATATGCGGGTTTTGTACTAGGAAAATGCACAAGAAGTGCATATTTTAGGAGTATAATTATCATTAATTTGTTGCTAATGATAACATACTACTTAAATGTCCCATTTATAAGGGGGAGTAAGTGGGAAGGCATTAAAGCATCATTAGATGCATGCTTAACCCCATAGGAGTTCACTTCAGAGCTCCCCATGCTGAAGTCAAGTTTGTCAATTGAGAAACCAAGTTCTTGACATGGAAAGAAATGTCAATAAGTGGCCTCTGTCAACTGAAGTGAATGTTGAATTGTTCGTATAGGAGGAAAGGAATGCACCCTTGAACCCTTCATGTACATTGCATAAGAAACATGCATAGTGCCCAGTGACACACTGAATGTTCTATAATGAGTAATTGGGCCCCTTCTCCCCAGCCCTTCTATTTGTATCAAAAAAGGATAGCTCAATGCACAATGCTCCCACCATTGCAAGGTCTGGAGAGGGTTAGATGAACGCAGCCTTACCTCTATGTGCAAAGAGGTTGTTTCAGTATTTTAAACCCTAGCATTCATGTCACAGTGGTGCAACTCTAGTATTATGCTAAAGCTCACCCTCTTTTCAATTTATATTAAAATTCCTTTAAAAATGTGTAATACCATTTAATAGAAGCCTAGCTGCATCCTTTGGTTTTTTCATTATAACCTTAACAATATCTATAAGCAAGAAAGTGAAGCTTACATTATAATATCTACCGACAAAAATATTAGCTGTAACATGATTGTGTTGGTCAACCAACTGACTAGCACAGCCTCAACCATGGTTGCATTTGTGATGTTTTTCAATAAGTGTGATCAAGTTGAAAGCAATAATTGACCATCTTTGATGTGTCTTTTGCCAGAAGTCAGTTTGACAAATTCCCACATCCTTGCAACTCTTTTTTTTTTGGTAGAACACCATTATCTTCTTTGGGGTAGGAAAACTAAGAAGTCCACAAACCGTTATGGAGAAGTACAAAATGACAATCTCTAAAGATGATTAAAGAAGACTTTTTATGATTGTTAACTTACTAATTAAACTTGTGAATTGCTTATGGTGCTGGTGCTTTAGATTTTGCAATCTGCTTATGTGGTGTACTAGATCGTGAAATAGGTAGGCATCTGGTGCACATGGACTATGTGGGTATAATGCTGCTAATGAGTGGTAAAGCCAAGGCAACTGAATTACCTGCATTCTTTGCTTTCCGTCCTTATTTAGGAGGTGATAATTATCTTACTATGAGTAGTGGGAGACGTTTTGGGGCCTGGCAATTAACAGCTGGCTCCAGACAATGAAGCCTCTTTCCTCATATGCCACATGCCAAGAGAAGGAGAAAAGACTGATCATGCTAAGTGGAGAAAATGGAAACATATTTTCTTAAAGTGCACCGACCTTTCATGTTTCCCCATGCCTGCCCATATTAAGAGGTGGAGAAATCCTAGAGTGCCTTGGCCTTTTAAGTTCCATCTTCCTTGCTAATCACAGCTGTCCATACACATGCATATCATGTGCCAAGCGGTAGTGTGATATACTTTGTCTTCCAAAATGGAGTCAGACCCATGCCACATATTGAACATGCTCTGCTGTGGCCCTTCCTAGGAGGAGTTACACATATAATACTGAAATATCTGCTTTGGCATATTACTTGAATTTCTCTAAAAGTATTAATATGTTGATAAAGAACAGAATTTTTGTTGCTGTTATAAATGCTGTTTTTTTTTCTTGATTAGGATGGTTCACTACTTGACATTGGGCATTTTTATTTTGAAATACATTAATGGTTCAAAATATGAGTAACATCTTAACTCGGTGGCATGCTGTTTATCCTGCAAATTATGTTCAATTTGATCCAGAGTCATCAAAGTTAGAAGGAAGAGTTGCACAAACCACAAATATTTTGGTTATTGGTGGTACTTTGACTAGTGATGCTGCTAACGAATGGCTTGTTCTAGATCAGAAGGTATTTTGTTTGTTACTTCTTTTATATGATTTTGTTTATGCATAAGGATATTTTTATTTCAGTTAACTTGATTATCCTTGTTAATTTAACACTGGAAAATATGCACTGTATGGTTGATCAATCAAAATGTTTGCTTTTACTGCTAGCAAGTTGAAGATTTTGGCCGGTGAAGTAATATGTATGCAGATATTTACATCTCAGATTAGAAATAGAAATCAGTAGTTCAATTTGCATAACCATTGAGAATGAATTTTTCATGAATGTAACTACCTATCTGTTTTATTGCTAATTCTACAGGTAAACACATATCCAATGTTTAGAGGGTTTACAGCAATTGGAACCGGAGGTGATGATTTTGTCCAAGATATGGTTGCTGCTGTTGTATCAGTACTCCAACAGCCAATCCTACAGGTTGTGAAAATATCATGCTTATTGAAATTTAGTTTAGTTTAAAAAAAAAGTTCTGTAACCAAGTAAGTTGATATAATTACATTTTCTGATTCATATCTACAGAATTGTTTAAGGTTCATGGACTCAATACCGCTACCCATGCTAGTAGCTGGTCGGTATGCTATGGTACCATACCATACTATACTATACCATACTGTACCGTCAATAAAAAAATAAAAAAATCTCATCCAATGGCTAAAAAAAAATCACCCCGTATCAGCACCAAATCACTCCGTATCAGTGCCGTACCATCTGGTACTAGCCTGTACCATACCGTACCGACCGGTTTGGTTCGGTTTAGGCTATTTTCCGAAAAATCGGTCTGAACCATTCTGGTTCCCTACCGGCACGGTACGGTATGGGATGTATCGGCCGGTACAAAATAACATGGAGTTGTTACTAGTTCATATTTCACAGAAAAAAGCTCCAAATGAAGATTAAATACATAGCAAGATTTTTTACGTTTGACATCAAGATTACTAATTGCATGATATTATTATTATAGTGATCTATCAGCTTCAATCTTGCACTTATTATTATGTGTTCAAAAATAAATGATATATCACAATAATCAATAGAAATGCAAGAAATAACCATGGCAATCAAGCCTTGTCCCAACTATATGGAGTATGTTTTATGAATCTCCATTAACAAAGAGTTCATATCTAGGATAACCTTAGATGTTAGTTTTAGCTTTTCCATATTATTTTTCACAACTTTTTATCCATGTTGAGGACTTCTACATCCTTCAAGATCTTTGTAGATTTAACACCCCACATTTACTAGTTTTTTTTTTTTTTTTTTTATGATTTTTATTCTTATTGTGATTTGTCAGCTTCATCCTTATTATTGTTATTTTTATCTGATAAATGGAAGGCGAAGCACCCTAATTTTTTTGATAAATGAGAGGAAAAAAGACAATAATAAGAAAAGAAAGAAAAAAGAAGGAGAGTGCAAAGAGAATATGGAAAGAGGTAGGGGAAAGATGCAACCCAAATATTACATGGCCTTGCTTGAATAATAAAATCACAAACAGAGTTCAGAACACCCAACAGCCTAACTTTGGACAACCAATAAAGCCTAGCCAAAACAAGGAAAAAACCTTTCAAGTTTCAAATTTCGGACCAATATTAGTTGTCCCAAATTTGACAAGTCAATTTGGCGCATTGTTGTCCTCACATCCCACTTCCGCCGGAATCCACCTTTCACCCCTTGGCTCACCATTACAAATAGCCTCTATCAACATCGGTCTAGACCTGGACTACATTCTTTTACTCATCCATGGCCTTTTGGGCACCACCACTTTGATGACTAAGTTCTTCATCTCTACTCATGCCTTCATGGCATCCTTTGTTGTCACCAAGATTTACCACCATAGCCACCTTACGCTATTGTCCCATAGCCTTCGTCCACCCCAAACCAACTTTGTTGCCAGAGCTCCTCTCGCAATATTGACTCATCACTGCATAGAACTATTGTTACGGCCTTCTCTCACAGCCATCCAGTAGCTTTCTCTTATTATTGCAAACTTTTCACCTTAACCTCTTCTCTCTATTGTTAACACTGCAACATCCCATTACGTTGCATCTTGTCTCCAAGGCCTCCTCCTATTGCTTTCTAGATTTTTCATTGTTGTCTTCTCTTACCATCTTCCCACAACCTCCACTTACCATCACCTAATCCGTCTCCTTTCATTGTTATGACATCTTGTCGCCAAGGTTTGCCTTCTCAGATTGGACCCCATATCGATACCATGCTAGTACAATATCGGTAATGCCCAATATAGGGTTGTTTTGGTGTGTCAAGACTCAATACACCCCTTGTAGTGACTCTCGATTCGATATTAGTATGGTACAATATGGTACATTTGATATAGGATGGTATGTATCAGTACATCAAACCTTTCTTGTTTCTATTCTATAGTCTCCTCCCATTAATTGCTCGGATTTACCATTGTGGCTTTTTCTTGCCACTGTCGTATAATATCCACTAACCACCGCCCAATGTATCATCATGTCCTTTTGCCACCATTGTGTAGCCTCCTCCATTGCTACTAAAAATTGTAGACGTAGCCTCCTCTCACCACCTAGAGCTGAAGAAAACCACCTACTAGGGAAAGAAGAAAGGAGAGCGGAAGGAGAAAGGAGGGAAGAATATAGGAAAATCCAGGGGAATAAAGGGGTGTTTCTCAAGATCAAGTCAGCAAGTCCAAATGGGTTCCTCAAAGTTTCTCTCTATAAAGGGATAGAGAGAGAATGTTCAAGATCTATTCCATTTGATTTCTATTTTGTTCAGTATACCAAAGTTTATAACCTATCTGAAGGTTCTAGTAGGTCGGCCCGATCGGATTGGATTTAAAGCAGCGGAATTTAAAATTTTTACTCCGATCTGATCAGATCAAAGGGTTCTTAGATCTAATTACATAAATCTGAAAATAAGAACATGCATTAGGTATTCGAAATACTACCTGTTGTGAGTAAACAATCTACTTGCTGCGATGATCTGAATTGATTCCAAAGTTCACCTTCAGCCGCGCGCCTGGCCTCTATTGGTATCCACTCAGATCAGATCTGGAGGTCTTCTCCTTGTTTGATCTGATTTTTGAAAATCAGATTTGGATCTCCTTGCGCCTTCGATCTGATCTCCGGTAGCACTCCGATCGACACGATCGAGATCTCCTTCATCTTCTTCTTGCGTGGATAATACTTCAACTCTCGATGCTAGGATCAGCCCAACACTTCGGCATAGGAGAGAGATGGAGAGGGAGAATCTAGAGGAGGGTGGAGGTGGGAGGAGAAGTAGGGCTTCGCTATGGGCAACAGGAATTGGCCAAATCCTTTGGCCTAGTCTCCTATTTATAGAGAAAATGAGAGACCTAGAGTCCTAGGGCTTTAAGCATTTGACCCGATCAAATTGCTTAAAGCAGGACTCTTCACTAATATTAGGCACCCTACACAAAATTTACGTGCATTTTGTCGCACAAAATGCACTATAGCGTGCACCACTCTTATCAGATAAGAGTGGTTAGGTGCCAGGGATTATCTCTCTAAATTTTGAACCATTTCAAACTCCTATTTAACTCATTCAAACTATTTTAAATGAGCCAACTACCTCCATAACCTCCTCATCCTTATCCTCTAGTGGACACACGTCAGGAGGGAAGTGGGCATGTGCCCCTAGTGTTCTCTCTCCAGGAATAAGTAGCGCACATCTTAGGAAGAAAATTAAGGGGCGTGTGCTCCCTTCTCATGCACTAGACCAAGTCAAAGGGGGGCACCAAGAGTTGGCGCCCCCTTATCCTCATCCAATTCAAGGGAGATCAGGACAAGGTCCTATCCATTTAGGACAAAGCCATACAGGGCTTTTGGACAAGTCAAATCCAATTTGACTAAGTCCAAACCAATCAAAAAATCCAATGCAGGAGAAAGTTAGGTCTAATTATGTGCTAGCATGATTTTCTTGAACTTAATTGGATTAAATCCAAATCAATCGGACTGAGTGAGTCCAATTGAAAACATCCAGACCCAAATCCTTATTTGTATGACCCAATAGGTTCAATTCTGTATGGTAATAAGACATGTCGTGATCTCCATCATCGACATCATCTAAATACCTCTCGATGGATCAGAACTCTTTCTGATTCATTCATTTAGAATTATCGATCATTGAGATAATTCTAATTGGTCCCATAATCCACTAGTGACACCTAGCAGTATATTGTGACAACCATCAAAACTGAATAAGAATCTCTCGGTGCAGCTATCGTGTAATTGAGTTCTTCTATCATGAGTCCCAACAAGATCTAGGTTAAGATTGACTTGTCAAACCCAATATCTGTCATATGATTGAATCAATCGATTCGAGTCCGATATAAAATCCTAATAGAAACTCTTTCTATTATTTCACACCGCAATAGCCATGGGTTTTAGGACTCAATCTCATGATCACCATAGAACTACTCTATCGAGATTGATAGATCCCATTTTGGTGCCATCTAATTCCTACAATAAACATGCTATAGCCAACATATATCTTAAGATTTCAAATGGCTATGAAACCGAGTTATGATGTAGTCAAACTAGAACACCTCAAGGTGAGCTGCCGATGTACCTTAGGTCAAAGAACCAGACACACAACTGCAGCAATGAGTGAGTCATCGATGAGAATGTAGACTTTCTTATGACTACTTGAAGTTGGTCACGCTCAATACCCTTGTTCTCAACAAGCACCTATACTTTCGCTCCAATGTCTCCACACCGTAGATTCAAGACTCATCTATCCTAAGAAAGCGATCGTACACCAATCTTTTAATTGATCACTATCCTCGTGATGATCCTACGATCAGGAGCATTTTATGAGTTAATTATGACAACACGTCTTAAATTCTCAACTCTTGAGAATATGTGTTATCATATCTATTAACCCAATAGATGAATCGCAGACACATAATACATGGATGTGATTGAAAGAATAATCCAAATTTTATTAATAATAAGTCAAAATTATAAATTATGTCCTTAGAATGTATTACAAGTGTCAGCCAATCCGGCTTCTAGGACATACATCTAACAAACTTCTACTTGACCTAAAGCCAATTGGCTATAAATCCAAGTTCCATCTTCTCAAGATGGGCTTTAGTCTTTTGTTAGCTTAAAGGCTTCATCAATGGGTCAGCCGCATTGTCCGCGGTGTCGACTCTCTTTACCTCGACGTATTCCTTTTCGAAGTAATCGCGGATGAGGTGGAACCGCTGCTTGATGTGCTTGGATTTCTGGTGAAACTTCGGCTCCTTAGCAAGGGCTATGGCACCGTTGTTGTTGTAGTACAAAGGGATAGCATTAGATGGCATCACTTCAAGCTCTACAACAAACTTTTTAAGCCAGAATGCCTCCTTCACAACTTCCAAGGCAACGATGTACTCTACTTTCATGGTGGAGTATGCTATCACTGTCTGCTTGGAACTCTTCCAACTCACAGTGCCATTATTGCATAAGAATAGACTTCCTGATGTCGACTTTTGATCATCAATATCAGACATAAAGTCTGAGTTTGTATACCTTCACTTGGAGTTTTCCATTACTAAAGACCAAAAACATATCCTTAGTCCTTCTCAAGTATTTAAGGATACATTTCACAGAAGTCCAGTACTTTTCACATGGATTCGATTGATACCTGCTTGTGATACACAGCATGGGTGATATCAGGTCGTGTACAAAGCATGGTATACATAAGGCTCCCAATTATTGAAGTATAAGAGATCTTGCTCATACGTTCAACCTCTTCTGATGAGTTAGGGCATATCTTCTTGGAGAGATGAATACCATGTTTGGAGGGTACAAGACTCCTCTTGGAGTTCTCCATGCTAAACCTCTTCAGCACCTTCTCAATGTACATCTTCTGTGATAAACCTAGCATCCTTCTCGATCTATCTCTATAGACCTTGATCCCTAAAATAAAGGATACTTCACCTAGGTCTTTCATTGAAAACTCCTTGGACAACCAAATCTTGATCGAGGTCAACATAAGAATATCATTCCTAATTAAGAGGATGTCATCCACGTACAATACGAGAAAGACAACAACGCTCCCACTGATTTTTTTGAACATAGGGCTCCTCATTCTTGATGAAACCAAAGAAACCAAATGATTTAATCATTTCATTAAAACGAGCATTCTAGCTTCGAGATGCTTGCTTAAGTCTATAGATGGACCTTTATTAGCTTGCAAATCTTGTAATCACCATCACTAAAGGTGAAACCAAGCGGCTGTTCTATATAGATATCTTTCTTAAGATATCTATTTAGGAACGCCGTTTTCACACCCATTTGCCATATTTCGTAATCGAAATATGCTGCAATAGTAAGTAATGTGCGGATAGATTCAAGCATGGCCACTGGCGAGAAAGTAACTTGATAGTCAATGCCTTTGTATGGACTATACCCTTTTGCCACTAACTTAGCTTTAAATGTCTCTACATTTCCATCTGCATCAATTTTTCTCTTGAAGATCCATTTACACCCACTAGGTACAATACCTTTAGGTGGATCTACTAAGATCTAGACTTGGTTCGAGCGCATTGAGTTAATTTCTGACTTCATTGCCTCTTGCCATTTCTCGGAGTCAGTATATGATATCGCCTCGTCATAGGCTTTGGGGTCATCTCCATATATCCCATTTCTTATGAGGAACATTTTTTCTACATTCTCTGAAATAATATCTAAGTATCTCTCAAGAGGACGGAAAACCCTACTTGACTTACGAGGTGGAGGAAGTGTGTGGATCAGCCCAGACTGAACTGGTTCCTCTGGTTCTTTGGCTCGTTGCTCTTTGAAGATTTTTTCCTCGAGCCTGATCTGTCTTCCTATGCCTCCATCTTGAATAAATTATTTCTTAAGAAAGATAACATGTCAACTCACAATCACATTGCGATCCTCTGGAAGATAGAAATAATATCCTAACGACTTCTTAGGATATCCGATAAATCGAGCTCTAAGGGACCTAGATTCTAACTTGTCTGTCTGTTGTCTTTTGACATGAGTCGAACAATCCTAAATCTTGAGATGACTCAAACTCGATTTTTTACCATGCCACATCTCATATGGTATGGCAGGAACGGTTTTAAAAGGAACCCTATTCAGTACATAAATAGCTATCATAAGACTATGTTCCCAAAGATAAATAGGAAAATCTGTGAAGCTCATCATGAAACGGACCATATCTAATAGGATCCGATTTTTTCATTCTGAAATCTCGTTAAGACATTCCAAGTGGAGTCCACTGTAAGACTATGCCATACTCCTTAAGATAGTTCAGAAATTTCTTACTAAGATATTCACCTCCTCGATCTGATCGAAGAACCTTAATGCACTTTTCGATCTATTTTTCTACTTCATGTCTGATTCTTTGAACTTTTCAAAGACCTCAGACTTGTGATGCATAAAGTACACGTACCCATTCCAAAAAAATCATTGGTAAAGGTAATGAAGTAGACAAAACCGCCTCTGATCAGCACATCAAATGAGCTGCAGATATCTATATGTATTAGAGCAAGTAACTCTGTGGTCCTCTCCTCATATCTTATAAAGGGCAACTTGGTTATTTTGCCTTTTGCCTTGAAGGTATGACTCACAAATCGGATATGACTCAGAAGTCAACAGACTCATCAGTTCGATTTTCTCCAATTTGTTAATTTTATTTTCTACTATATGACCTAGCCTAAGGTACCACATGTACTTTTCGTTTATACTATCTTTAGGTCATTTAGATCCTATGACATTCATACTTTGCTCGATATAATTTACAGGTACATCAACATGCAACTGATAGAGACCGTTAATAAGGAAACTACTTTTAATTTTATTACTTTCATAAAGAATAATACAGTGATCCTTATGAAAACTAATTACATATCCTTCCTATGTCAAACAGGAGATAGAAATTAGATTCCTCCTCGTAGCAGGTACATAATAACAGTTCCTAAGTTCTAAGATGCTTCCTAACGGTAATCGCAGAGGATATATTTCCACGGCCATAACAGCAATCCTTGCTCCATTTTCGATGTGTAGGATTATCTTGCTGTCCCTCAGCCTCATGCTATCCTCAAGATCATGCAAAAAAGTGCATAGATGAGCACTAGATTCAGAGTCAAGCACCCAACTGGATGCAAAAGAAACTGTTAGGTTCGTCTCAATGATGAGTGTTGACGCAAAATCTGGTCGTCACTGGATCCAGCTGGAGCGGAGGTGGACGAGGTCGCCGCTGGAGACCTGCAAAATAAAGTTCCGTCCGGAGCCGGTGGGGGTGGCTCCGGCAGGACCCTCCGACGATCAAGTCAGTTCTGGCCAACAGAAATGGAGTGCTCAGGGATGAGTTCTGCAGAGCTTAGAGAAGGAGAGGAGAGTTTAGAGTCTAGAGTTAGCATATCTGGAGGGTCTTTTTTATAGACAGCTTGATTGATGGTGATGGCCATACCATCTGATGGCGGGCCACTCGAGGCTGCATGGGGTTTGGTGCGGAGAGGATGGTATCGTCAGATCGATAGTGACAGCCATACCATCCGATAGTGGTGGGCTGCTCGAGGTTTGGCGGAGTCAGTCACGGAGGAGGGCGCCTGTAGCGTCGTCTGTGGTAGACTGATGGTGACCGTTCGTCCAGATTTAATAGCCGTGGCTCTGAGAAAGCAGGCATTGATCGGTGGACTTCGGTATGTATCAATTTTAGAAGAGTTCGGACTCCTAGAGGAGTTCGACTGAGGGAAAGCTCGGAAGGAGTTCGGTCGGAGGAGTGCGGAGGGAGTTTGGCTCTCGTAGGCGTCTGGCTGGAAGAGCACGGAGGGAGTTTGGCTTTTGCGGGAGTCCGACTGAAGCTCGACCGCTGGAGAGTTCGGTCGGTTGAAGGAGTTCGGCTAAGGCCTGGCCGCTAGGAGTCCGAAGGAGCTTGGCCGCTAAGTTCGATCGGCTAAAGGAGTTCGGCTAAGGCCCGACCGCTGGAAGTCCGAAGGAGCTCGACCGCTGAGAAATTCGGCCGGCTGAAGGAGTTCGGCTAAGATCCGTCCGCTGAAGCTCTTCCGTGGCTATCGGTTGTGTTAAGCTGAGCATCGAACTGAACTTCGGTAGGAGTGAGGTTTATCCTCAAGAATAGTCCTCCCACTCCCGAGTTCGAAACTCGAAGGAAGGGAGTGCAGAGAAGGCAACTGTCAAAGTTCTCTTTTGGGTTTCGTGCTGATTCAGATTGAAGCTCGGAGGAGATCTCATCTCCAACCAAAGTTGATGTTGAAGTTGAAGTCCGGGGGAGATCTCATCTCCAGCCAAAGTTGAAGTAGATCTCGTCTCCTGCGGTCGAGGTCGGAGGTTGAGCTCCTCAGGAGCGATATTGTCTCCAGCGTTTGAGACTGATTCGGACGAGATCTCCTTTCCTACAGCCGAGGTTGATGCGGGCGCTCGGAAGAGATCTCATCTCTAGTCGAGGTTGTCGCGATCGCTCGAGAGAGATCTTATCTCTGGCCGAGGTAGGCTCGGTCGCTCGGAAGAGATCTTATCTCTGGCCGAGGTTGACGTGGTCGCTCGGAAGAGATCTTATCTCTGACCACGTCGGGAGAGATCTTATCTCTAACCAAGGTCGTCGGCGCTCGGAAGAGATCTTATCTTTGGCCGAGGTTGGCTCGGTCGCTCGGAAGAGATCTTATCTCTAATCGAGGTTGATGCGGTCGCTCGGAAGAGATCCGATCTGCAGCTGAGGTTGACGCAGTCGCTCGGAAGAGATCTTATCTTTGGGCGAGAGATTGTCTCCAATCTTATCTTCGGCTGAGGTTGTCTTGGTCGCTCGGGAAAGATCTCATCTCTGGCCGAGATTGACGCGGTCGCTCGGGAGAGATTCTATCTCTGGCCGAGGTTGTCTCGTCGCTCGAAAGAGATCTCATCTCTGGCCGAGGTTGACACGGTCGTTCGGGAGAGATCCTATCTCTGGCCGAGGTTGTCTCCGATCTTATCTCTGGCCGAGGTTGTCTCGGTCGCTTGGGAGAGATCTCATCTCTGACCAAGGTTGATGCGGTCGCTCGGAAGAGATCTTATCTCTGGCCGAGGTTGTCTCGATCGCTCGAGAGAGATCTTACCTCTAGCCGAGGTTGACGCGGTCGCTCGAGAGAGATCTTATCTCTGGCCGAGGTTGGCTCGGTTGCTCGGAAGAGATCTTATCTCTAGTCGAGGTTGAAGGTCTTTAACCTGCTCGTGTTAGGACGATATTCGACTTTGCTCGCGTTAGGACGAGATTCGACTCCTGTTCCTAACGAGCTGTGGAGGCACATAAGGGCCGTTGTCAGGGCCTCTCCCCCCATCCCGTTCTAGATGAATGAGGCCTTCGACTTTGCTCGCGTTAGGACGAGGTTCTCCTCCTATTCCTAACGGACTGTGGGGGCACATAAGGACCGTTGTCAGGGCCTCTCCCCCATTCCATTCTAGATGAACGAGGCCTTCGACTTTGCTCGCGTTAGGATGAGGTTCTCCTATTCCTAACGGACTGTGGGGGCACATAAGGGCCGTTGTCAGGGCCTCTCCTCCATCTCGTTCTAGATGAACGAGGCCTTCGACTTTGCTCGCGTTAGGACAAGGTTCTCCTCCTATTCCTAACGGGCTGTGGGGGCACATAAGGCCATTGTCAGGGCCTCTCCCCCCATTTCATTCTAGATGAACGAGGTCTTCGACTTTGCTTACGTTAAGACGAGGTTCTCCTCCTATTCCTAACAGACTGTGGGGGCACATAAGGGCCATTGTCAGGGCCTCTCCTCCCATCTCGTTCTAGATGAACGAGGCCTTCGACTTTGCCCGCGTTAGGACGAGGTTCTCCTCCTGTTCTTAACGGGCTGTGGGGGCACATAAGGGCCGTTGTCAGGGCCTTTTCCTCCATCCCGTTCTAGATGAACGAGGCTTTCGACTTTGCTCGCGTTAAGTCGAGGTTCTTCTCCTGCTCCTAACGGACTGTGGGGGCACATAAGGGCCATTGTCAGGGCCTCTCCTCCCTTTCCTGTTCTAGATGAACGAGGCCTTCGACTTTGCTCGCGTCAGGACGAGATTCTCCTTCTGTTCCTAACGGGTTGTGGGGGCACATAAGAGTCATTGTCAGGGCCTCTCTCCCGATCTCATTCTAAATGAACGAGACCTTCGACTTTGCTCGCGTTAGAACGAGGTTCTCCTCCTGTTCCTAACGGGCCACTTTCGTTCGTTTCTTTTCTGTCATCACGTAACTCTTGCACCCAGAAACAATATTATTGGAAGGAAAGAATTTTACTAAGGGAAAGTTACTGGCAGCACATCCCCGTTTCAAGGTCGTGGGGGCGTTGTTCCTCCGGGTTTCCTCGGGCAGTAAGTCCCGGGCCGGACGACCTCCTCTATCTCATGCTAGCCTTCTCAATTTGAAGCAAGCTTCTCTTGGCCTTGTCGCTGGGAGATGACAGCCCGCCGAAGTACCAAGCCTCAGAGATAGCGTTTATGATGCCGGGAGGCGATCGACCTTTTTGCTGTTCCTTCCTCAATAGTGGTTCTAGCTTCTAGGGGGAGGACTTCTTCGCACCCTTCCGTCGGGCTTCTTTGATGACGAGCTCAAGGAGTTCGGGCCTTGCTTGCGCTGTGGAGATCGTAAGCACGGCCAAACTTCATTCCGTCCTCTTATGAAACCTGCAGGAGGACTTCATGCCCCTTTGTCGAGGCTTCCTTGATGATAAGCTCACGCCGAACTTCATTCCGCCCTCCTGTGAAACCTTCGTCGGAGCTTCCTTGATGGCGAGCTCGAGGGGGAGTTCGGCCTCGCTTGCGCCGAACTTCATTCCGCCCTCCTGTGAAGCCTTCTAGGGTTGAACTTCTGCTCTCTGTTTCTCCTTCCTAAGGGCGATTGGTAAGCTAGGCCAAATGCTCTTCCTTAAGGCCGGTTCCTGGCATCCTCATGGCGGGTTTGCTGGCAAAGTCTCTTTCGGAAGCCGTCGCACGGCCTGCATCATCTTGGCGGGGCCACGAACCTGCTGGACCAGCAAGTTGAACTGCTCCACATCTACGGTGGCTTCAGATGAAATCTGGGCTGTCGGGGCTGAAACGGGAGCAGATGGACCTGGCACGGAGGCTGTCGATCGCCGAGTCGAAGCTCTCCTAGAAGGCATTTTCTTTTTGGGAAAGAACTCTAGAGAGGAAGAAGAGAGATCTCCAGAGAGGGAAGAGAGAAATCGTCGTCGAGCACTCCTTTAAGAACAAAAAAATCTTAGAGGTTCGTGCCCTTCCTCTAGCTCCAATCTGTTGGTGCAGAAACTGATCGTCGTCAAATCCAGCTAGAGCGGAGGTGGACGAGGTCGCCGTTGGAGACCTGCAAAACAAAGTCCAGTCCGGAGCTGGTGGGAGTGGCTCCGACAGAACCCTCCGACGATCAAGTCAGCTCTGGCCAACAGAAAAGGAGTGCTCAGGGATAAGTTCCGCAGAGCTTAGAGAAGGGGAGGAGAGTTTAGAGCCTAGAGTTAGCGTATCTGGAGGGTCCTTTTTATAGGCGAAGCTTGATTGATCGTGACGACCATACCGCCTGATGGCGGGCCGCTCGAGGCTGCACGGGGTTTGGTATAGAGAGGATGGTATCGTCAGACCGATAGTGACAGCCATACCGTCCGATAGTGGTGGGCTGCTCGAGGTCTGACGGAGTCAGTCACGGAGGAGGGTGCCTGTAGCATCACCTGTGGCAGACTGATGGTGACCGTTCGTCCAGATTTAATAGCCGTGGCTCTGAGAAAGCAAGCATTGATCGGTGGACTTTGGTATGTATCAATTTCAGAAGAGTTCGGACTCCTAGAGAAGTTCGGCCAAGGGAAAGCTCGGAAGAAGTTCGGCCGGAGGAGTGCGGAGGGAGTTCGACTCTCGTAGGCGTCTGGTTGGAAGAGCGCGGAGAGAGTTCGGCTCTCACGAGAGTCCGACTGAAGCTCGACCGCTGGAGAGTTCGGCCGGTTGAAGGAGTTCGACTAAGGCCCGACCGTTGAGAGTCCAAAGGAGCTTAGCCGTTAAGGAGTTCGGTCGGCTGAAGGAGTTCGGCTAAGGCCTGGCCGCTGGAAGTCCGAAGGAGCTTGGCCGCTGAGGAGTTCAGTCGGCTGAAGGAGTTCGGCTAAGATCTATCCGCTGAAGCTCTTCCGTGGCTATCAGTTGCATTAAGTTGAGCATCAAACTGGACTTCGGCAGGAGCGAGGTTTATCCCCAACAATGAGCATACCTTCAGAAGGTCCTCATTTCCTCTTATTCTTCAGACTTGCTAGGTAAGCAAGGCAGTTCCGCTTTCAATGACCATCGGAGTTTTAGTGAAAACATTTTTCCTTCTCTGCAGCCTTCTTCTTCGGCTCTGCCTTCTTCTCCTTCTTCTTCTTAGTTTTCTGCTTCTTTGCAAACTTCTTCTTCCTAAAGGATTTTCTCTTGGAAGAAATCCGCTCTACAACAAGTATCGAACCTCTTGAACTCTTCGAGGTTCCCTCGATAGTCACCAGCATGTTCATCAATTCGGCCAAAGTGCACTGGATCTTATTCATATGGAAGTTTACTATAAACTGTCTATATGAATCAGTCAAGGACTGCAGAATTAGATCAATCTATAGGTCCTCGTCCATAGACATGCCAAGCTTTTCAAGCTCCTCTAAGTCCTTGATCATCAACAAGCAATGATCATGGATCGATTACCCATCATGGATTTGCGCTTTGAAGAGTCTCTTGGACACTTCGTAGCACGCGCGCGACTCTACTCACCATACAACTCTTGCAGGTGAGCCAGCATCTGACTGGCAGTTTTCATGTCCTTGTGTTGGCGCTGCAACTCGTTTGACATCGACGCCAACACGTAACACCTGATCTTATTGTCATCGTTCAGCCACTTCTCATGAGACGCTCTCTAATCAGCGGTCAGACGAGCTGAGAGAGGAGGAATGTTCTGATCTAAGACATAGGTCAGCTTATCAAAACTTAAAATAATTTTTAAATTTCAGAGCCAATCCTTGAAATTAGGTCTGGTCAGTCGATTGGTTTCTAAGATCCTGACTAAGGGGTTGGAAGCAGACATGTTCCCTGTAGAGAGTCAAAGTTTCTAGTTAAACTTTGTATTGTGACTTAATCAATTTGTTTTAGGAATTTTATTTTTACAAATTAGGGCTCCCACTATTTTTCTGGATCCCTACACTCTCTTGGAAGAGATGAAAAATCTCTGTGATCAAAGATTTTTAGTGGGTGCCATGGTCCTATCGATTGGCTCACCACCTCACCTAACAGTTATTGGTAATAAGTCAGTCGATGAGTAGACAACTCTTATCCAATGTTTCTCTAAAAATGTTGCAGCCAACTTCGATTTCTAATTTATGAAGCTCACTATGTCCAGAATATTGCTCTACTTCTTAGTTAAGTCAGACGCACCGTTTGCACGAAATGGATTTGTGATTGGGACCCTCATCGTATTCGAAATATTGAGCCCAATCCTTCCTCCAATCTGTAGCATCCCATTCCTAATAGCTGTGATTGCGTCTTTCCGGTGTAACTGAACCACCGTATCCAGCCAAAAACAATCAACCCCGGGAAGAGCTCGCATAACTATAATGGTGGAAGACCGCTAGACTTAATATTTTATTGGAAGATTTTAATTTAGATCTCAATCTTAACTAGTCATA
Source organism: Cocos nucifera (assembly GCA_006176705.1). Taxonomy (NCBI): domain Eukaryota; kingdom Viridiplantae; phylum Streptophyta; class Magnoliopsida; order Arecales; family Arecaceae; genus Cocos; species Cocos nucifera. The sequence goes on along the minus strand of QRFJ01001485.1, from coordinate 381,852 downwards.
ACTGTTATGACTAACCTAGTGACATGGGTTAGCTTGAATCGTTAGCAACTCAATACAGAACTGGATCGACCTAATTGGCCAGGTAAGTGAGATCAGTGGAAGGGATACGCCATTAACTTGGCCTCAGACGAATCATGGGCGAATAGCTCTCAATTAAAACCTACCAGTCGCATCTGTCGGTCTTACCTTAGACACTAATTTGTTGACTCAGAACTGATCGGATTCACCTACAATCCAGGCTCGAACCGCGGAGCCAGATTATATTTTGAAGTAATCGATAACATATGACTGTTAATCAATCTTGATCAAACTTACAACTATTGGGCTGGTCAAATTGAGCACTCTTGATCCCATCCTAACTAACTCTTGATTCGGTTTGATCAACCGCTCAAACTAGACCTAATCAAGCTACCCACACCCTGAATCCATGTATTATGAAAGTCTCTTAAATCTTTAATTTTCAATTTTAGATCTAGTCAATTTCATAACTTAATTTTTAATTAAGTGTAACATGGTTCAACATAACAAAGCATGAAAAAGATCTTAGGATTTTTGGATCTAGGATTTAGCAGAAAGTAAGTTTTAATTTTTCTTCATGAGGATCATCATGCAGCACCCCTACACGCCATAAGAGCATCCCATCGAATAGGAAGTGAGGGTTTTAGAGCCCTTCTTACTCTTATGGCCAAGAGGACTACCTCAATCAGAAACAATTTACTACTACTAACAGATCTAGATCTACAACATATATCACATATATGAGATAAGATCTAATCTAATAATGCTTTGCATACATCTCATGTATCAAACTAAAATACATCTTATGCATTAAAATTTAGATAACATTTTTTATCTCATCAAAAATCTAATTCAAATCTATACAATCTAGATCTATGAACCTAGAACCTGGCTCTGATACCAGTTGAAGGTTCTAGTAGATCGGCCCGATAAGATCGGATTTAAAGCAGCGGAATTTTAAAATTTTTAATCCGATCCGATCAAATCTAAGGGTTCTTAGATCTGATTACATAAACTGAAAATAAGAACATGCATTAGATATTCGAAATACCACCTATTGCGAGTAGACAATCTACTCGCTGCAATGATCTGAATTGATTTCAAAGTTCGCCTTTAGCCACACACGTGTCCGGCCTTTATCGGTATCCACTCAGATCAGATCTAGAGGTCTTCTCCTTGCTCGATCTGATTTCTAAAAATCAGATCTGGATCTCCTTCTTGCGCCTTCGGTCCGATCTCCGTCAGCACTCCAATCGACACACGATCGGGATCTCCTTCGTCTTCTTCTTGCACGGACAGCACTTCGACTCTCAAAGCTAGGATCTGCCCAACCTTGAGTGTGGGAGAGATGTGGAGAGGGAGAATCTAGAGGAGGGTGGAGGTGTGGAGGAGAAGTAGGGCTTTGCTATAGGCGACAGGAATGGGCCAAAACCTTTGGCCTAGTCTCCTATTTATAGAGAAAATGGAAGACCTAGAGTCCTAGGGCTTTAAGCATTTGATCCGGTCAAATTGCTTAAAGCAGAAGAACTCTCCACTAATATTAGGTGCCCCACATAGAATTTACGTGCATTTTGTCGCACAAAATGCACTATGGCGACAAAATGCACTCTGACGTGTGCCACTCTTATCAGATAAGTGTGGTTAGGTGCTAGGGATTATTTCTCTAAAGTTTGAACCATTTCAAACTCCTATTTGACTCGTTCAAACTATTTTAAACGAGCCAACTACCTCCACAACCTCCTCATCCTTATCCTCTAGTGGGTGCATGCCAGGAGGGAAGTGAGCGTGCGCCCTTAGGGTTCTCTCTTCAGGAATAAGTAGCACACACCCCAAGGAGAAAATTAAGGGGCATGCGCTCCCTTCTCATGCGCAAGACCAAGTCAAAGGGGGGGGGGGGGGGCGCTAACTCTTGGCACCCCCTTATCCTAATCCAATTCAAGGAAGATCAAGACAAGGTCCTATCCATTTAGGACAAAGCCGTACAGGGCTTTTGGACAAGTCAAATCCAATTTGATTGAGTCCAAACCAATCAGGAAATCCAATGCAGGAGAAAGTTAAGTCCAATCGTGTGCTAGCATGATTTTCTTGAACTTAATTGGATCAAATCCAAATCAATCGAACTGAGTGAGTCCAATTGAAAACATCCAAATCCAAATCCTTATTTATGTGACTCAATAGGTTCAATTCTGTATAGTAGTGGGACATGTTGTGATCTCTATCATTGACATCATCGAAACATCTTTCGATGGATCAAAACTCTTTTTGATTCATCTAATTAGAATTATCAATCATCGAGATAATTCTAATTGATCCCATAATCCACTAGTGATACCTAGTAGTATATGGTAGCAACCGATTAGAACTAAATAAGAATCTCTCGGTGTAGCTATTATATGATTGGATTCTTCTATCACGAGTCCCGACAAGATCTAGGTTAAGGTTGACTTATCAAATCCAATACCTGTCATATGATTGAATCAATCGATTCGAGTCCGATGTGAAATTCTAATATAAATTTTTTCTATTATTTCACACTACCATGGCCATGGGCTTTAGAACTCAATCTTATGATCACCATGGGACTACTCTACCGAGGTTGATAGATCCCATTTTGGTGCGATCTAATTTTTATAATGAACATGCTACAGCCAACATACATCTCAGGATTCCAGATGGCTAGAAAATCGAGTTATGGTGTAGTCAAACTATAACACCCTCAAGATGAACTGCCGATGCACCTTAGGTCAAAGAACTAGACACACAACTATAGCAACGAGGGAGTCATCGATGAGAAGATAGACTTCCTTATGACTGCTCGAAGTTGGTCATGCTCAGTATTCTTGTTCTCAATAAGCACCTATACTTTCGCTCCGGTGTCTCCACACCGTAGATTCAAGACATCTACCTTAAGAAAGTGATCGTACATCAATCTTCCAAATCGATCATCATCCTCATGATGATCCTAGGATCAGGAGTATTTTATGAGTTAATTATAACAACACATGTCTTAAATTTTAAACTCTTGAGAATATGTGTTATCATACTCGTTAACCCAATGGATGAATCACAGACACATAATACATGGATGTGATTGAAAAACTAACCCAACTTTTATTAATAATAAGTCAAAATTATAAATTATGCTCTTAAAATATATTACAAGTGTCGGCCAATCTGGCTTCTAGGGCATATATCTAACACTATCTTACTAGCATCCTTTACTTTTTTTTCCTATCCACTTAGTCAATTGCATGAAAACTATTTAACTCTTCTCCTAGCCATTGTATCTATTAGTTCCATCAATTTCCTTATCAATGATCCTATATTCGAAGTCGCTAAACATATCTTGCTTTATTGGACTAAGTTCTTAATCCATATCCATCCATTAAAGTATGATAATCTTGCCTATTTCTCACAACTTCTAAGCATGGATGTGGCATGCCGCTTCTGGGAGCACCCTAGTTAACCATTGCTCACTATTCACTATACCCAGTGTCTCATGTAGGCAAAGCCCCAATCATTTTCTTATACAAATACATGTTCATAGGATGTGAGTATAATTTTCAATTGGCTGTCAACGTACCATAATCCACCTCCTTTACCCCAGTTGGGACCGGCTATGTAGAAAACATAGGCAGATTTAAGGGAAAAAACAAGCAACGAGCATAAAGTACAAAGACAAAATAAAAGAGCTAATCAATAAATAAGTGGCCAATTGCAAGAAACATCAGCATTTCCTTTGACCCCATTTATCAATATTATCTGGGAGCAAATCTCCTATAGTGAAGGCACCTTTTAGCTCCTACCTAGGGTTTATCTGCTTGCATCAATTGTCTGTGTGTTGTGTGCATTAATGATACAGTGATCCTCTAAGAAAGCTCTTTTTATTTTTTTAGACATGAGAGTTATTTATAAGCAAGTCATTTTCTTTCCTTTGGCCTCGACCACTGCTTCATTGGAAGAAACAGTGCATGATTGAACTTTACACTATGCCACACCCATGCAATAGTAAAATCACATATTGCCATTTATTCAAGTGGTATCTTTCTTAGTTTTCTTTGACTTATTATTTTTCTTAGGGGAGTCATACTGAAATTATGTTGGATGTTTCATCATTTTCCTTAGGGTATTTTGATAAACATGTGTTTGATGGTAAAGCCAAAATCGTGGTCCGCTTAAAGATGATCGTCATCATAGGAGAGATGATCTAGGCTTTTAAAGTATTTATTCAATTAAATTTCGAATTACTTTTATATCTGCCAACAGAATGATGGTCCATCATATTCATTGTGGTTCGAGCCTATAAAATAATGTCTATGCAACTAATTCAAGCTCCCTGTGAGTGGATAGCATTTCGCTTGACTCTTAGCTTTTTCTAGCTTCAATCAGATGTAAATCAGCCGGGCTTGATCTTGATTTCAAGGCTGAAAAAATTGATGTCAAGCCAAGTCGAAGCAAACCCCAGTTCAATACATATGATGGCTTATCCAATTAATATAATGGTTTTATATGTTTTCATTGTGCATGACTTTCATTATCCATGACTAGTTATATATACTTATGATGGTTCTTTTTAAGGATCATAGTTAATATTTGTGTAAAGATGACCCTGAGTTTCAAATCTGATACCCAGCATGGTTTTAAGGGTATCAACGCATTAGAAATAGGAAGATATTCTGCTTGGCTTGAACTTAGGCTTGATCGGCTAGTTATAGTTACATCCCTAACTCAGTCACATTCAGGGTCTAGGGGATCAGTCATGTGGAGCTCGTCCTCGTGTTCTTATTTTCTGATTTCCCATTGATTAGCCTCATTCAACTATTCTCTCATGGTTTTGTTGGCCGCTTTAAATTCTTAGTCTTCCAACTTAAACCTGCTGTTCAAACACTCTTTACTTGAATTTTGCTTGTAATGTATATGCTGTTTAGTTTTCACAAATTGCTTATATTGATTCAAGGTTATCAACATTCCTAAAATCATCTGAATGATCAACAATCCCAGTTGTCTCTGTCAAGATTTAGATTTGGCTATAGCTGTATTAGTGGGCAAAATTAATGGGGATATTCTATTTCATTTAGCAAAGCAGTGACATCCCCCTTATGTACATTTAAACAATAAAATTTACCTTAGCACCATTCCCTCAAATATTCCTTCGCTATTGTCCAAGATCGTTGAAACAAAAAGAAGCACATTCTTTTAACTTGCCATATGATCCCACTTTATCTGTTTTTCTAGTTTTGAAGTTTAAACCCATGTCTTCCTGTGTTTACGTCAACATAGTTTGTTTTGCACTTGAAAAAATAGTTAATGGCTTTGGGATGGTTACAATTTTATTGATATGCTTATTGCGAACAATAATATGACCATATCTTTGGTGATGTGCTAAGTTCTTTGATCCTGGCTGTTGATCTTACCATTTAAGTTACATGCAGAGCCTTAGTACCTGATTTTATGAATAAGGAATCTTTTGAAAAGCATGACTAATTAGGATAAGCAACTAGATGATGTTGTAAATTGATAAGCATAGAAGCCCAAGTAATTGATGAGATTGGGATTTGAAATCTGAGCATCTTACTTTTAACATGTTAAGTTTGTGATTGTTGGAACATTCACTTCTTCAAATATGATTCCAGTTGGCAGTTCCAAGATGTTAAGAACTATTGGTGCTGATATATTTAATCAGAAGCTTATGTCTCGTTATTTGCAACGTGGGATATTAAGAACAGGTCACCTCACGCAAAAGAAATCCATATAATACACATGCATGCAAACAAGTGTATCGCTGACCATGTTGACTAGTCAGTGACACTTTTTGTTAAAATTGTATATAATACCTAACAAGAAAGGTCAAAGGGGGGATGCTAACCTGCTGTTATCAAGACACTTCAGAACAAAATTTTGACACTTGGCATTTAAGCTGTCAAGCTGCATGATAAAGTACCAAAAATTTATGGCTGGTGATGGGGGCTAATTTTAGGCATAAGACTCCATTTCTTAGAGACAAAAATCTATGTTTTGTTTTTATCCATGTTTTGAAAGTTTTAAAGCTCAGATTTTTTTTTTTTAATTAAAAAAAAGGATAAACATGTACTTCTGCTGTTTATGTTGCAAATCCCTTTGTGACGTGAAAAATGGGGAACATCTATCTGTCAGGTAATAGCCAGGGAATTCTAAAGGAAAACTGAAAGATGCTTGGCTGTGTCCATCATAAATAAAATAAGTGAATTCCAGTAGTTGCGAGATATTTTCCATGTTATTAGTAAGCTCTAGATGTTGCTTTATTTTTAGTTATTTCTCAATTTATGAGAAATTGGACACTTCCGCCATTTGGTTTGAGCTACATAGGCTGATGCATACAGGTTGAAACAGTTTTAACTTAATATATCCCAACTAGCATAGTAGCTTGTGATGCATTTTAGTTACGTTTGATTGAATCATCAAAAGAGGCTTATGTGCTGGATGTTGAACAGGAACAAGTAACTCAGAGACTATCTTCAAGGGGCAAGTATGTTTCTGTATACATCGGACCTATTAGAGTTTGTTCTGTTGAAGAGGTTCCTTTCTGTCTTATAAACATGCTTCATAGCTTAAATGCTCATTTTTTGTGGGAAAGCAGCATAATCCATTGAGATAAGGCTTATTTCTTTGGTACAAAGGATAAGGCTTATTCGCTGACATTTCCTTACCAGGATACATGGTGTCTTGAACTTTGTCTCAATTTGTCTTTTCAGGTCCAAGCTGTCTATAGTGTCATGAGGAGAGATGACAGAACGAAGTTCCTTTTGTAGATTAATTTTGTTTTCTGGACAAGAAGACAAGACAAGAAAACCTAATAGATTTCACATTGTTGCATCCTTGCAACTCTACTGACAGCTCTATACTGGGGACATTTTTTGGCAATAAGTGTGAGATGGTGTCAGCTGCAACCGTATCCAGCTTCAGGCAGTACGAATTCTGTTTGGTTCATCAATGGTTGGTTTTCTTACCCTTGATTTGTCACCATAAACTTATCAGGTGGATAGTGGATGTGTTGGAATTGAGGTATCGCATTTTGTAGTCAACGTTGTCTGGTTCATGCTTTTATAATTCATTCAAATTTATTTTCCAAATTTTGATTATAAAATCATCCAAATGAGCAAAGAAAAGGATGGTTTGTTTTGTTGTGTCTGAGAATATTGTAATTTTTGTAATTATTGTGATTATTATTGTAATTATTGTTGTTTAACATCATCTAATATATTAATAATTTTAGCCATTTATTGATGATATTGTTATTCAAAAAAAAAAAATTTGTGCCCAAGGTTTTCCCATGTGGATCAGTTTGCTTGACTCTTGTGCTTGGAGGCATGCGAAGGTCCGTGGTCATGATTGGTGGTAAATCACCAGGATAGTTTGTAGTGAAGGGGAGGGTCAAAATATATTGCTTTCAAGACTTGTGATGCAGCTTGTAGAGGTTAATCATTTTTGGGTAACACTTTATGCACCGCCCCATCTGATTGGGCTATATAGCCATTACTTTTCAATATGTATTTAATGCCTACAGTCTGCTTTTTTTGTTTAAAAATTTTAAATGACGAAAATAATTCTACATACATAATGTCATAATATGATTTAGAATATCATAATATGACTTAGGATAATGTCATAATTTTTTCCATATTATAATATCCTACATGCAGAATGTCATAATATGGTTGAGGATGTCCTAATTTTTTTTTATATTATAACATCATGTATCCAGAATGTCATAATTTTAATGTAGAATATCATAATTTTTTTATATTATGATATTTCGCATGTAGAATATCATAATATTACTTAAAATATTATATATTTTTTTTATATTATGACATCCTATAGAATATCATATTTTTAATATAGGATGTCATATTTTTTTTCATATTATGATATCCTGCATGCAGATTAAAATATAACACAGCATGTCATAATTTTGCCAAAGAGTAGGAGTATTTTAGTTATTTAATATTTTTTAAAGAAAAAGCAAAAGTGAAGGCATTAAATGCGCGTTGAAAATTGGTTGGACAAAAATATCTCTTATATATATATATATATATATATATATATATATATATATATATATATATATATATATATGTTATAACATCCTAACCCATATTATGACATCTTGAGCCATATTATGACATTCTACATGCAGGATGTCATAATTTTTTTCAAAGAGTAGGGATATTTTTATCATTCAAAATTTTAAATAAAAAAAGTAGACTGTAGGTATTAAATGTGCATTGAAAAATAGTGGCTATGTGACCCAATCAGGTGGGGTAGCATAGTTTTTCCTACACCGTAGGTGGTTCATAAAGTATTACCCATCTTTTTTATGGGTACTTCTTTCTACACCGTCTACGAGGTAGAAAATCAAATATGGAGCGCACCGCCTCATCCAATTGGTACACATGGCATCCTCATGATGCGATGTGATGTCTCTAGCTTTTTCATAGACAGCGGCAGCATACTCTATGGTATCATTAATTCGGGTCTTTTCAAATATATGAAAAGCCGCTTTTGCTCCCATTATATAGCTATAGCAAAGAATTAATTTTAAGATGCTTTTGCCCTCATTGCATACCAAAGAAAAGAGGTCAAAAATCTGATTGAAATTTTTTCATCTTCTCTCCTAAAAAAACCTTTTCATTTTTCCTCCACTCCGGCAACTAAGCATCTCGACCGGACCATCTCTGCAGTGAACATTTTGACATACTATGCAAGATGTTTTATTGGTTGAGGGAGTATTTTTAGATAACCATTACGGTGAGCGTTTTATTCAGTTATGACCCCTAAAATATTTGAGTTTAAAAGGCATCGGAGAAAAGGCAACGAAGAAGAGAAGATGATCAAAGGGAGTACAGCAATAGTTGTTTATAGGAAAGAGGATGCCCCTACAACCTCTTGAAGAGATGAAATAGAGAAAAGAAAAGAAGGTAAACTCCTTTCAAGGTTTAGGACATCCATTAAAGATTTTTTACTTCCTCGAGTTTACTTTCAGGTTTTACATTAACTAAGTATAACCTCTTTTCATTAACAAACATCTGACTAGTAGATAAAAATTATGACATCCTGTAGTAATACATATCATGCGGAACAAAGTTTATGATATCATGTATCAGAATCACGACCATTGGGATCTAAAATAATCTTCAAAAGATGTTTTATCTACAAGATGTTATAATGTTAACATAGAATCTCATAAATTTGATCCATGATGTTATAAAAAGAATACAAATTATACTTGAAACGTATTTTACCTACAAGATGTCATAATATTAATCCTTAATATCATAATTTTGATCTATGATATTATAATATTATCAAAACTATCTTTAAAAAATATTTTACCAACGAAATGTTATATTGTTAGTATAGAATATCATAAATTTGAATCCAGATGTCATAAAAATTTTAAAAATTATACTTGAAAGATATTTTATCTACAAGTTATCATAATACTAACCTACAATATCATAATTTTGACCTACGATATCATAATATAGTCAAAAGTACTTTTGAGAAGCATTTTACCAATAGAATGTCATTATTTTAATCTAAAATATCATAATTTTGACTGAGGATGTTATAAAAATATCTAAATTTAGATATTTTAGAAAAAAATTATGATATCCAATAGTCAAATTACTTTTTGAATATGATTTTTGACATTATTATGACATTCTATATTAAAATTATGATATTTTAGAAAAAATTATAATATCTAATTGGCAAAATACTATAGAAAGATATTATTTTAAAAAATTATGATATCCTATATCAAAATTATGATATTTTACATTAAAATTATAAATTTTATATATATAATTTTTTCAGAGAAGTTTTAGACATTACAATGATATTGTGTTAAAATTATGATATTTCAGTTAAAAATTATGATATTATGTAGTCAAAATATCTTTCGAATATGATTTTTAACAATATTATGATATTCTATGTTAAAATTATTATATCTTAGATAAAATTATGACACCATATTGGTAAAACACCATCATAAGATATTTTTTTAAAAAAATTATGATATTCTATTTTAAAATTATGACATTCCAGGTTAAAATTATAACTTTCTATATGTAAATTTTTTTTGAAAGAAAGTATTAGATATTATTATAATATTATATATCAAAATTATGATATTTTAGATAAAAATTATGGCATCTACTAGTCAAATTACCATCCAAATATGATTTTTAATATTATTATAATATTCTATGTCAAAATGATGATATTTTAAATGAAATTATAACATTATGTTGGCAAAACATCTTCAGAAGATATTTTTTAAAAAAATTATGACATTCTATTTCAAAATTATGATATTTTAGATTAAATTTATGACTTTCTACATGCAAAATTACTTTGGATGAAAGTTTTAAATATTATTATAATATCGTGTGTCAAAATTATGATATTTTAAATAAAAATTATGATATCTGGTAGTCAATTATCTTCTAAATATGATTTTTGACATTATTATGATATTCTATATTAAAATTATGATATTTTAAAAAAAATTATGTCATCGTGTTGGCAAAAATAACTCCATAAAATATTTTTTAGAAAAGATTATGATATCCTATTTCAAAATTATGACATTATAGGTTAAAATTATGATTTTTTATATGCAAAATACTTTCAGAAGAAAGTTTTATATATTATTTATTAGAAATAGAATTTCAAAGTCAATCGTCAGTCTATTGACGATTGAGATAATTTATGTAATTATATATAAATTATTAATTAAATAAAAATTATTTTAATTTTTTTATCATAAATCTTTCATCTTCTAATGAACTTCTGTCATTGTGATGAACTCCTTAGAACTATTTAAAATCGATAAGAAAGAATTTATCGTTTAGTCCTTAAATAAGTTCGCGATCAAATGATATGTTGTTACTAAGGACGACAATATTTATCGAGTATAGGTCATTGTATGCCATATAGATTGATTATCATTTTAACCGAGTGTGGAGCATGCAGGTGAGATGTAGGGGTACATCTACACTGAACGTGACCAACTCCAGAGCTTTTCTGCTATCAAGAATTGCTCTGATGGAATATGAGCATAAGTGTTCCTCCGATCTAAGAACATCAGGTGACTTCCAAGCAACTCATTATGCTTTGATGTTAGATTATCTGAATTTCTAATTCAATTACGAAAGGTTTCTGGATACAGTCAAGTACTTGAGGAGTCGGTGTGTGAGTCAAGATGAAATTGGCCACTTCTGGACTTAGGAGCTGTGTTCAATAGTATTTCAATTTAGCAAAGTCCTGGCCAGGATAGTCCTTGTGAGGGGTTACTAGACTAATTGCTTTGAGATATTATTTGGATGTATCTTCCAGGGTTGATAGTTTAATCCTGAGTTATCCTATGCACAGAGGTCAAAGGGATGAATTATGTGATAACCATATTCACGTAGGTTCTGAATGTTGAATTGTACTGTTCGGCCTATCCGGACGTTGGGTACCATTGCTAGATGGTCACTTCGATTAGTACAGAAAATTAGTTTTTATTCTACCGACTTAAGTTCGAACCTGCGGGGTCACACGTACTAAAGGTTCCTACCTGATCTAATGGTTGATCAAGAGAAGATTGATTAATGATTTGATCACTAATTAACTCAATTTGATTGAGTGATTATTTTGGATTAAGATCAATTGAATTTGATTCATTTAGATTTGATCCGATTAGGTTATAAGATGATCTAATTGTCAAGGAGGTTTAATCTCTAATTTGATCAAAGATTTGGCTTGATTAATTACTGATTTGATTAGAATTTAACTGAGCTTAATTAAACCTAAATAAATTGGATTTAAACTGATCTAATTGGGCCTAACCAATTTGGATTGGATTGGTTCAATTGGATGATAAATAATAGACTAGTTTGACTAGTCTTCTCATGCACTACATCACCAATATTTGTGCCATCTTTTCTCCATGAGAAAGAGGTTTCTTGTGATGATTTCAATGCAAGGGAGGGCACACGTTCCCCTTTCTCATGCGCCTTAAAGATTGGCCTAATCTAGTTACAAATTTAATTCAAATGGGATTTGAGCTTGAATGGATAACCTCTTGATCTAAGCCAATCCTACACGTCTCCCATGTTTATGCACATCTATAAAATAATTGATTTTACGGACGTGCGTAAGGAATAGAAAAGGAGAGAGATAAAGAAATAGAAAGAGAAAAAGGTTTTTCTCGTGCGTGAGTCCTTCCTCCCTTGCATGAGAAAAATCAGAAAATAGAGAGTTTCAAGCGCAAAGGGTTTTGGGTGACTGCATATCCTAGAATCTATCTAGGGTTCGAAATTTAGATCTATGAGTTACGAGGGTTGTGACTTCATAGATCCTAGTTGTGAACCTCCTCAACTTCTCATCTGCGTTCATTGATGATCCGAAGCATCCAAAGAGCTCGTGAAGCAAGATCGAAGGAGTTCGATCTAAAATCAGTCATTAAAGGTTCCGCAGCGAGCTAGCACTCGAAAGGAGCTGATTGGGATCAGAGCCTCATATGGATTATCCGTGAAAGCCAAATGCGTGTGTGGCTGCATCGCGGTGATCAAATCTACATTGAAGAGATTAGATTGTGGAGATCATCTATCCGCAAAAAGATAACATATTCTGAACATGTAGAAGTAGTAAAATAATTTTACTACACTTGCTATTTTATTTTTCAGATATGCATGCATATATGATACATTAGATCCTGATTGTATAGAATTTTTAGATTAGATCTATAGCTCTTATTATTAATTTGATTAATAATAATTTCCACTGTGTATATTTTTTCAAAAAAAATTTTAAAAGTAGAGCTAGAAACCCTGCCCGTTTCCTTCAATTGGTATCAGAGCAGCAGGTTCTTTGATGTATTATATATGAATATTTTAGATTATTTTTAGATTAGATCTAATAATAATCTAATATGAAAAATAAAAATGATGATCGCACGGACTGTAGGTTGTCCTACTGTAAGGTTTACCTTTTATAGTGGAGAGATTGTTCTGGTACGTTGTGATTTATAAAATTGATCATAAAAAATTTTAGATTAGATCTAATGATTTTTATGATATATTTGAAGCATTTAATCTAAATTTTATCATAAATTAGTGTTTAGATTAGATCTAAATAATTTCATAATTTTTATATAGAATATATAGTTTTAGATTAAACCTGAATAGGATCTTATGAAGATTCTTTTCGTCGGTCAAGCTGGCTCACTCAGGAATTGAGCCAGCTCGACCAGCATGCTAGCCATGATACAGTTTTAGGATTGATGCTCCAGCTAGCTCAGTTAGGAACTGAGCTGGCTTGACTTCAATTCGGGCTGGCTCGAATTTGATCCGAGCCTGCCCGATAGGAATAATGGCCTTCGAGCCTTTTTCTGAGCTGGCAATCTCAGGAACCGAGCCAGCTCGACTTCTGCTCAGGCCAGCTCGGATGGAATCCGAGCCAGCTCGACTAAAAAGTTGGTTGAATATCTAAAATAGCTTGTTTTATGAAATCAAACCTAGATCTAGTGCTTGTTTATGAAATAAGCCGATCCATTTTTGAAATGAGTCGATTTATTTAGTGAAATAGTAATAGGATGTAAAGAATCTTTCAAAAATTTTGAAAAATATTTTTGAAATGTCGAACCCCAACCCTTAGTCTTAAACTTAATTAAGAATTAAGCATGATGAATTATGGTCTAGAATTTTAATTTAAAGATCCTAAGTCATTGATCATAAAATGTGGATTATCGAGTTTGTTGAATTAAGTTCATTAATTAGGTTAGACCTAAAGTTAGTTAAAAAATAAAATAAATTAGAATAATTAATCAAATCTAACTAAATGTTGATTTAGATTAGGTCAAAGAACTATTTAGACTAAATTACAATAGTTGTAGTTGGTCAAGCCCATGCCTTTAACGAGGACCAAACGGACTTGATTCATGGCTACATGGTCGAACCTAAAATTGCTAGGTTGGTTAAATTGAAACTAATGAATCAGACGGTGTCTAAGGTAAGTCTAGCAGCTCAGATCAGTGATTTTTAATTGGGAGCTACTCGCACTGATTCAGTCTTTAATGAGTTAATGGTATATCCCTTCTATTAATCTCACTTACCTGGCCATTCTGGTGAATTAGATTTTGATTAGACCACTTGATGATTTAGACTCATCCATGTCAATTAGGTAAATTAGTTTGACTGATTTAGGTGCTCCTAATGTCGGCTTGAATTAGGTCCTTTTGATATGACTTGGTGAAGTCAGTGGGAGGATCCAAATTGGCTGGCCAATTTTTTTTAAATTTAGTTAATAAAATTTTTAAAAATTATTAGATCCTTAAAATGATAAAGTTATGGTGATAACTAAGTCATAGCCTCCCATTAAGTTGAGTGATAATGGGTCCATTAGTTTAATAATCATTGAAGGTCCAAAGACCTGATGCTTATTGACTAATAGAATTATCATTCATAATATGATAATTTGATCATATCTTTTTAATGGTGGTTAGGCTGGCCGATCAAAGTCGGGCCTGATCATTCGTTGGTCTGATGCACCAAATGTGGTCATGTTAATAGTTGGACCTAACTGGATCTTTTCAGTGGAGGCTAAAGCCTACTGATTAGATTTTCGAAGCAAAATTAAAATTACTAGAAGTTGTTTGGTGAAGCAATTGGTTATGAACCTACCCATAGGTGCACACAGGTTAACCAACCAAAGTTGGGCTCGTGTGTAACCTATGTAGATTCTAATACCTACTAAGGAATAGGGATAATTTCTCGAATTGAAGGTAGAGGCTATCGATTTGAATAAAATAGTGGAAGAACCTTTAGACTAAAGTCCAAGTCTTTAGAATAAATAATTCATATACTAATTAGGTCTATGGGTTTTTCTTTTGTGCAGAAATGGCCACTATCCTATCACTCCGGTCATTGTTGGATAATGACAAACTCATGGGATCCAACTTCGATAGCTGGTATCGAAAGTTGAACATCGTCCTGGAGCATGAATGGATCTTATACGTATTGACTGATCCAACACCTGAGGAGCCAGCCCTGAACACTATTAAGGCGATAAAAGATACTTACCAGAAGTGGTTCAATGACCGCACCACCATTCGGTACATTGTGCTGACGGTGATGGATGATGAGTTCAGCCATAGGTTTGAGAATGCCCAGTTCGAGGAGATGCTTCAAATATTGAACGACTCCTTTGGCACACTTAACGACATTGAAAGGCATAAAACTAGTTATGCCATTTTCATCGCTTATATGAGGGATGGGGCATTAGTCACTGATCATGTATTGTACATGATCGAGTTGATTAAACACCTAAGTAAGCTAAATTTTTTCCTACATGAGCAGCTCGGGAAGGATGCGATCCTAAATTTATTGTCCAAGTCCTTCCTCCCTTTTCTTACTCATTTCAGAATGACAAAGCCTGCAGTGAACTACCATGGATTATTGGGGTTGCTGCAGAATTTTGAGAAAGATCATCAGCTCCAAAAAGGATCGATGAATATTGTGGAAGGATCTTCTTCTGATCGACCCTTTAAGAAAGGAAAGAAGAATAAGAAGAAGAAGAGCAAGAAGGTGCAGCCGCATACTAGGATGTTTGCACAGGATCAGACTAAGAAGTACAAGTCCGATCAGAACTAGGCAGAGTACTTCTTTTGCAAGAAGCAGGAGCATTGAAAGAGGAACTGTCCTTAGTACATTACCATCCTGGACCCAAACAAGTCGAGGAGGAAGCAAGTGGTTGCTACATAAGATAATTATATGATAACACCTTGCAACTTCTCAATTTATTATACTACTGCATGGATATTAGATACCAAAAGCTCTTATCATATTTATAATTCGATGCAGGATTTATAGGTCAGTAGAAAATTTGGTGAAGGCGAGAGATTCCTAAACGTTGGAGATGAAAGACAAGTTTCAGTTCTAGCTTTAAGAGTCATGAACCTTGAAATCAATTCTCATAGAGTTATTCTTAGTGATTGTCATTTTTATCCAAATTTTTTATTGAAGATAATTTTTGTAGGCCTTTTGGCCAAGAATAGTTATCAGTTTTTAATAAAAGCAAATTTTTATGATATCATTTTGAATAGTATTACAGTTTGTGTTGGATAATTGAATAATAAAATTTATTTATTATCACGGCCTGTTAACATAGTCTAAACCTTAGGTAAACACCCTAGAATAGATGATGTGTCAGATGTCTATCTTTGGCATTATAGGCTAGGTCACATCAACAAGAACAGAATAAACAGATTAGCTCAAGAAGGAATTCTTGAGATCAGTGATTGTGAATCACTATCAACCTATGAGTCCTGTCTTCTTGGAAAGATGACCAAGTCACCTTTTATTGAAAAAGATGAACGTGCTAGTGAACTCTTGGTTCTAATACATACTGATGTATGTGGACCCATGAGTACAAGCACTAGAGGTGGATAATACTACTTCATAACCTTTATAGATGACTTATCGAGGTATGGGTATATCTATTTAATGAAGCATAAGTCGGAGTCGTTTGAAATGTTCAAACTATTCCGTAATGAAGTAGAAAAATAAATTGGAAAGAGTATTAAAACTCTTCGATCCGATTGAAGGGGTATCTTTTCAGTGAATTTCTAACATATTTTGGGGAGAATGGAATTTTCTTTCAATGGACTTCTTCTGAAATATCACGGTGTAATGGTGTGTCCAAAAGGAGGAATCAGATCCTATTGGACATGGTTCGATATATGATGGGATTTGTCGGACAGCTAATCTTCCTTTAGGGATATGCGCTCGAGTCAGCTTGTTATATTCTGAATAAGATTCTCAGTAAGTCTACTTCTAAAATACCATATGAGATGTGGATAGGACATAAGCTAGTACTCTCACACCTTAGGGTTTGGGGGTGTCTGACTTATGTTAAATATTTAGTAACGGACAAGCTCGGACCTAGGTTTGACAAGTGTAGCTTTATAGGATACCCAAAAGAGACCAAAGGGTATTACTTCTATCTAGCTGAGAAACAAAATATCTTTGTCAGCCTTAAGACAATCTTTTTAGAAAAGGAGTTCTTTAATGAAGGGACTAATGCCTCTAAGGTCGAACTTAAAAAAGTTCGATAGGTGAAAGAACCGATATAGATAGCTAAACCTAAATCGAATTTGATTCGATCAGACCTGAAGCCTACTGAACCTGCACCCATAAGACGATCTGGTAGAGTACCATATCAGCTAGATAGATACTATAATTTTCTGATCTAGAATGGTGATCCTATCAAACTTGATGAGAATGACGATGATCCGATCACCTACATGGTGAAGAAAAATCTGATTTTCCACCGTAGGATCATCCAGATCTGATTAGATCTGAGATGACTTTTTCTATAAAAATTTCTATGATTTGATCAGATCTAAGAGTTCTAAGATCTGATCATGGTGATCTGATATTAAAAATTAAAAATAAAATTAAATCAAATTTAATTTAAGGTACCTTATTGGATAATCTGATTATCCTGCGATGATCGTATTGGTTCTTGAGGTTCTGGAAGGAGCCACGCATGTGCCTAAACTCTATCGGTATCCACTCAGGTAGGATCTGAATGTCTTCTCCTCGTGAATATTTTCTCCAAAGATTAGATCTAAATCTGATCTGTAGATCCTCCAAAACTATTTCTAAATGCAGTCCATCCGTCACACGAATACCATCGCATAGATCCTGAATCTTGCATCAAAAACCTTGGACCTTCTTCTTAGATTTGTGCCTAATTTTTTAGGCATGTAGAAGAGAGGGAGAGAGAGGATAGAGGGGGTGTGGGATATAGTATGGGTGACAGCACCTCTGCATGGAAAATAAAATTTTGTGATGCTCTCATTGGCATGAGAAAGGTTTCTTAAACCCAATGCCATTTAGAGTTCTTCTTAGACCAAATAACCTCTTATTTGATTTTAAGGGACATCAAAACTTATTCTCCATGTGAAACCCTATATCTCAGCTGGTTTTGTTGCCAAAATTCAATCTGGAAGGTGGTGGCATGAGTAGATAAGGAAGAGTCCATTGCGCCTAGGACTCTTCCCTTAAGAGTTTGATCCAAATCAAACTCTATCAAAACTCAGTCAAACCACCATCATAAATCATAAAATTTGACACACTCATAGAATGACTTAAGTCCTATCACATGTCCAAAAATTAGATCAAAAGAATTTCTAAAAAATTTTCTACAAGCATTTGATCAGATGACCCTCAATTCTCTCAATTAGGTCAACTTTTGACCCAAGTCCAATTGCACTAGGAATGGATTTAATTTCTACAATCAATCTAATCTGGACTTGTTCTAGTCAGATGAAAATAAACTCATTCAAGATATAGGAATAAGTCAAATCAAATTTGACTCGGTTGTGATGAATCAGAAAGATTACAGAAGGAGAAAGCCAGGCTCAATCTTGTGCTAGCATGATTACCTTGAACCTGATTGGATCTAATCCAAATCAGTCAAACTGGATTAGCTTAATTGATGACACCCAGACCTAAACCTTTGTTTGTATAATCTAGTTAGGTTCAGTTTTATATGATAATAAGATATGTCACAATCTCTATCATCGACATTATTGAAATATCTTTCGATGGACCAGAACTTTTCTGATTCATACAATTAGAATGATCGATCATCAAAATCATTCTAATTACTTCCAAAATCCATCAATGACACCTAGCAGTATATGATGGCAATCCATCAAAACTGAAAGTGAATCTCTCAATGCAACTATCTATGTGATTGGGTTCTTCTATCTTGAGCCCCGACTCGATTAGGGTTAAGGTGAACTCGTCAAACTCAACATCCGTCATATGAATTAATCATTTGATTCGAGTCCAATATGAAATCCTAATAGAAACTCTTTCTATCATCTTCACTCTGCCATGGCCATGGGCTTAAGAACTCAATCTCATGATTATCATAGGGCTACTCCTCATCTACCGAGGTAGATAGATCTCCTATTAGCATAATCCAATTCCTACAATGAACATGCTATAGCCAACATACACCTCAGAATTCCGAATGGCTAGGAGATTGAGTTATGGTGTAGTCAAACTATAACACCCTCAAGGTGAACTGCCAATGCACCTCAGATCAAAGAACCAGACACACCATTGTAGCATTGAGCCAGCCATCGATGAGAAGGTAAACTTTCTTATGATTGCTCGAGGTGATCACTCTCAGTGCCCTCATTCTCTAATGAGTATCTATACTCTCACTTCAGTGTCTCCACACCATAGACTCAAGATACATCTATCCTAAGAATCATAAACCAACCTTCTAGATCGATCATCTTTCTCATAATGATCCTACGATCGAGAGCAATTTATGAGTTAATTATGAGAATTCATGTTTTAAATTTTTAATTCTTGAAAATATGAATTGTTATTATCATTAACTCAAAGGATGTATCACAAATACTTTAAATACACACTATGATAGAAAATAATTTTTTTATTAATTTATAGTTAAAATTATAAAATTATTCTTAGAAGTATATTAGAAGTGTCAGCCAATCTGGCTTCTAGGATAGACATCTAACAAACTTCCACTTGATTTAAAGTCAATTGGCTACAAATCTAAGTCCCATCTTCTTAAGATGGGCTTCGATCTTCTGCTTGCTCAATGGCTTTATCAGCAGGTCTGCCGCATTATCTGTGAAGTTGACTCTCTTGACCTTGACGTATCCCTTCTCGAGGTAATCGTGGATGACGTGGTATCATCGCTTGATGTGCTTAAATTTTTGGTGAGATCTCGGCTCCTTAGCTAGCGCTATGGTGCCATTATTATCGTAGTACAGAGGGATGGTATCTAATGGTATCACTCCGAGCTCTACGGTGAACTTCTTATACTAGAACGCCTTCTTTGCAGCCTCCGACACAGCGATGTACTCTGCTTCCATTGTGGAGTCTGCTTGGAACTCTTCCAACTGACAGCTCTACCATTATAAATAAACAGACTTTTAGATATCAACTTTCGATAATCTATGTTAGATATAAAATCTGAGTCTGTATATCCCTGGACCTAGAGTTCTCCATTATCAAAAACTTAAAAACATATCTTTAGTCCTTCTCAAGTACTTAAGGATATATTTCATAGAAGTTCAGTGCTCTTCACCTGAATTCGATTGATATCTGCTCGTGACACTCACAGCATGGGCAATATCAGGTCGTGTACGTAGCATGGCATACATGAGACTCCCTATTATCGAAGCATAAGGGATCTTGCTCATGCGTTCAATCTCCTCAAGTATGCTAGGGCACATCATCTTGGAGAGATGAATGCCATGTTTAAAGAGTACTAAACCCCTCTTAGAGTTTTTCATGCTAAACCTCTTTAGTACCTCCTCTATGTATATTTCTATGAGAGACCCAGCATCTTATTCGGTCTATTCCTATGAACCTTAATTTCCAAAATAAAGGATGCCTCTCCTAGATCTTTTATAGAGAACTCCTTAGACAACCACATTTTGACTGTAGTCAATATGAGAATATGATTCCTAATTAGGAGGATATCATCCACATATAGTACAAGAAAGACAACAATGCTTCCACTTACCTTTTTGAAAATACAAGGCTCCTCCTCATTCTTGATGAATCTAAATAATTTGATTATGTCATTAAAATGAGCATTCTAGCTTCGAGATGCTTGCTTAAGTCTATATATGGACCTTTGCAACTTGCATACCTTATGATCATCATCACTAGATGTGAAATCTAGCGACTGTTCCATATAGATATCTTCCTCAAGATATCCATTTAAGAATGCCGTATTCACGTCCATCTGCCATATTTTATAATCAAAATAGGCTACAATAGTAAGCAATATGCGGATGGATTTGAGCAAGGCTACTGACAAAAAAGTATCCTGATAGTCAATATCTTTACGCTGACTATACCCTTTCGCTATGAGTCTTGCTTTGATGTCTCTACATTTCCATCGATATCTATCTTTCTCTTGAAGATCCATTTGCACCCAATAGGTACTATACCTTCGGATGGATCTACCAAGATCCAGACTTAGTTCAAACGCATTGAGTCAATCTCTGACTTCATTGCTTCTAACCATTTCTTAAAATTGATATCTAATATCATCTCATCATAGGTTTTGGGATCATCACCATGAACCCCATTTTCTATGAGGAATATTTTCTCTACATCTTCTGAGATAGTACCTAAGTACCTTTCAGGAGGACAAAAAATTCTACTTGATCTATGAGGTAGAGGAGGTAGTGTCTAGGTTGGCTCAATCTGATTGGGTTCCATAGGTTCTTTAGCTCATTTCTCATCAAAGATTTTCTTCTTGAGTCTAATCTGTCCTTCGATGCCACCATCTTGAATAAACTATTTTTTCAAGAAACATGGTGTGTCGACTCACAATCATATTATGATCTTCTAGAAGATAGAAATAATATCCTAATGACTCTTTAGGATATCCAATAAATCAAACTTTAAAGGATCTAGATTATAATTTGTCCGCCTATTATCTCTTGATATGGATCGGACAAGCCCAAATTCTGAGATTACTTAGACTTGATTTTTTACCATATCATATCTCATACGGTGTGGTAGAAATGATTTTAGAGGAAATCCTATTCAATAAATATATATCGATCATCAGACTATGTTTTCAAAGAAACTCAGAAAGATCCGTGAAACTCATAATGGATTGGATCATATCTAATAGGATCTAGTTTCTTCGTTCTAAAATTCTGTTGAGTTAAGACATTCCAGGTAGGATCCATTGAGAGACTATGCCATTGTCCTTAAGATAGTCTAAAAATTTTTGACTAAGGTATTCGCCTTTTCGATCTGATCGAAGAACCTTAATGAATTTTTCTATTTATTTTTCTACTTCAAGTCTGAATTTCTTGAATCTTTCAAAAGCTTCAGACTTATGTTGCATTAAATATACATACCTGTATCGAGATAGATCATCGATAAAGTTGATGAAGTAGACATAATTGCCCCTGGTTGGCACATCAAATGGGCTGCACATATCTATGTGTACCAGGGCGAGTAGGTCTGTGGCCCTTTTTCTATGTCCTACAAAAGAGAGCTTGATCATTTTGCCATGAAAATATAATTCATAAATCGTATATGACTCGAAAGTCAACGGACTTAATAGCTCAAATTTTTCTAATTTGTTAACCCTATCTTCAGCTATATGACCTAGCCTAAGGTGCTAAAGATACCTATCATTTAGACTATCCCTAGGTTGCTTTGATCCTATGGCATTCATATTTTGTTCGATATTAAAAATAGAAATATCAATATGTAACTGATAAAGATCATTTATAAAAAAACTACTTATAATTTTATTTTTTTTATAAAAAATATTATAATGGTCCTTAAGAAAACTAATTACATAGCCTTCTTGTATTAAATATGAAATAGAAACCAAATTTCTGCTTGCTGCAGGTACATAAAAATAGTCTCTAAAAACTAGATCTAATCCTGATGGTAATCGAAAAGGATAGATTTTCATGGCCATAACAGTAACTCTTGCTCCATTCCTGATGCATAGGATCATCTCACCATCCCTCAGCCTCCTGCTATCCTCAAGACCCTGCATAGAAGTGCATAAGTAAGCACTAGAACTAGAGTCAAGCACCCAACTAGATGCAAAAGAAACTGTAAGGTTAGATTCTATAGCGAGCATACCTCCAGAAGGACCTACCTCTTTCTTGTTCTTCAGGCTAGCCAGGTAAAGAGGGTAGTTCCGCTTTCAGTGGCCATCTATATTGCAATAAAAATATTTTTTTTGTCAGCGGCCTTCTTCTTTGGCTCTGCCTTCTTCTTCTTCCCACCTTCTACCTTTTGCTTCTTCGTGGACTTTTTCTTCTTTCCAAAAAAATTTTTCTTGAAAGAAGTCCACTCCACAGTAAGCACTGAGCCCTTTGAACCTTTCATAGAAAGCTCAGCAATGACCAGCATATTCATAAGTTCAATCAAGATATTTTGTAATTTATGCATATGGTAGTTCATAATGAATTGTCCATACGCATCAGTCAAGAACTGTAGAATTATATCAATCTACAGCTCCTGATCTAACTTGACATCGAGCTTCTCAAGCTCTTCTAAGTCCTTGATCATCATTAGAAATGATCTTGGACTAACTACTCATCACGCATCTAAGCCTTAAAAAATCTCTTAGTGACTTGATATTTGGCTGCACGATTTTATTCACCAAACAACTCTTATAGGTGAGCCAACATTTGGCGACTAGTCTTAATGTCTTCATGCTGGCGCTGGAGCTCATTAGACATTGAGCCCAACATATAATACCTGACTTTGTTATCTTTATTCATCCATTTTTTCAGAGATACTCTCGAATCAGTGGATGGACGTGCTGGTAAAGTGGGAGGATCCTGTTCTAATACATGAGTCAACTTCTCAGAATTCAAAACTATTTTGAAATTTTGGAGCCAATCCTTATAGTTGGATCTAGTCAGTCTATGGGTGTCCAGGATACGGGCTAGCGGATTAGGTGTAGATATTTTTCTGTAGAGAGTCAAAATTTTTAGTTAGATTTTATAATTAGACTTAACCAATTTATTTAAAAATTTTATTTTTAAATAAATTAGACTTCCATTATTTACTCGAATTCCTACAATTTCTTAGTAGAGATACAAAAATCTTCATGATTATTGATTTCTAGTGAATGGTGCAGTCCCACCAACTGGCTTACCACCTCACCTAATAGTTATTGATGATGGATTAACTAATGAGTAGACAACTCTTGTCCAATGATTCTCTAATCATGGTGTACTCAAATCTGATCTCTAATTCATGAAGCTCACCATGCCCAAAATATTGCTCCACTCCTTAGTTAAGTCAGATCCATCATTTGCACGAATTGAATTTTTGATTAGATCTCTCACCATATCCAAAATATTAAGCTCAATCCATCCTCCAATCCGTAGTATCCAGTGCCTAATAGACATGGTTGCATCTTTTCGGTACAACTAAATCACTATATCTAGCTGAGAATAATCAACCCCAAGAAGGGCTCGCACATCTATAATGGTGGAAGATCTTAGACTTAATATTTTATTAGAAAGATTTAATTTAGATCTCTTTAAACTTGATTTGACTTAGTCATAATAATTATGACTAACATAGTGGCATGGGTTGGCTCAAATTATTAGTCACCTTAAATCCGAACTGGGTTGACACAAATGATCAAGTAAGTGAGACCGATGGAAGGGATATGCCATTAACTCGATAAAAATGCATTCAGATCGAGTAGCTCCTAATTAAAAACTAGTCGATCGTATCTATCAGACTTATCTTAGACACCAAATTATCGAATCAAAATCAATCGGGTTAGCCTACAATCTAGACTCGGATCGTGGAGCCAAATTAGGTCTTGACTTGATTGAGTCATATCTCAATATGATTTAATCTTGATCCAGACTTAATCCTATTAGGCTAGTCAATTCTAAGCTTTCTTTGATCCTACATAATCAACTCTTGATTCAATTTGATCAACCGTTAGACCTAATTGAGCTACCCAAGGTCGAACCCAATTTTATGAAGATATCTTAGATCTGAAAATTTATAATTTTTAGATCTAATTAATTTTATAATCTTAATTCTTAATTAAGTTTTGGGTTCATGAACAAAATATGTAACAAAACCTAAGATTTCAGGATCTAGGATTTTATAAAAAATAAATTTTGATTTCTGATTAAGGATGAACGCGCAACACCCCTACACATCATAAGAATATTCTATCAAATGAGAGGAGGGGGCCTTTAAATCCTACTTTATTTTTATGACTAGACAGCCAAGGAAAACATCTCAATCAAAAATATATTTTCTAAAATAAAACTAGTTAGATCTAAATCATATATCATATATACAAAAGATCTAACCTATATATGTCTTGCATACATCTCATGTATCATAACTCAATAAACCATGCATGCTTTCAGATCTAAAATATCACATATTAAATCTAAAAAATAAAATTTTAAATTTGATCACATCAAAAATAAAACTATTTTAGATATTTTATAGAACTATTCTATAACTAGTCTAAGTATGCATCTTTCATATCTCATATGAATAAATTAAAAATTAAAAACTATATTTTCTCTTTTTTAGATTTGGTTAAAATAATTATAATATCAAAAGAATAAAAATAAAATAGATCTAAAATTATATTTAATCAAATTAACAACATGATCATACTAGACTATACATAGAATAATTCTATTCCTAGTCTAGTCATGCATCTCATACATTATAGATCTAAATCATATAATTTTTAATTTTTTTAATTTTAGATCTAATCATATCTGATGTGATATCTAAAATTATTTAATATCAAATTATAAATAAAAATTAAATTAGATCTAAAAGAGATCTGAAGAACTACTAAGTTGGCTTTTATACCTATTAAAGAAAAATCTGATTTTTCGCCGTGGGATCGTCCAGATCTGATCAGATTTGAGGTAGATTTTTTTATAAAAATTTTTAGATTTAATCAAATCTAAAAAATTTTAGATCTGATCATAATGATCTAATATTAAAAATTAAAATTAAAATTAAATTAGATTTAATTTAAGATATCTTGTTGGATAATCTGATTATCCTGCAATGATCCTGTTGGTTTCTGAGATTCTAGAAGAAGCCATGCACGCACCTAGGCTCTACTGGTATCCACTCGGATAGGATCTAAACATCTTCTCCTCATGAATCTCTCTTACAAAAATTATATCTAAATCTGATCTATAGATTCTTCAAAACTATTTCTGAAAGCAACCTATCCGTCATACAAACACCGTCGCGTAGATTCTGAATCTTGCACCAAAAATCTTGGACCTTCTTCTCAAATTTATGCCTAACCTTTTAGGCATGTAGAAGAGAGGGAGAGAGAGGATAGAGGGGGCATGGGATATAGTATGGGTGATAGCACCTCTGCATGGAAAATAAAATCATGCAATGCTCTCTTTGGCATGAGAAAGGTTTCTTAAACCCAATGCCATTTAGGGTCCTTCTTAGGCCAAATAACTTCTTATTTGATTTCAAGGGACATCAGAACTTATTCTCCACATGAAACCCCAGATCTCATCTAGTTTTGTTGCCAAAATTCATTATGGAAGGTGGTGGCATGAGTAGATAAGGAAGAGTCCATTACACCTAGGACTCTTCCCTCAAGAGTTTGATTCAAATAAAACTCTATCAAAACTTAGTCAAACCACCACCATAAATCATAAAATTTGGCACACCCATAGCATGACTCGAGCCCTATCACATACCTAAAAATTAGTTCAAAAAAATTTCTAAATAATTTTCTAAAAGTATCTGATTAGGTGACCCTCAATTCTCTCAATTAGGTCAACTTTAGACCCTAGTCCAATTACACTAGGAATGAATTTAATTTCTATAATCAATTTGACCTAGACTTATTTTAGTCAGATGAAAATAAATTTATTCAAGATATAAAAATGAGTCAAATCAAATTTGACTTGGTTGCGATGAATTAGAAAGATTACAGAAGGAGAAAGCTAGGCTTAATCATGTGCTAGCATGATTACCTTGAACCTAATTGGATCTAATCCAAATCAATCAAACTAGATTAGCTCAATTGATAGCATGTAGATTCAAATATTTATTTGTGTGATCTAGTTAGATTTAGTTTCGTATGGTAATGAGACATATCGCGATCTCTATCATCGACATCATCGAAATATCTTTCGATGGATCAAAACTTTTTTGATTCATACAATTAGAATGATCCATCATCAAAATCATTCTAGTTGCTCCCAAAATCCACCAATGACACCTAGTAATATATGGTAGCAACCCATCTAAACTAAAAGCAAACCTCTCGATATAGCTACCTGTGTAATTGGATTCCTCTATTTTGAGTCCTGATTGAATTAGGATTAAGGTGAACTCGTCAAACCCAACATCCGTCATACGAATTAATTATTTGATTTGAGTCTAATGTGAAATCCTAATAAAAACTTTTTTTATCATCTTCACTCTACCATGACCATGGGCTTAAGGACTCAATCTCATAATTATCATAGGACTACTCCTCATCTACCGAGGTAGATAGATCCCCTATTGGTGTAATCCAATTTCTACAATGAACATGCTATAGCCAACATACACCTCAGAATTTTAAATGGCTAGAAGATCGAGTTATGGTATAGTCAAACTATAACACCCTCAAGGTGAACTACCGATGCACCTCAAATCAAAGAATCAGATACAGCACTGCAGCATCAAGCCAGTCATCGACAAGAAGATAGACTTTTTTATGACTGCTCGAGGTGGTCACGCTCAGTGCCCTCGTTCTCTAATGAGTACCTGTACTCTCACTCCGATGTCTTCATACCATACACTCAAGACACATTTATCCTAAGAAAGTAATCATACACTAATCTTTCGGATCAATCACCATCCTCATAATGATCCTATGGTCGAAAGCAGTTTATGAGTTAATTATGAGAATTCATATCTTAGATTTTCAACTCTTAAAAATATGAATTGTTATTATCATTAACTCAAAGGATGTATCATAAACACTTTAAATACATACTATGATAGAAAATAATTTTTTTATTAATTTATAGTCAAAATTATAAAATTATCCTCAGAAGTGTATTATAAGTATCAGCCAATCTGATTTCTAGGGCACACATCTAACACATGGATGCAATGTAGAGATCCGATTCTGAAAAATGGCTTGAAGCAATGAAATTCAAAATGGAGTCCATGAAGATCAACAATGTATGGACATTAGTTGACCTACTCAAAGGGGTAAAATTCATAGGATGTAAGTGGGTCTTCAAAAGAAAAAGAGACGCAGACAGAAAGGTGGAGATCTGTGAAGCCTATCTAGTTGCCAAGGGGTGCCATCAATATTATGGTATTGACTATGATGAGATATTTTTTTCTGTGGCAATGCTCAAGTCCATTCAGATCATGCTTGCGATAGCTGCGCATCTGGACTATGAAATCTAGCAGATGGATGTGAAAATAATTTTTCTAAATGGAGAGCTAGATGAAGAGGCGTATACGATACAACCTAAAATTTTCATATCTATAGATGAGTCTAAGGTATGCAAGCTTCAAAGGTCCATTTATGGACTAAAATAGGCATCTCGAAGTTGGAACATACATTTTGATAGGACGATCAAGACGTATGGCTTCGTTAAGAATGAAAAAGAGCCTTACATATATAAGTGGGCTAATGGTCTAGTACTTGTATTCCTCATTCTGTATGTGGATAGCATTCTCTTAATCAAAAATGATGTTCCTGCATTACAGAAAATAAAGATTTGACTATCATCACAGTTCTCCATGAAGGATCTGGAAGAAGCTTCCTACATCTTAGAGATGAAGATCTATAGAGATAGATCTATAAGGTTGCTTGAGTTATCCTAGTCCATGTACATAGATACTATGCTGAAGAGGTCCAACATGGAGAATTTTAAGAAGGGCTATCTACCGATAGGCCATAAAATTTTTCTCTCGAAAAGGGATTGTTCGACAATACCTCAAGAGAAAGAATATGAGTAGAATTTTATATGCTTCAACAGTGGGTTCTATTATATATGCCATGATATGTACGCGACTAGATGTGGCATACTCACTAGAAGTAGTAAGTAGATACCAATCTGATCTAGAGGAGAACCACTGAAAGATTGTTAAAATCATCCTAAAATATTTAAAAAATACTAAGGAACAGTGGCTTGTTTATGGTAAATTAGACTTGAAACTTATGAAGTTTACAGACTCTAATTTTCAGTCTAATCATGATAACAGTAAGAGTATGTTGGGATATGTATTTATCCTTAATAATGGTACTGTCTATTGAAAAAGTTTCAAACAGCACATCATGATCGATTTAGTATACGAGGTAGAGTATGTTGTCGCATTAGATGCTACTAAAGAAGTGGTGTGGCTGAAAAAGTTTATCATCGAGATTAGAGTAGCATCCTTCCTAGATGGTCTAGTTTTTCTCTTCTACGATAGCTCTGGAGCCATAGCTCAGGCAAAGAAATCCAAAGTACACCAGTGGATGAAGCACATTCTGTGCCGCTTTTACCTTGTCCAGAAGATCGTGGATCGAAATGACGTTGATTTTTAGAAGATCGATGGAAAGAAAAACTTGGCCAACCCATTCACTAAAGCCATTGCGGTGAAGAAGTTCGACAATTTCAAGTTGAAGATGGATATACGATACAGCATCGATTGGCTTTAGGCCAAGTAAAAGATTGTTGGAAATAGTATCTCAAAACCAATCATCAGTCTATTGATGATTGAGCTAATTTATGTAATTATATATAAATTATTAATTGAATAAAAATTATTCTAGCTTTTTTATCATAAATCTTTCATCTTCTAGTGAACTTCTGTCCGTTATGATGAAGTCCTTAGAACTATTTAAAATTGATAAGAAAAGATTTATCATTTAATCCTTAAATAAGTTTACGACCAAATGATATGTTGTTACTAAGGATTTATCGAGTATAGATCATTGTGTGCCATATAAGTTGATTGTCCTCTTAACCAAGGAGTGTGGAGACACTGGTATGGCATGAAGGTGAGATGTAGGGGTACATCTGTACTGAACGTGATCAACTTCAGAGCTTTTCTGCTGTCAAGAATTACTCTGATGGAATATGGGTGTAAGTGTTCCTCCAACCTAAGATCATCATGGTGACTTTCTAGCAACTCACTGTGCTTTTGTGCCAGATTTTCTAAATTTTTAATTCAATGATAGAAGATTTCTAGGTCCAGTCAAGTACTTTAGGAGTCGGTGCGTGAGTCAAGATAGGATTAACCACTCTTGGACTTAGGAGCTATGTTCAATAGTATTTCAATTTAGCAAAGCCTTGGCTAGGATAGTCCTTGTGAGGGGTTACAGGACTAATTGCTTTGAGACATGATTTGAATGTATCTTCCAGGATTGATAGTTTAATCCTGAGTCATTCTATGCATAGAAGTCAAAGGGATGAATTATATGATAACCATATTCATATAGGTTCTGAATATTATGATTACACTATTCAGCCTATCCAGATGTTGGATACTATTGCTAGATGGTCACTTTGATTAGTACAAAAAATTAATTTCTGTGCTACCAACTTAGGTTCGAACCTGTAGGATTACACATACTAGAGGTTCCTACCCGATCTAATGGCTAATCAAGAGAAGATTGATTAGTGATTTGATCACTAATTAATCCAATTTGATTGAGTGATTATTTTGGATCAAGACCAATTGAATTTGATTCATTTAAATTTGATCCGATTAGGTTATAAGATGATCTAATCGTCAAGGAGGTTTAATCTCTAATTTGATCAGAGATTTGGCTTGATTAATTTTTTATTTAATTAGAATTTAACTGAGCCTAATTAAGTCTAAATAAGTTGGATTTAATTTGGTCTAATTAGACCTAACCAGTTTAGATTGGATTGGTTCAATTGGATGATAAACAATAGACTAGTTTGATTGGTCTTCCCATGCATCACATCATCAATATTTGCGCCATCTTTTCTCCACGAGAAAGAGGTTTCTCATGATGATTTCAATGCAAGGGAGGGCACACATTCCCCTTTCTCATGTGCCTTAAAGATTGGCCTGATCTGATTATAAATTCAATTCAAATGGGATTTGAGTTTGAATGGGTAACCTCTTGATCTAAGCCAATCCCACACGTCTCCCATGTTTATGCACATCTATAAAATAATTGATTTTATGGATGTGCATAAGGAGTAGAAAAAGAGAGAGAGAGATAAAGAAACAGAAAGAGAAAAAGGTTTCTCTCGTGCGTGAGTCCTTCCTTCCTTGCGTGAGAAAAATCAGAAAATAGAGAGTTCTAGGCGCAAAGAATTTTGGATGAGTGCATACCTTAGAATCTATCTAGGGTTCGGGATTTAGATTTATGAGTTACGAGGGTCGTGACTTCATAGATCTTGGTTATGAACCTTCTTAACTTCTCATCTATGTTCATTGGCGATTTGAAGCATCTGAAGAGCCCGTGAAGCAAGATCGAAGGAGTTCGATCTAAAATCAGCCATTAAAGGTTCCTACAGCGAGCTAGCACTTAGGAAGAACTGATCGAAATCAGGGCCTCATGTAGATTATCCATGGAGGCCAGATGCGTGTGTAGCTACGTCGCGGTAATCAGATCTACACCAAGAAGATCAGATTATGGAGATCATCTATCCGCAAAAAGGTAACTTATTCTGAACATGTAGAAACAGTAAAATAGTTTTACTGCACTTGCTATTTTATTTTCAGATATGCATGCATATATGATACATTTGATCCTAATTATGTATAATTTTTAGATTAGATCTGTAACTCTTATTATTAATTTAATTAATAATAGTTTCTACTGTGTATATTTTTTTGAAAAAATTTTTCGAAAGTAGAGCTAGAAATCCTATGTATTTTCTTCATTATTATGTCATCATGTGTCAAAATTATGATATTTTATCTAAAAATTATGATATTTTGATCAAATTATTTTCCTAATATATTCATATTATTATGATATTTTATTTTAAAATTATGATATTTTAGTTAAAATTATGATATCTTATTGATCAATCACCTTCAGAAGATATTTTTAAAAAAAATTATGACATCTTGTATTAAAATTATGATATTATAGGTTAAAATTTCGATTTTCTATATGCAAAATTCTTTTGAAAAAAAAAATTAGATATTATTATGACATCATTATCAAAATTATGATATTTTAGATAAAAATTATGACATCCTGTATGCAAATTATCTTCTGACACTAACTTTTGATATTATTATGATATTATATTTCAAAATTATGACATTTCATGTTAAATTATGATATCAAATTTGTAAAACACCTGCGTGAGATTGTCAATCAAAATATTTTGTTATCCTATATCTAAATTATGATATTCCATGTTTAAATTATGACATTATTGGCAATATTATATCCTAAAATTAATATATTGACAATGTTATGATATCCTATTCCTTTGAATAACATGTTGTTTACTACTTTGACTTCCTATTATTGACATTCTGATTCTTTCTTGTAGAGTCAAGCCAAGTTCTCCTCCGGGTATTTTAACGAAGGAT
The DNA here is from genome assembly GCA_006176705.1 of Cocos nucifera. Classification (NCBI taxonomy): domain Eukaryota; kingdom Viridiplantae; phylum Streptophyta; class Magnoliopsida; order Arecales; family Arecaceae; genus Cocos; species Cocos nucifera. The sequence continues at coordinate 349,678 of QRFJ01001485.1, read as the reverse complement.
TTTAATTTTTAAGAACTCTTGTAAATCTAGAGTCTATGTTCAACATGTCTGAAAAATGGGCTTTTCTCCTACATATGTAGAGTTGATTTGGAAGACTCCATTTGGCACCTTTGTTGATATGGAGCCTTTTATAATAGATGGGGTACTCCTTTCGCACATCATAAAATGTCATATTGGTGGGGAACGATTCATTATTGCTGAAAAAGTAATAAAATTTAGTGCCGAGGAAGTGACACTAATTGTGAGTCTTCAATGTCATGGAATGAAAATCTCAGCCGTTGGAAAATATTCAAAGAAGAAGAGGAGGCTGTTCGATAGATTTAGGAAGAGGTTAAAGCTATAGTATAAAGGATTGGAGTTTTTGATTGATCAGCTAAAGTCATTGAAAAGAAAGGAGGATATTAAGAATATCGTCGAGCTTTGGATAGCAGACATGCTTGCCCTTTTCTTGGCTCCAAAGTCAAACTAGACATGTCCAAGAGATTTGATCTCCTATTTAGATGACTTGTCTCAATTGGGATCTTTTGCATTGGTTGTTTTATCAAGAACTTGGCAGTTGAGGTCCTTCCAGAGATTGCTGACTATCTGAGGTTCGAGGAGCCATGCAAAATAAAAAGGGTTGACAAGAGAAAAAGGCAGCCTACTGTCCTTGGCTATTTGGCAGTTCTTATGGTAAAGTTAAATCATAGTATTTTTAGAGTATAGTCCTTTTTTTTAATTTTTTTATAGTCTATTTTGACAAAATGCTCATGTACTAGCATAATTTCTAGAGCATAATAATATTAGAGTTCCATCTAATCCTTCAATATTCTTAAGATTGTTAAGATGGCATGACTGTAGATAAAAAAGTCATGATCAAAATTTTGATAACATCCATCCCCATGAGGTAAATTGACATCAATAAGCTATCATAGAATGTTATAGGATGTCATATATTTTTTAGACTGTCATAAAATTATAACATTCAGTAGTTAATGATACTTTTCGCATATAGTTTTTAATATTATTATGATATTCTACATCAAAATGATGATATTTTAGATAAAATTATGACATCATGTTGGCAAAATACCTTCAAAAGTTATTCTTTATAAAAATTATGATATTCTATATTAAAATTATATATTATAGATTAAAATTATAATTTTTTTATATAAAATTTTTTTAAAAAAGTTTTAAATATTATTATGACATTCTGTGCCAAATTATAATATTTTATGCAAAAATTATGATATCCAATAGTGAAATTATTTTTTGAATATAATTTTTGATATTATTATGATATTTTATATTAAAATAATAATATTTTAAATAAAATTATGACATCATATTGATAAAATATCTTTTGAAGTTATTTTTTATAAAAATTATAATATTTTGTATCAAAATTATGATATTATAAGTTAAAATTATGACTTTTTTTATACAAAATTCTTTCGAAAGAAAGTTTTAAATATTATTATAATACTTGTATTAAAATTATGATATTTTAGATAAAAATTATGATATTTAGTAGTAAAATTATTTTTTGAATATAATTTTTGATATTATTATAATATTTTATATCAAAATAATGATATTTTAGATAAATTATGATATCATATTTGCAAAATATCTGCAAAAGTCATTCTTTATAAAAATTATGATATTTTGTACCAAAATTATGATATTATAAGTTAAAATTATAATTTTTTTATATAATTTTTTTTTAAAAAAAAGTTTTAGATATTATTATGATATTTTATATCAAAATTATGATATTTTACATAAAAATTATGATATCTTGTAATGAAATTATCTTTTGAATATGATTTTTAACATTATTATGGCATTCTATGTCAAAGTTATGACATTGTAGGTGAAATTATGACATCGTGTTAGAAAAATACTTTTGAAAGATATTCTTAAAATTATGATATTTTTTGATTTTTGCTTTTTTTTTATTATCAGATTGAATATGCTATTCGACCTGCCCATAGGAGCACTAGCTTCTCAGTTCTATTAAAGCAAAAAAAAGAGCACTCATAGTACTATTGAAGCAAATTTAGGGGAGCCTATTCCGATTGGCTATGCCATGTATACATGGCTAAGGATTGAAATTAAGGAGCTTAGAAAAAAGATACTCATTCATGATATGCTACTGAATTTCTTGATTAGAAAGGAGATCAAGGTAAAAAATAGGAGGAGAAAGAAGAAAATGGGATTGAAGAAGAGGAAGATGATGAAGAGTATGATGACAAAGAGGAATAAAAGGAGGAGGAAAAAAAGTTTTAAAAGAGAAAGGAGAAGGAAGAGGAGGAGGAGAAGAGGAAGGAGGAGGAAGAAAGGAAAAAAATAGAGGAGGACAAGAAGAAGAAGGAAGAAAAATAGAGGAGGAGGAGAATAGGAAGAAGGAGAAGGGAAAGAAGAAGAAAGAGGAGGAAATGAAGAAGAAGAAGAAGAAGAGGAGGAGGAGAAGGAGGGAGGAGGAGGAGAATAAGAAGAGGGGGGAGGAAGAAATAAAAAGGAAGGAGGAGAATAAGAAGAGGGGGAAGAAGAAACAAAAAGGAAGGAAGAGGAGAAGATGGAGGATGAAAAGGAGGAGGAGAAGAAGAAGAGGAGGAGGAGGAGGAGGAGAGGAAGAAAAGAAAATGAAAGGAGGAGGCGAAGAAGATGGAAGAGGAGAAGAAGAAGGAGGAGGAAAAGAAAAAGGAGGAGGAAGAAAGAAAATAGGAGGAGAAGGAGAAGAAGGAGAAGAAGAGGAGGAGGGAGGAGGAAGAAAGAAAAAGGAAGGAGGAGGAGAAGATGGAGGAGGAGAAGGAGGAGGAGAAAAAGAAGAGAGAGGAGGATAAGAAGGAGGGTGAAGAGAAAAAGAGAAAGCATGAGGATGAGAGGAAGAGAAGGGAGCAGAACAAGAAGACTGATGTTGGGGATAAGCTAAAGATACTGACTTATTTATTCAAAAGAAGGATGAAAAAAGAATACCGGATATGCAAAGCCTCTCATCTGATAGAAGATTTAAATTATGAGATCGGCCTGCCAACAAAAAAGACTAAGACAGTCCTTAAATCCAAAAATGTACCACTTCTGGACCTTTCAAATTTATCAAGTAAACAACAAAATGAAGAAGAGGTATGCATACATTTTATTTTCATCAATATTATAAGATTTTCATACTATGTTAAATTTTTTAACCTAATCTTTTAACATAGAAATTAATTAAGCATTCACAAGAATATCAAAGCAAAGGCCTATAGTCTGAGGAGGATGATACCATCATTGAAATATTCTTAACTGAAAGAATTACCTTATAAGTAATTTATGATATCCATAACATCCTATATAATATAGTAACTTCTAATGATTTATGATATCCTTATATTTTTCATTATAGTGAGGTTATTTTTAACAATACTAAAGCAGACAGCATTACAAGATCCAATTTTTATGACCTTCTATTTACGAAAATAATAATTGATGATGTAAGGATTCAACTATTATTTAGATCTCAATTCTCATTCTTTGTTCTAGATATTATGTGTATTAATATGGCTTCTACTTTTTTCACATCCTAATATAATATTTTGCATGAACAAATAATTGATGCTGGGCAAGACTTTCTTCGTAAAAAATGAAGTGAATGATCAAATTTGTACCACAAGTGCATCGTTGCCCTCGTAATGATAGCTGATATGTATATTCAATTGACAACAACATATCACAAGCTAGCTAGCACGATGAGAGAATTTATTTTTAGTAGAGTTAGTAACGATGACAAGAAAGAATTTAGGCTTCTTTTCAATATCATCAACATAGAAAACATCCACTGGCACTTGGTGGTTATTGATATGGCCCAAAAAAAATTATGCATCTAAACTCCATCAAATGCAGTGACAAATATAAGGCTAATGCCAGGAAGTGGTATAAGATCCTAGAAGCCATGTTCTACATATATTGTGACAACACAGAAGTAAGTGGATGGAATATGGAAGAAGATAAAGACTATCCTTCCCAGCCTCCAGGTTTCCTAGGTTATGGTCTATACTGCTTGAAGTATATAGACTTTCTTGCTTGCAAGGATAGAGTAGATAAATGGAACTTCATACAAACTAACATCTTTTAATACTAAAGGAAACTTGCTGCAAAAATAATAAAAAAAAGGCTTGAATAAAGAGTGATTTTTGTCGTTGACAAAGTTGAAGCCCTTTGATAGAAGAAATTCAATTTCTATCTTCAAATATATTTTGCTGATTTATAGTTGAATTTATCATTATAAGAGAGTGAATTCTTTGTATGACAGTGAATTTATCATTGTGAGGGAGTTAATTCTTTGTTTGACACTGAATACGGAATGTCAAACTATATATCATTGAATAAAACAAATTCCACTTTGAAATAGAATTTTTTTAATATTTTCTATTTGATCATTTTTTTTAACATTGAACATAGATAATCAAAGTGTTAATTATTTTCTTGACTATAGAATGTTAAAATTTTAAAATAGAATGTCAAAATTATGATATCAAGAGTCAAAATTATAACATTGTATATTAAAATTATGACAATCGGATACAAGAAACATCCTCAAATGTAAAATTATGATATCCTATTTTAAAATTATGATATTTTAGTTTAAATCTATGATATATTATCAAAGAGACGTTTCAGAATGTATAATTATAACACGCTGGTCAAAATTATGACAATATAGGTCAGAATTATGACATTCAATTACAATTAACGTCCCTGAAGGAAAGATTATGAGAACTTGGTTCAAAATTATGATATTATATGTTAACTTTATGACATCTCGGGATAGAAAACATCCTCGAATATCCTATGTCGAAATTATTATATTTTAGTTTAAATTTATGACATCCTATCAAAGAAACATCTCCAAATATAAAATTATGGTATGTTATGTCAAAATTATGACATCAAGGATTAAAATTATAACATCATAAGATAATAAATATAGAATTATAACATCCTGTATCAAAATTAGAATATGAAAGATCAAAATTATGACATCTTGATAGAGAAAAATTCTAGAATATAGAATTATGATATTCTGATCAAAATTATGATAATATAGATTAAAATTATGATATTTAGTCATAGTTAACATCTCCGAATGTAGAATTTATGATATCCTATATCAAAATTATCCATTTTTTAGATTAAAAGTATGGCATGATATTATAGAAAACATCCTTGAATGCAGTAGTTATAGAAATATAAGATCCTGTATAAAAATTATCTTCATTTGCAAAAAACTTTTTCGAAGCAGAAATCATCACACAATTATGATCTATGCAAGAAATATCTGATCAAAATTAAGGGAATATTTTATTATTTATAATATATTTCATAATTTGATGAAATATAATCATCCATTTTACAAATTATGATAAATAGTAACAAATTTATAATATATTCTTCCTTGGCTCTCTCCTCTCTCGTTGCTCCTACGCCCCTCGCACACTACCAACTCTGTATTTTCGTTCAATTCTAGCCCCAGCTCCAATCAATTTTAGTCCCAGCTCAAATCCGACAAGCCAGTTATGGTCCAAGATTTCATGGTGGTGGGGTGATTTTCAATACCTCCCATTCTAAGGCGAGTGTCGGACAACACATCTCTCTTGAGCTTCCAGCATCGATCCATAGGATGGAGGGAGAAACCCTCTATTGAGCAGTATCATGATGACGACATCTTCACCTATAGCGAAGGTTGGATGAGATCCCTTTTTGCCCACAACTGGTAGCCCTAACTTTTATTTATACAGAGCCTGAGCACGGTGGATGCACTAGAGGATCGATGCGCCAATATTATACCACCTTAATTATTTTCTCTCTTTTATATTATTTGGCTATACACGTAAGTATCAAACTCATCCTGTGTTAAAATTATGACATCCACATATAGAAAATATTCTCGAATGAAAAATTATGACATCCTATATCAAAATTATATATAATAGTGCAGAAAACATCATTGAATGCAGTACTTATAGAAATATGACATTGTAGTTTTACAGTATTATATTCTATCACAAGAAACTTTTTCGAATTCAAAAATATGATATTCTAGATAAAACTTATGAAATTAAAGTTTAAATTATTGGTTTCTATCACATAAAATATCTCCGAACAAAGAGCTAAGATATCCTATATTAAAATTATGACATCATTGGACTACGGTATATTTCAATTTTAATATAATATTTTATTATGGTAGATGGTTTGAAAAATCATATGTTATGATATACATCACATAAACATAAAGAACATCGACAGGATTATAATGAGAAGTAGGCAGACCATTCCAACCAAAATAACTACATATAAACCATCCATCTTGATGCGAATGCTGGCAGCCACCAAGCCACTGGTACAAATTTTTTAGATATAGTTCCATCTTTTTTTATACTTTCACCAGCAACAACCATTTTCTTTGATTTTTAGAAAGCCAGGAATGAGGGATACCGATCCACCGCCCACATTATATGCCATGTGTTGTCACCTTATCGGCTTGGCAGACTGCACCTCCAAAGTGAATGCAGGTTCTCTTAGTGTCACTTTCTGCAACATCAAAATTTTGGGACTGACAAAACAAAAAATATCTATTGGGAAATGATATAAACAAAATCAAAAATTTGCCCAAGATCTCATAAATATGGCACAGAAAATCACCGAAGGTATAATTATGACATCCTGGTATAGAATATGTCAACGAATGCAGAATTATGATATTCTATGTCAAAATTATAATATTAAGGATTAAAATTATGACATTCGGACACAGAAACATCTCCGAACATAAAATTATGACATCCTGTGTTAAATTTATGACACCAAGAATTAAAATTATGACATCATGGAACAACAAATGCAGAATTATAACATCCTATGTAATTAAAATATCAAAGGTCAAAATTATGACATCAAGGATTGAAATTATGATATTTTGATAAAAAAATTCAAACTCAGAATTATGATATCTTGTATCAAATTTAACTCCATTAAGGATTAAAATTATGACATTGGAGCATAAAAACATCTCCGAATATAGAATCATGATATTTTGTATCAAAATTATGATATTTAAGATTAAAATTATGATATCGTGGCACAAAAAACTTTCTTGAATGCTTTACCTGCAAACATATGATATCCTGTATCAATATTTTAAAATCAAGCATCGAAAAAATTTTATTGAAGGTCCATAAAATTTAACTTTTAATGTATAATGTTATATTTTTAACCTACAATATCATAAATTTATCTCTCTCTCTCTCTCTCTCTCTTATTAGTTGGCTAGATATGTAAGCATCAAATTCTTTCAAAAATGGATTGGAGGATGGATAATTGGTAGAAGTTGTTTGCTGTACTACCTCTATAACTTCATGTGTAGTTGTTCTTTATTTTTTAGCAGGCCTTTTATAATTTTCTTCAACAGATGGATACTCTGGTATTTTGTTCTCGGCTTTTTTCGACTCCACTTTTTATTCTCCTCTATCTTGGCCGCCTCTTTATGGCAATATTAACCAGATCTCAAATAGAAAATTCTGAAGTTGGCTATGTTGAACAATTAGCATCTACTACTCTTCTAAATAATGGAGTTAGATCAGCCATCGCTAGATTAAAAGTATCTTCAAACATCGAGGCAACCTCCACAAGCTTCATCATCCGATGACTCATCAAAGCATTTCTATATCATATTTATAATTATGACATGATATCCATATGCTGTAATAGGTTATCATAATTATAGTTATGACATCATAATTTAATTATAGGATGAGTTACCTAGATTTTCTAATGCTCTTATCATAGAATTGAACATCACAATTTAAATTATCGAATCAATATTTTATGTTCTTGCACCATCTATTGAGAAAATACTTTTTCAAAATGTGAAACACTTCATTTTGATGTAGAACTAATAAGGCGTGTCTGCACAAGTATTCTCTGAACTCAAATGATCGGTACTAGCAATTCACTTCTTCCAATTGGCTGGACTATGAAATAGTATAATTTTTGATAATCTCCTTCTTAATTCTATTAACTTCTAATCTCTCAAATGACTTTACAAAATATGGAGCAAAGTTGTCAACTTCTTCAGTTAATTTAGCATTTGATACTTACCTCATTCTGAAATTTTTTGGATATGTGTCTAGTGTACATGATTGCTACTTGCCTCTCAAAAGGCAAAAATATTTTGAGAAAAGCATTTATTTGCAAGGACATATTATCTTATTTATTTTCTACTTCATATCTTTTCTCCAATGCATCCTCATACTTCTTGATAAATTTTTTTAGTGTAGTCTTTGAATTCATAAACCCCTCAAAAAAGTAGTTTATGCTCTCACTCCTCCCAAAAGAAGACATACATAGAAAGAAAGTCAGAACCAAAGAAGATTAGTGATATAGGGTTACTAGATTTCATTGAAAACTTAGCAAGAAAAAAATTTTATGATTCCAACATACCTGCAAAGAAGGTATCCTTAAGATAAACTAGAGCGCATTTGTCTCGGCATTCATAGAGATCATGCAACTAATCTATAGCCTTGCATTCTTCATACTTATCCATGAGTTATCCCCATTAATTTTTTCTCAAAAGACTATGTTGTTATAGTGTCATATACGGCCTCATCGAATTCAATCATAAATTTGGGATACGTTGTGCATACATGATCTATCTTTTCAATGATCTTCTTCAAAATGTGCCAAAGATAAAATTAGTGTTGTGTATTCAAAAAAATCATCCTGATATCAGTCTCGATCATCTTATCCTGATTGGTGATTGTGGCATTAGACGCTTGACCATCATTTTCATCCAGCCATGACTAAAATATCCATTTAAAAGTCTCTATTGTCTCATCTAGTAATAATGCATAGCCAAGTAAGATGGACTATTCATGATGGTTAACTCCAATAAATGGATAGAATGACATTTGATATGTATTTGAGGTAAGTGGAGTCAAAAATCAATACATCCTCAAAGTAAGTGTATGTCATTCTTGATCTTGGATGGATTCAGAACATAGACTTTAACTGCGCATTGTCTTTCAAGTCCAATATATAGAAGAAATATGTATTCTTAACTTGCATTTGTATGAAGTGGGCAACTATTAACGATGCATCTCCTTCTTTCAGCTGACTTTGACATTCTCAATAAATATAATTTTGAGCATCCTTCTCTATAAATTCTAATTGCCTTCTTTCCTCTTTTTCTTCTTGTGATGGCAAAGTATATTTGAGTTGTAGGTATATTCACAGCATGTATGTTGCTAATCTCTGCTTTTTTTGATGTATTGATCTTTCTATGAGACCGTAAAAAATAGACATTTGATATGGATAGCTCATGGTTGTGTTCTAAAATAATATTATCTAATCTCTACTTACCAGTCTTTGAATTAAGTCCGGCTTTTATTAAAGCCTTATAATTAATGTGCACAGTCCCTAGGATTCATGAAACTATCTGATTTTTTAGATTTCTCTTCTCTCTAGCATGCTAGATGTTTGAAGCATAATATATTTTTGTTATTGGATCTACTGCATACGGTTGTGATTCCACAACTGACTTTTCTCGCATAAGTATTGTAAAATTTATATACATCAATTACTGAACTGAATTTTATTCTAGCGTGAGGATCTACATTATCCTTATGTGCATGCGATGCACTAGGATAAAGTAGATTCTCAAAACAACCACCACATAAAGGCTCATCTATTTGATCATTTATAGGAATATCTATAGAAGATGTACAGGAAATTTTTTATAGTCAAAAATGCATATGAAAGCCATAAATATAAAGTTCTTTGAAGATATACTAAAATAAGTCATAATTTTAACATATAATATCATAATTTTAGCCTAATAATTATGACATCTTGTTACTTTGGAAGCTATTTTTATAGTAGGATGTTATAATTTCAAACTATAATATCATAATTTCAACCAACGATGATATAATTTTGATACAGTATATCATAACATGTATTCAAGGATGTTACCTACCTACGAGATGTCATAATTTTAATCTATGATATCATAATTTTGATACATAGATGTCATAAAAATATTAAAATCAATCCTTAAAAGATATTTTAACTACATGATGTCATAATATTAATCTATAATATCATAATTTTGAACCAAAATATCGTAATATTATCAAAAATAACTTTCAAAGGCATTTAATCAATAGGATATCATAATTTTAATCTACAATATCATAATTCTAACCAAGAATATCATAAAAAGATCAAAATTGATACTTAAAAAATATTTTACCCACAGGATGTAATAATATTAACATATAATATCATAAATTATAATCTAAGATATCATAATATTATCAAAACTACTTTCGAGATTCATTTTACTAATAAAATATCATAATCTTAACATAAAATATCATAATTTTGAATCAAGATATCATAAAAATATCAAAATCAATTTTTTGAAAGTATTTTACCTATAGAATATCATTATATTAATCTATAATATCATAAATTTGACCTAAATAGCATAAAATTGTCAAAACTATAATCAAGAGTCATTTTACCGAAAAGAAATCATAATTTTATCATATAATGTGATAATATTTGAACCAAGATGTCATAAAAATGATAAAAATTATACTTAAGAGGTATATTACTTATAGTATATCATAATTTAATCTATAATATCATAATTTTGATATAGAATATCATAATATTATATAAACTAACTTCAAAAGGTCTTTTACAAATAGGATATCATAATTTTGGCATACGATATCATAATTTTGATATCAAATGTAATAAAAATGTCAAAACAGACACCTAGGTAGTATTGTTATCATAATATTAACATATAATATCATAATTTTAAAATAGAATATCATAATATTATGTAAACTATCTTCAGGAGATTTTTTTTATAAATAGGATATCATAATTTTGATCTGTGATGTCATAATTTTGATTTAGGATATCGATTTTTTTTATAAATAGGATATCATAATTTTGATCTGTGATGTCATAATTTTGATTTAGGATATCATAAAAATATCAAAATCATCTTTTGGAAGGTGATTTTATCATAATATTAATATATATTATTATAATTTTGATATAGAATATTCTAATATTATCAAAATTACATTCAAAAGATCTTTTATCAATAGAATATCATAATTTTGACCTATGATATCATAATTTTGATTTATAATATCATAATTTTAATCTAGGATGTTATAAAAATATCAAAACTAACTTCTAAATAGTATTTAATTTTATCATAATATTAATATATAATATTATAATTTTAAAATAGGATGTCATAATATTATTAAAATAATCTTGAGATATCTTTTACTAACAGGATGTCTTTGACCTATAATCTTATAATGTGATGTCATATTTTTGATCTTGTATGTTATTATGACATGTTAATACCCATTATGGATAGAAATCATGACATTATAACTTACTATATGACTTTCGATAGGATTTGAACATACCTAACGCATTAATTTTCTTTAACTACCAAAGAAGCTGTATATTAAAGAAACTATAAAAAAGTTGTAATAAAGAATCTACAAATGATATTTTACTTCATGATGGATAGAATATGTTGCTTGGATGGAATAATAATTAAAGAATCAATAACCTCAAACGTGCAATGATTCCTGCAGACTAAACCTTGGGCATCCAGATGCTCAGAAAATGGCTCAACAAAATAAGGAAGAAGAGAGAGAAAGACAGTATTCGAAATGTCCAACCAGACTGTAAAATAGTAAAAATATTTCATCTTGGAGAAAAAAGCATCTTCATCATGTTAAATTTGAAAAATAGATTATAGCATGTATTAAATGTATTCAGCAATGGAACCATGTCCTGCCTTCATTTTCCTCGTGCAATCAGATGCCCAATTTGATGTAAAGCGATAGCCATCACATCGCACCACGAGGGTGCTACGTAAACCAATCGGATGAGGCGATGTACTTTACATCTGATTTTCTACACCGCATGTGATGCAGAAAGAATTACCCTTTTTTATTTAATAACAAAATTCTCTGCATGTTACATAAGGGCTCAATAATTACAATAGGAGCCAGTTTATATTGTGTCACAGACTTAACCCTATTTTGCCATTTTTAGACCTAAATGGAGAATGTTTCATGGACACTATCCAAAAAGATATCATTTGGTGTTAGTCTTTATAACAGACATTGTCTACATTTTTGGAATGCACTTTAATCCAATTTAAGATTTGGACAAAATTTCTAGATTGGAATAGATTATATGAAATTTTGTCACATGTAGATTCTTTGATAATAAATCTTTGGGCTTGTTTGGACATCTAGGATTTATAAACTTAGAATAAAATTCATGATAGGATGTACGATTTGATCACATAGAATTATACAGAAAATTCTATTGGGAGAAAAATTATATATAAACTAATCCAATCATATGTTTGGATAATAAATTAGAATTTCCTCCCCCCTTCATTCCTCTTTCTCTCCTCTCTCTATCCCTTCATTTTTTTTTACCAAAATAATAAACTTACCATTATTAAAATATCATATTAATCATTATGGTTATAAAATAATTTATATCAAGAAAAGTTAATATCTTTGTGTATCTTTGGAATTGGAAATTAAAACTCGTTTGGATTTGGGGCAGATTTAAAATTTGCCCCTTTGATATCTGCTATTCGAATCCATATATATATATATATATATATATAATAAAAATTTTGACTGTGAACTCAACCCGATCTAATCTTCTATTAGGTTGGATTTAGGTCCAATATTAGGACCCATTTTAGGAATGGTGATTGTAACCGAACTCACTAGGTACCCAACCCGAATGAGGCAAATTTATCTAACCCAACTAAAATCTAGGACGGATATGTGTTCTAGATAAAATCTTGAAGTGAGTCGGATAATGGTATGCTTTGTAGGAGTGTGCAAATGGTTCGGTTAACTAAAAACCGAACCAAACCATTAATTACTTTGGTATTTGATTTGGTTTTTCTTCTAAAAGTTTTAGTTTCGATCTAAAACCAAACCAAAGTTTTTTAATCAGTTCAATCTTTGGTATTTAATTTGATAACTTCGTTTAACTGAAAATAAATTTTTTATTAGTAGATTATAAAGAGCTTGAGGTAATTTTATTGAATTAAACTTTTTTATTTTAAAATAGTTTATTGTTGATTTGAATTTAAATAATAACAAGTTCAAGTACAATTTTGCAGTCCAAATAATAAAATTATTAAAGAACTTAATAAGCTCATATCAAAACAAAAAGCCCAGCATAGAGAAGCCTAAAATTGAATTACCAAACCAAAATTATTTCGGTTTGGTTTGTTCAGTTCTAGGCTACTTCATTCAGTTTTTGGTTTTGTAAAATATAAATTTGAAAGTTCAGTTTTTCAGAACTTCGGTTCAGTTTGAACCAAAAAAACTGAATGCGCACCTTATTGCTCCGTCTCAAACCTACTCAGATATAATATGAATCCAAATCCTTCTTTTCAAAATTATAATTATTTATAATATTTTTTTGATGAGTTCTTTATCTGACCCAACCCAATCTGACTCAATCCCTCTTATCTGGCTGATCCAATCTGATCCAACCTAAGACAGGCATTGGGTGGGTATGGATATAAAATTTATAGTTACATAATGGATACGGATATTAGCCAACCCAACTTATACTTGGCTCATTGCCATCCATAATTCGTTTAGTAGAATGCTATATAATTTGGAAAGAATTTATAATTTAAAATTAAAATCCATCCTGACCACCACCTTAAATCAATAGCCCATAATTGTCTATTTTACATCGATTTATATTGTTTAAACTCTTACATATAGACAACCTGCTCCAAGCCACCCACCCAATTTAAACCTCTAAGGATGTAAAAAAATAAAGAAAAAATCATAGGAAATCATATAAAAAATCAACAAAAACAAAGGATAAATAGAAAAAATTCAAAGGTAAGACCTTTTCTCACAAGGATTGATCATTTTTTGCTGTTCGTGTCTTTTTTTTTTTTCATTTCATTCTCTTTTTTAGAGATCTATGGGAAAGAAAAGAACTTGATCGATACCGGAGGGTTTCTTAGGTTCCAATTGGGATTTTTTCTGAAGCATATGGGACCTTATGCAAGTTGGAGGTGGTGTGAGTGGAAGAGGATGGTGATAAAGAAGTTGAGGGTAGTGGCACCGAGGGGGCCCTCCCAGCGACCGGCAAAAGTGGCAGGAAGATGAAGAGCATGAGGGAGGGTGATGAAAAGGCAGAGGATGGCAAGAAAAGAGAGGAAAGGTGGGTGAGGGGGAGGAGATCAGGCATCAATGCAATAGGAGTGGGAAGATAGAGCCCAATAAATTAATCGTATGAAAAAAATAATGATCTCCCGAGCTCATTATTTTTTTTTATAGGATTAGCTACATGTTATTGATTTTTTATCCCATAATTTAATTCTCCTAATAGTGGCTAGGAAAAAGAATAGGATTTTAATCCACAAGATTTCCAAATGCTATAGGATTTGGATCAATCCTATCCTTTCTTAGGTTTGATTAAATCCGACCCCCGAATCGAATATTTTTCGGTAAGCTTTGAGGCCTTATGGTTATGCCTAAAGGGGTAGCTACGCCGGATCGCCCCCTTCCAAATCCCTTTGCTTATCAAAAAAAAAAAAAAAAAAAGTTCTTGTAATTTTATTAAGAATTTGTAGTAATGATTAAAAAAAATTTTGCAACTTGTATTTATAGTGACAAGTGTAAATGTCATAATATAATAATAGTAATAATTTGCAGCCACTACTATTAAAAATAAATTCTATTTTTGGATAATTTATAACTCTTCTACAATGATGGTTAAAACTCTTGCAACATAGCAAATTTATAGAAATGGTTATGATTATCACAATATAATAACAATATTAGAAGTTTCCTGACTATCACGAGAGAAATTTTCTATTGATGTCACACTTCGATATGCTTGTAAAGCAACATTGTAATTGTTACAAACTATCTCTATAGGAGGACTCAAGACAATAGCCAGAGTTAAATATACCAATGGTCACCTAAACCACTGTAATAAATTTTAGTGATGACCACCTGTTGCATAGTTTACCCATCATTGGTATAGATTTTTACCAACCTTCCACTATGTTTTTGCCATGGTTTTATTTGCTACTACCTACCATAGATTGACCTTTTCTGTTGTAGCACAGCGGGGGGGGTTAGGTAGAGAAAGCGATAACAATTGGTTTAGATCTTATAGTATGAGATGTTAGATGCCAAGCAATATTATGACATTGTACAAATTATATCAAAAATTATTTTAATTCCCATCGGTAGCTACTAGTGTTGGGGAAAACTGTCACTTTCCTTCTTTCTTTCTTTTGTTTCTTTTTCCGGAGGAGTCAATAGGCACTTTTTAAAAAATATATATATATTATGGAAAGGAAGAAGTTGCAAGAATTTAGAAAAAAGGAAAACATAAGAAGGAAAGAAAGAGTAGTCAACCAACAAAGATCCTCCCCTTCATTCTTATCTTTTCTAAAAACTCCTCACAACTCTTGCATGCTTGTTCATCTCTAGCCAGATCTGTCAACAAGTTGATACCACTAACATATCCCATCTCTTTATTCGGTGGTTCCTCTGAATCCTTAGTAACCTACACGAGTGGTTTCAAAACCCTTCTTGCATGTAGGGGCATTCCATAAATAGATGATCTGAAGACGACTCTGGACAATTGTAGAAAGCGTATGCCAATTTCTCTCTTCATTACTTCCAAAATAAGCAATATAGTGTTCGGTAGCAACAACATAAAAGGCCTGATTTTTTTTTTTTCTTTTGCAGGTTAAAAAAACAATACTATGTATTAAACTTATTTTTATGAAAAATAAGAAGAGGAAGCAATAGGGATTCTATGGATTGGAGAAGAGGAGCCGGTACCATTCCGGTGCTGTGCTTGTGGGTTTTGATGCGAGAAAATCTTTGGCCCAAGTGTAGCTAGGAGTTAACATTTATAAATGAGTGAGAGGATGTTTTGGTCATTCTGAAAACTTAAGGGCTGCTTTGGTCTATGTGATCATGACCGTTGACAAGGGGCACAGACCTGATCGGTTGTTTCTGGCTGTCTGACTAAGTATAAGAGATGATCATGATTTTGCTCCATTATAATCTCATCGAATCAGACATTTCAATATTGGGTCTCACGGATGATGTACTTTTTTTTGTTGAAAGAAAGAATGCTAGGATGAAAAAAAAATCACCCTTGGAGATTGTTTGGTCGTCATCAAATCTTACTAAAAAGTATATCTATAAAACATTATTTTTTGCATATACCAAAAGACACATCCATCTTCATAAGAGTTTTTAAAAGAAAACAGAATATTTGTTTTTCATAAAACTTATTTCCAGTTTTTATGCTGTTAGTTTTGGCAAAACATTCCTCCTTGCTTTGTATTTTTGGTCCCATTTAACTAGCACTTTTCATCTTAACTATGGCATGATAAGCCCAAGTCTTTAGAATTTAGGTATTCTTTTTAATCTCAGATCAATAGGCGAACCCTTTAATGCCAATGCTCCCATCAGCATTCCGAATGACGATTTTGGCCTACCTTTGAACAAATATGTTAGTTATAACTACTATGTGCAAGCTTGCCATCACACTAAGCTAATTTCACATTAGGAGTATGTTGCCTCTTTTCTAGTCTTGGCCTATAGATATATTCTCTACTCTCGGATAATCCAAATGGTTTAAGGTATAACTTAGTCTAGCCATGCCCCCTAGGCCCTATCATACTAGCCTATCTCTGATCTTAAAGAAAGCATCTCCAAGTGTTGGGGATCTGAAAATCCTCTTTAGATGCTCCAAATTTGGCTGTATGTGTACCTCCTAGAAGTACGTCCATCCATGCTTGATGAGATCAACATTACTCTTGTCGCCCGTCAATATATTCATTTGAAGGTCCCACTCCTTGTCCACTCAGAATACTTCTGATTCTTTTATGAGGATTCCTCTTGTTGAGGCATAAATTTTTTGTTTCCTTTCCGTGACACCCTAAAGTATGTCGGATTAGTGTTTTTAAAGCCTAATATGCCCCAGCATTTCCATTAAAAAAAAAAGGTCGTAGCATTGATCAAAGTCATGAGACTTCTATGCAGAGAATCCTTAGTTCACAAGGGTCTCCATGTCGGCTGAATTATTGATAAATTGACCATGAGCATTACTCCCAACTTTTTTTTACTATAATTCAATCTGAGTATTCCTTGCTGATCGACCCCTCTCTACTTTTTTAGAGAAACTCTGCATTTTTCACTTTATCTTAAGAGAAGTCCTAAACTTCATCGGCTTTTGTTCGGATGCTTAACCCTCTCTTCTCTTCTCTCTATTTCTCCCATCCTCCTGTTCTCTTCTTCCCCAAATGCCCCTTTTCATTCCTCTTCTTTCCTTGGTAGGAAAGGTACTTGGATGCCGAACTTGTCTGTTTTCCTTTTACTAATTTCATGGTCATTTGGACCTCCCTTGCTTTGAAAGAAACAAAAAGAAAAAAACCACCTTCCCGTAGCTAGTTGACCAAAAGAACTGAATGAGGACATCATTTTTTAAATGAAAAGCATAAGATGCATTTTTAATATTTTTTCATGCAAGTTTACTCAAGCACAACATTTGGTCGTCCTGGTATGGGCATAAAGAGAAACTTTTGACTCAATTTAAGACATGTTCGATTGGAAGAAGGGGAAGTTGGACTAATTACAGGCATCTAGTTGGAGAAGTTCATCTAACGCACACTCCCTTCGGTTGTTTAAATAAAATTTCAAATCTGAATTTCAATTTTTATTTCAATCGATTCTAATTCTAGTTGCAAACTAAATAAACACTTAAATTACAATAAAAAATTTTTAATAAATTTCCCCTAGCCAGATGATTTAAGTCAAATCAAACTATATGCTTAAAATTAATTATTTATTTTATTACAATTTTACTTTTAAAAATACTAATGAAGCAAGCTAAGAACCATTCATGCTCGAACGAAAGATGTCATCATGAGAAGGTACAGGTCGAGCTAGCTCGTGGGGGATAAACCATAAAGACAGAGGTTCCCATCTCATGAATCATGCAACCTTCCAAACTCAAAAATTTATGATTGGTGGGACAGAGGTTCCCATCCATCTCTTGAGCACATAATACCTGGCAACCTAAACTGTTTTATCATCAGTTTTAAGTCCAAGGGGCATTGCATTTTACAATCTCGTTATAAGAAGACTCCCACACCATGCCAAACAGTTCATATAGTAATGGAACATTTCTTAAACATCTACCGGGAATAAATATACGCCATAACAGTGCCATGACGTGTACATTCCTTCGCCAGAGAGAGAGCACATCAAAACCTGAATACAATCTAGTAATGACACATGATTTATTAAATGCTTGTCAACATGATTGGTGGATCATATCTCAATCTTCAATCAGCAAACTATGTTCTGAAGCATTAGGTACTCGGCTTTAAAAATCTTGCTCATACCTTTTGCACCGTGTACGTGCCATTGCTGACTGATCAGGGAGTCACAAATTCATCGCAGACTTGCTCGTTGATGCACGAAGAACCACCCAAGAACCCAATAACAAAGGCCAATTCTCATTGTAGGGTGGCCGTGAACATAAGGAAACATGCAAAATGCTTACTGATGCAGTGAGACGGACAGCAGGAGACGGGTAACCGTACAGACGTGGCCTCAAAATTGTACCAATGAGGACTTTAAATGGCAATAACAGTTGGTGCGTTTATTATTAACCGGAAGGCTCAAGCATATTTGTGGGGCAATTCCATGACTCAATATGCATAAACTTTAATCTAGTCTTGTAACTTGTGGTCTGATATCTATGATGAGAAAGATAAAATGCATGAACTGATCCATCCAGCAGCTTAGAAGACCAACTTCCAACATGCCAAGAAACTAAGAAAACATTTTCTCATATCACCAGTCATCGTAGTCAAAAGTCCTAATAAAATGATGGTTAAAATTCCGGATAAGTTTTTCCATCAAAGAAAAATTCAAGATAAGTTTAATAGACAAGCACAGAAAATTAGAACAAAAATAAATCAGCAATTCAAAGCGCACAACAATAATTGATCCTTTAGAACCTCAGAAGAACACAAAAAGTTCGGTGACAGCAAGATGCCTGGGGAAGTTCACAGGAGAACCAGGCGATAAAAATACTATCCACTTTCCGATATGGCTGCTAGTCCTGCTGATCAAGTGACTACAGCTACAAGCTCGGGAAAAGAGAAAGATAGGGGCGAAACCGCATTACCGACATAAAGAAACCTAGCTCATCCTCTGAGCAGCTTCCTTTGCTAGAAGCTTTTCCCTTGCCTTGGTTTTTGCAAGAGACTTGGAACCCATTATCCCACCTCCCCACTTCCTACGGACCTCATCAAATTTATCATTGAAGTTGGCCTGAAAGAAAAAAATATTAATAAAGATATAGACATAAAAATATATCCAAGCCTAAGTATATCACTCTAAGCTTCTTCACCTTGATAGCCTCCAAGATTTTGCTGAATTCTAGTTTATCCTCATTCTTTACGGTGGTCAAACACAATACAGTTGCAGTCTTCTTGTGCACGATCTATAAAAAATGTTAACAAAAAGATCAAAATATATGCATGTATATATAAGCATGTTTATCTTTAATTGAAAGATTTTAGAAGAGGAAATGCATAGAAGGTAACCCACCGCTCCAAGTCGTGCTTTTCCTTTAACAATACAGTAAGGGATCTCCATCTTTCGGCACAAGGCAGGGAGCCAAACAACTAGCTCAATTGGGTCAACATCATGAGCAATGACCACCAGTTGTGCCTTGTTCTATAAAGGAACAAGATCTAAATTAATCTTTAACTAAAATAATGTCTCAAAACAATGTTCAGCCGCATTAATTTATTACATAACACTGATTTATATCATTCTCAACTTAGATTTATTGGAGTGCAGCTTATCATGAAGAAATTCTAAGAAAATGCATTAAGCACTAAGCCAATAGCCTACATCATCTACAAGCACCAGAAGTGGAGGTCTGAAGGCATCCAAACCTGTTCGATGAGGTAGGTCACATGATTAAGCCCATATTTCACAACAATAGGCTTCTTCACTTCAACAGGCTTCCCTTCAGCCTCTGCCTGAGCCCTTTTCAGAAGCCTTTCCTTCTTTGCAGCTCTGTCTTCAGGACGATACTTCAGAAGCATCTTGAACAGGCTTGAGGCTGCAGAAATATTTTATGTTTGTCAGGCTTTAGCATGCTTGTTGCACTAAAAAGGATGGGAAAGGAGAAAGAATGGAAGCACAGAAACAAAGCATAAACCATATAAAGTACTATCAGATCACATGCCCAACAAAGTGAGAAACCAAAAGTAACCTTAAGAAGGCTGACAATACTTAAGTGAGATGAAAAGTATGACCTCAATTCAACAAAGCTTCAGCATAAAGTGCATCGCAAATTATTATCCTGAAACTTTCCGCACTATATTTGTATTCGCATGCCTTTCAAATTCTAAAATACTACAAGGCATGGAAATTAGACACCAGAAAAAGCAACCATCAATTATCCTTAAGTGATGGGTGCACAATTCTTAATACAGCCCTGCATCTATTTAATTCAGTAAATTGACTAAAACCACTTCAGCACCCAATTGATTTTGAAGCAGACATGCACAGTGGCAGAGAGCTAAACGGTCTGGGGAAAGAAAAAAAAAAGAGAGGGAGAGGAGAGGAGGGGCGGGGGGCGGCATGCCGCCAACCCAAGCGCTACCCTTATTGGTTTGGAAGGAAACTTCCAAATACTTCATCATGATCTCAAATATCTTGTGCATTCCAATTTGGAGAGGACTCAGATTTAGAGACTAAGAATTCTATGTCTCTTCCAACAGCTGTTACCTCAATTATTTCCCTATATATGATGGGACATGTAGGTTAAGGCTTGGGCCAAAGGTTTTAAGACCGGTGGACCGTGCCAAACTGAGAAAAGAAGCTTGTTTAACGAATGGACTGGGCTCGGACTTAGGAATTGAAGCCTGACCTGCCTTGCATTTTTTTTCGTGTTATTTTGTTTATGTTCGATGTATTTGTAGACTTAATTAATAATTGTTGTTGATAAGTGAATTTAATTGGATAATAGCTTGTTGGAAATGTTTACTTACTCATATTTAGCATTCTTCAAAATATATTTAAGTATTTTTAATTTACAAAAAATAAAAATGGTCATGAAGCTTGGGCCTAGTCCGAAAGTATGAAGCCTAAGTAAGGGCTAGGCTTGGGCCTGGATAGTAAGCCTAAAGATTAGGCAGGGCCAACCCTAAGCCTAAGTAAATTGTTTTGACCTTTAGGCAAAGTCTAGTCCAAGCCCGAACAAACTTGGCCCATAAATAGATCTAACATGGTTGAACTCCAGCAAAGTTTTACTTCATTACCAGATGCAACCTTATGATGGGTCTAATACCAACATGTGCCCCTTTTATTAGGCTACTCCCGGTAATTAGCTATCAATCCAACAAATCAATAACAATGAACATTCATTGTGAATGATCTTTATCTGATGGAATGCAGCCACAGTTTGAACGTTTCTCTTCAATCTAATTATTCCATCAAGGTAGAAAATAAATAAATAAATTAACCTTCCCACTCCTCCCAACCCACTCTTCTCCATGTTTTTGCATGTATATGCATGAGTAATTCAATGGTTCTCATTTTCAATTCAACTTGAGCATTATATGACTCATTTCATTCAGTGGCAGCAAATTATCAAATTAAATATGCAAAGCATCGAGTATCTCTATCACTTTTTTTTTTAATCATTTTTTCATGTTAAATCACTTTTCTCAGTTATAATTGCACACCAATGTTTGAATAAAGTGTAGCTTTTACTCTGCAATATGATGATTCAAACTTAACAGACATGATGACTATTGTAACTAGGAAAATGCTTCATCATCCTCAAAACCTCCCTGAAATAGTTGCAATTCATTGTTTTTTATGAATTAACAAGTGTAAATTGGTATTTACGCCCTAAAAATAACAACAGAACCTTTGTGTACTGCACTATCGACATAATCTGCATCATGTCGAGGTAAGTTCTTGGAGAAACGTACCAATGCTCTTAAACTTTTGCCCCACAAACCAAAATCCTATCTCCACCCCTCACTTGAGAGTTCTCTAGTTTTTCGAAAGTTCCCAAAACTAGGGCAACCAACCACACAGCTCAACTAAGCAACAAAAGATTTTCACCAAATGATGAGACTCCTAGTCATATCAGATAAAGCTCAAGAAGCATCACATAAAATAAATGTTATGCACATCTCACAGAAATACAATGATGTGCAGCTTTGGATCATCTAAAATTTTATGAGTCACAGCAATGCTACTTCAGAGCATCAGAAACTCCATGATAACCAGTCATGACACTGGTGGTGTGACAACGCGCACACAAAATTCTGCATAAAACAAATATACATGCACCTGCGTGCAAAATACATGCACTCAATTAGAATACAAAATTATTTGAAGTTGTCCCAT
Source organism: Cocos nucifera (assembly GCA_006176705.1). Lineage (NCBI taxonomy): Eukaryota > Viridiplantae > Streptophyta > Magnoliopsida > Arecales > Arecaceae > Cocos > Cocos nucifera. Next base: position 327,110 of record QRFJ01001485.1, on the reverse strand, counting down.
TTCATGAACAGATCATTTTTTATCCAATTGTTTCAAAACATATAACAGTTATAAAAGCTCATAGTGTGAAATTTAATTAACTTAGCTAAGAAACATCTGACTACAAGAGGGACAAAACTAGGCAGTTAATCACTACTCATGGCCTCAAGCTCAATAACTAAGCCCTAAAATTTAGATATAATCGTCAATGGATGGTAGAAATTTATAAAGAACCTATTAAAAGAGACAGTAGATAGCTACCAAGGTTCTTATCCAAAGTCCTGGTGAACTGGTTCAAGGCCGGTGGGACCTTCAAGCGCTGCTTGAGAATCCTCCGCTGCCTCTGGATTCTGACCACCTTCGGCCACTTGACGAACCGGTGGAGGTCCTTCTTAGGAGGCAAAGCTCCCCCGATGCCAAACTGCTTAGGCCGCTTCTCAAACAGAGGGTTCACAACCTTCTCCTGAGGTCCAAAACCACCGCAAAATCAATTGGACAAAGAAAGAGAAAGCTCACCCATTACATGAAGAAGAGAATGGTTTGAACAAAAAGTCCAAACTAAAAATAATTTACCGGTTTCTTCTTCGCCGGCGCCGCAGCCTTCCCACCTCTTTTGGGAGCCTGTAAGATTAAATCCACAGATTAATATATCTACAGCTTATAATAAGAGGATCAAAGCGAAGAATCTGTCGTTCTCTTTAAAGTCATATATTAATAAACATATCTATTTGATGAGATTTTCAGCAGAAAAGAAGAATGAGAAAACCATCGATCCGGCAGCTAGAAAATGGATCAAATGCCGGCCAAAAAGTGGTCCATGAAAGGACTCCTAGAGATAGAAGGATAGCAGACAACAGGGATCATACCATGTCGGCAATGCGCTTAGCGTTAGGGCTTCAGAGACGGCGTCGCGTGGAAACCCTAGTAGAGGAGGGGAGGCGCAACGAGCGCCAGAGTTAGGGATTTATAAACGTCCAATGCCAGCAGGGTATTTTGGTCATTTAAGGAGCCATTCCGGTTTTTTTTTTTTTTTTTTTTTAAGATAAAATAAAAATTAATAAAAATATTAATAAAAAAAATTTTGTACATGATAACATCATCCAATGATTGACTCATACATAAATTTAAAATATGATATATAAAAAATAAAATTTAATTTCATACGCGACTCAATCATCATGAACAATATACGTGGACTATACACATCAAGCATATAAATCTTCCGTGCTACTAAACAAGATAATAAATCATAGTCCAGACTATAAAAATAAGTCAAAGAATCCACAGAATATAAATGTTTAGGCCATCCATTAGAGATGATAAAATATGATCTAATCCATCAATTTAATCTATCTATCATAAATTAGATTCAATCTTTTAATTTAATCTATCCATCAATTTACTTGCTTGCCATAAATTCTATCATATTCTCGTTCAGAATGATCTAGAAATTATAGCAAGTTTTTCTTATCTTCTGAGTGCTTGGCTTACTCTTATAAGTGCAGGCTCTTCGACTATTATTTCTTTTATTCTCCAGCTAGTTAGCATATATGACATTTGAGAACAAGCAAGGACCATATTCTATTCCTATGGTGCTACATTGTATCAAATGTTTATTCTTTTCACCACATCCAATAATCCAGATATATAGATTCCTGCTTCCAAGTAAGCTAAACTATTACAAGTAATGAAATATTTTTTCTTAATTATTCTTGAATTGATAATTTTTTATTGCAGTAAGGCATGGTAAAACTCCAATCAAGTACTCAACTACATAATGAGCAACAACTCTAATCTTGTGGAATATTGTTTTATGAAATGGGCACAATTGGTAGGAATACAATTTTATTGCAGCCATCTACATAAAATAAGTTGATGGGATATGGACTCTCTAGCAGCACTTTGTTTTAGAATGAGGAAATGCTCGGATGGATGTGGTTTGACTTCTTAAGTTTTGTGTGTTGTTAGATATATTGGCGTATCATTATGGGGTTTGTATTATATTTCTATTTATTATGACATAAAATAGTATGCTTTTTGGGCTAGTGTGCTGAATTATGTCCACTATGTCCAATCTTGAATGTAAATGCTATATATGATTCTTGAAATATTTTCAATATTTACTTTCTTGTAAAGATTGAATGTAAATTATAGCCTCCAAAAAAGATTGAATGTAAATGTTATCCAGAAAAATTTATTGCAATGTTTTCTACATTTAGATTTTTGCTTTTTTGCTATTTGATGTACTAAATAGGTTGGGTTGAGTTAGGCTAACAAGTTTTGTTTCAACAAGTTAAACAGATCGGATCAGGTTGGGTTGGACCAATAGGTTATCCATTTATTAAATAGATTAAATAGATCAGTTCGGGTTGGGTTAATAGGTTATTCATTTAATAAATAAGTTAAACAAGTCGGATCGAATTACCTATTTATTAAATATGTTATGTTCAGATTATAAATTCTAATCTATTTAATAAATAAGTTGGGTTCTAGTTTAGGATTTTCTGACTCAATCCACATCTAATTCGACCTGTCTATGACCAATCCGATCCGATTGCCACCCTTATCATCAACTATACAAAAGGGGACCTCTAGAATACATAAAATGATACAACAAAAGACTCCACTGACTTTTGGCTGAAAAACCAAAGAGTTGGAGCACAAGCCAATAAGAGAGAGACAATGAGTGATTTGTTGAGTTAATAGGATCTAGAAATATGCTGAATCGATGAAGCTTGGTGAAGGGGTTACTATAATAAAATAACACATAGCCTGTAAGCAAAAATCAGGTTTCTAAAAAAACCAATGTGATCCACTATTCCTGTCCAGCCGATTGTTAGTGAACCAGCTCCCTGTAGTGTTCCAAGACCACAATTGTGGAGGTATTGGAATGCTGACAGTGTAGTAAATAGTCAGATATGTAGGCCAATGGTTCAAGTGAATGTGAAGCAGGCCGGCAATGATCAACTGCTGGTGCCCATCTTTGTGCCATCTTCACCAACCAACCACCTTCCCTTTGATAGTAACAACCCATTCGAGGAGTATGGAAAGCAAGGAGCAATTAATGCAGAGCACCGACATCATTGGGGAGCAGGGTATGGAACAATTTTTGTAATAGGATAGGCAGCCAATCTTACCCTTTTTCACCAGATCTTCACCAAACACCATGAGATTCTCTCGGAAAAAGCTCGCAATGCCTAGCGTGCTTCCATCAGCAGCAAGTGCAGTGTATCTTTAGAACTTAGCCCACCAGCAATTATGTGGCAGATAAAAATAGCAAAAATTTTTGTGAACTTTGGGTCCTGAAAGAAAGTCAAGCAACCATAGAGAACCATAACGTGCATCTAGACATAAGAAAGAGTCCAAAGTCCTTCCTGCAAATCATAGGGGATAACAAAGAGAATAAAATAGGATAATTGGATCGTACCTGAGGAGCCTTCCATCATATATTTGGTGGCAAGAGTAGGTAGGGCGATTGAAAAAAATCCAAGTTTTAATCAGTAAGAGTTCCTCACAAACTGGCTCTAGGAGGGGGGTCCAGTTATACCAAGAAGATAGGCCAATGTGAAGATGAACGGAATAGTTGTTTTAAAGCAAAAAATGTCAAACATAATCTGGAGAGCATTTATAAGCCTCAAGATATATACCAAGTAATACCCAGTCATTAGACTAGCAAAATACCGGATGTGATAGAACTGGGAACCATAGTGCATCAAGGACCTTCAATCAGCTTTAAGAAAGACGGTAGTATATTTATGTTGCATACTGTAACCATAGCATAATCCACCAAAGACTTAGCTGGTGCCATCCAAAAGATATCATAAGCCTTCCTATGGATATCCTTTAGTTACCCTATCACAATATTTAAAGTAGACAATACCAAAGTGATAGAAGCATAGCATAAGACAATGATTTGGAAATGTGCATATATGTAGCAATATTAGAGGTCCAAAGCACCTAGATACAACCAAATAATAGTAAGTTCTCAACATCAAATAAAGCCCAGAAATATATTCCTCAAGTAAATTAAAGATAGTGCCAAGGCTGTGAAAGGAGGTTCATTGTTGAGAGAAGCTTTGGCAGCGAAAGAGAATCCTTCAATAAACATCATCTTTTAATTTTATACGTGGACCTGCGGTCGGCTAATAAGACGTCTGCAAACTGTGACTGACAAGCTGGTCCATATTTTGAATATCATCCTGAAGAGCACAATTTGCCAAAAATCAGCAGCTTGATTTGCCTCCCAGAATACATGAGAAGCTTGGATGTTTCCAGCAAGAGATATCATCGAGAAGAGGCAATTGAAAATTTGCAAATTGATAAATTTTAAAATCCAGTTAATAACGGTGGAAGAGTAACCTTCTAAGCAAATATCTCAGGCTCATATATGGGTCATTTACAGCAGTATAAAGGCTAAACCAAGCTGCCATCAACTCAGTATGCGGCACAGATATAAGCAGTAACCATTTGCCCCCCGCTCTAATCAACCTTCCATTATGGTCCCTAATAAGAAAGCCAGCTGCTGTCTTATCATAAGCTACTGAGGTATCAAAATTCACCTTTGAAACACCTAAGGGAGGAAGAAGCCAAGACATTGAAACCTCCTTCAAATGGATTATGGTAAAATGGGTGCCACCACCCCACTACCTTAATTGTGAGTAAAACGATGGTAGAGATTTTGTATTAGTAGCTGAAATAAACATAATATAAGCTCTTGTGATAGTTTGTACCAGCTAAAAGGGTTGATGTTGGAAGAGCCTTTCATTTCTAGCATCCCATAGCAGCTAAGTGATATGACCTATATGGGACTTTAAACCCTCATCCACCTTCATGTCAACCATAAAATGAAGTAGAAGTTGCAAGGAATCAGGAACAAACCCAAGATCACTTTTACTGCTTAGAAGTCTCCAACAAGCCACTGCGAAAGGATAGGTAATGGTAACATGTTCACAATCCTCCTCAGGTTGACAAAGATCACATTGTAGACTAGAAGGAGGAATAATTCCTTTATTAACCAGAAATCATTTGGTAGGGAGTCGCTTCCATAGCAATTTCCACCAAAAGGTTTTAATCCTGGTAGGGACTCAAAGAGACCAAATCTAAGAGAAGTATGTGTTGGAATTAGATCCCTAAGGGTGAGGGACTGAAGGATAAAAATCTTGCAAAGTTGGGGGATTAACATGACTCTTGAACCTATTGGGTGCTAGAAAGAATACGAGGGATTTATGCAAAAGAATATGACTTTCTATTGAAAGAGGGAATGAAGATATGATAGGAAAGGCTCCAACTCTTTCTTCATGTTTTCCAGGGGCTCTATGGCCTTCCATCTATAGTTACAAAAGATGACTCTAGAACCTATCACCATGAATGCAAAAGTGTCTCTTGGATTTACAATATGACTCTTAGTTTTTTAGGACTTAATAAATGTCTCTTGGCTTTCTCAAGATGACTCTTGGATTTCATAAAAAACATTAATTAAATACTAGGTTCTAGAATTACAAATTAATATCTTTAACACCCCCCCTTAATTTGTAATTCCCAAAGTATCTCTGATTTGTGGAAACTTTTCAATGGTGATTGTCTTGGTGAAGACATCTGCAAGTTGCTTGTTGGTGTTAACGAACTCCAGTTGAATATCTCCTTTCTCAACTAAGTCTCTGATGAGATGAAAATGAATCTTCATATGCTTGGTCCTATTATGAAACATAGGATTCTTTGTCATAGCTATTGCAGACATATTGTCACACCAAATAATTATCGAGCTTTTTTCTTCATGAAAAATATCTGAAAGAATTTTCTTAAGTCATACAGCCTCACAAGCTGCTTCAATGGCTAAAATATATTCTACCTCAGTAGATGAAAGTGCCACTACCTTTTGCCTCTTGGAAGACCAAGATATTGCTTTTGTTACCGGGCAAAATATGTAACTTGATATACTTTTGCGATCATCAAGAGAACCAGCCCAATCACTATCAGAATATCCAATCAACCTGCTATCCTCATCTTTCTCATACTTTAAGCATAAGCTTTTAGTGCCTTGTGGATAACGAAGTATCCTCTTTGCAGCTGCATAATGAAGTTTACTTGGTTGGCTCAGAAATCTGGACAAGAGACTAACCAAAAAAATAATGTCCAGCCTCGTATGTGTTACATAAATGAGTGAGCCAACTAAACTTCTATAAGTTGTGGCATCAACTTTTTGAGCACCATTATGAAGTTGAAATTTCTCATTTTTAGTTAAAAGACTAGCCACCGGCTTGCAATTTGCCATATGAAACTTCTTAAGCAAATCTTTGATACACTTTTGCTGCGATATACAAATTTTATCTTTTGGATGCCAAGAAAATAATGCATAAGTCTAAGATCGGTCATCTCAAATTCCTTCATCATTGCTCTTTTGAATTCTTCCATCATGATGAAATTTATGCCAATGTAAATCATATCATCAACATATAAGCAAAGGATTAAGAAATCCTTACCTTGCATTTTTATGTATAATGAAGCCTCGCTAGGGCTCCTTTTAAAATCATTTTGGCGTAAATAGCCATCAATTTTGGTGTTCCATGCATGTGGAGCTTGCTTTAGGCCATATAAATCCTTCCGAAACCGATACACGTTATTTTCTTTCCCTTGTATGATATAGCCTTCAGGCTGCTCCACATAAACTTTCTCTTTAAGTTCTCTATTTAGAAAAGCTGATTTTACATCAAGCTGGTAAACCGGCAATTCCATTTGAGCTACAACAGCAAGAACCATTCTCATTATTTCCATATGAACCATAGGTGCAAATATTTTTGTAAAATCTATGCCAGGTTGCTGAGTGTATCCTTTTGCAACTAGGCGAGCTTTGTGCTTTTCGATTGAGCCATCTTCTTTAAATCTTGTCTTATAGATCCATTTGAGCTTGATAACATCTTTGCCTTCTAGGAGATCAACAAGTTTCCATATGCAATTTCTTTCGATAGCAGCTATTTCTTCATCCATGGCTTTTAGCCAAACCTCATCTTTTCTTGCTTCTTTAAAATCCTATGGTTCACATGAAAAGAAGGCAACATCACAAGATTCATAGATCTCTTATAGGCTATGTACCTTCCTAGGGGGTAAAACAAAATCTATGGCATCTTGGCTTGAAATATCTTCTCTTGATGCTCTTATTAGGCTTGGTTGATGCTCAGTTTCTTCTTGATTTGCTTCGGTCTCCATAAGCTCATATCTCCTTGCATTTTCAAGAGGATTGGCTTTCCATTGTCATACTATAAGTTCATCAAAGAACACATCTTGAGAAACAACAAGTTGATTTTTTGTAGAATTAAAGAGGTGATAGCCTTTAGACTCATCACTATATCCAATAAAGATATGCTTTTCTCCTTTTTGATCAAATTTATCTCTATTTTGAGATGGAATAAGAGAATAAGCTATGGAGCCAAAGACTTTAAGATGATTTACTTGAGGCTTTTTCTTATGCCAAGCTTCATAAGGAGTTTTGTTCAGCACTACTTTTGTTGGAGATCTATTTAGGATATAAACAGCTATATTAACAGCTTCAATCCAAAAATTATTTGGCAAGCCTTTGCCTTTCATCATGCTTCTAGCCATCTCCATAATTGTCCAATTCTTGCGCTCAACAACTCTATTTTGTTCTGGTGTATAATGGACAATGAGTTGTCTCTCGATGCCGTTCTTCTTGTAGTAGTTTATGAAAGATCCAGATATAAATTCTCCTTCATGATCTGTTCTTAGAGTCTTGATTTGATAGTTGCTTTGCCGGTCTATAAAAGCTTTGAATTGGAGGAAGAAAGAAAATGCCTCTGACTTTGGTTCAAGAAAGAATACGCACATCTTCTTGGTATAATCATCAACATAGAGAAAAAATATCTTTTTTGATTAAAAGAAGGGGTTCTAGTTGGGCCACAAAGATTAGCATGCACTAGCTCTAACGGAGCTTGTACCCTCCAAGCCTTCTTTAGAAATAGAAGCTGATGGAGTTTTTCATAAACACAACTTTCACATAAGTGACCTTCTTTGTTTATTGATGGAAGCCCAATTACCATATTCTTATCCTTCAACAACTTCAAGCCTTTATAGTTGAGGTGACCATATCTCAAATGCCATAAATAGGAATCATTAAGATATTCTTTTTTTAGGGCAACATTTTGGTTAGTTGACATGATAAGAGGAAAAACCTTATTTGAAGTTATTTTGATCTTGGCAATGACGATGTTTTTCTTCTTATCAAGAATTGTGCATTCACTATTCTCAAAAGAAACCAAGTAACCATTTTGCACGAATTATCATTAAGAAGATTTTGAGCAATACCAGGAATATATAAAACATCATGAATAAGTTTTTTTATACCTCTTTTGATGTAAACTGCTACCACATCTCTACCTTCAACTTGTTGTAGCTTACCATATCCAAGCTTGATTTGAGAAGAAGCTGGCTTTAGTTGAACAAAGAGTTTTTGGTTTCCTGTCATGTGATTGCTGCATCTACTGTCTAGAAACCAAGTATCTTGTGATTCTTATTGTATACTCATGCAAGAGTAAAATAACTAGTCACTATAATTTTTTTAGAAAAATTTACTTCATTAGGTTGCCTTTTTTCTTTATACCAACAATCCCTATCAGAATGATTTGGGATTTTGCATCTTGTACATTTAAAACAACAATTTCTAAATTCATGCCTAAACTTCTTGCAAATAAAACATTGAATGAGGAATTACCATTTCTTGGGCTATTATATCTGCCTTTCTTTTTGCCTTGAGCTTCCAAAGAATTTGGCTTCCATTTTTCTTTTTGTTGATCTTTCCTTTGAGAGAACTCCTTCTTGTTGCTGTCTTACTCATACTTCTTTGAATTATTTATGAGCTTGGCTTAAGAAGCTTACTCCAAAGGCTGAGAGGCATACTTGTTCATTCTTTCCTCATGTGCTTCAAGAGAGCTCATTAGTTCATGCAAGGAGAAAGTAGATAAATCCTTTGATTCTTCAATTGCTGTAACTATATGCTCAAATTTAGCTGGTCGAACTCTTAAAATTTTTTGGATAATTTTGCTATCTAAAATAGTGTCGCCAAAGCTTCTAATTTAATTGACAATACCAGCAACTCTAAAATGAAATATTATAATAGTTTCATTTTGCTTCATTTCACGATTATCAAACTTCCTCCATAAAGATTGGAGCTTGATACAAATTATTCTATCAAAGCCTTGAAATTTCTTTTTAAATATTTTCCATGCATCTTTAGCTTTAGTTGCACCCATAATTCTAGGAAAGATGGACTTGCTTACCCCTTGCTGGATGAAGAGTAAGACCTTCACATCCTTCTTTTTGCACTCCCTATACTCTTTTTGCTTTGCTTGAGTCCATGCCCCAAAAGCTTCTAGAGTTGCTGGTTCTTTATAGCCTCCTTCCACTAAGTCCCAAAGATATTGCAACATGAAGAGCATCCTCATTTGGATGCTCCAATAGTCATAGTTTTCTCCTTCAAAGATAGGAGCTAAAGTTTAGATATAATTGAAGGTGCTATTGCTAATGCTTGTTGCTATAGGGCTTATAGGACTTGTTTTTGAATTTTGGAGGGCTAAGAATGCAAATATGAGGTGAGGGAGAAGGTGGCTCTGATACCAAAATTTGTTGGGTGCTAAAAAGAATACAAGAAATTTATGCAAAAGAATATGACTTTCTATTGAAAGTGAGAAGGAAGATATGATAGAAAAGGCTCCAACTCTTTCTTCATATTTTTCAGGGCCTCTATGGCCTCCTATTTATAGTTATAAAAAATGACTCTAGAACTTGATCACCATGAATGCAAAAGTGGCTCTTAGATTTATAATATGACTCTTAGTTTTCTAGGACTTAATAAATGTCTCTTGGCTTTCCCAAGATGACTCTTGGATTTCATAAAAACATTAATTAAATACTAGATTCTAGAATTATACATTAATATCTTTAACAGAACCAAGTCAGTTGATCAGACCAGGGACTTTGCACAATGAGAATGCTAAGAATCTCATGCATTATTTCAAGTAATGAAAATAAGTTTTGCACGAGAGCAATATTTTAGGTATGATTTGGGTTGATGAGATTCAAAATCCATTGGACTGTATGCATAGTACCCATATTAACAAAAATGGGCCAAACAATTATGGGGATGTTCAAAAGCCAAGGACTTTCATAATATGCATGGTCTGGCTAGATCCAATTTATCATCAAAAGGCATAGCTGATGATAGGGCCAACATCACAGATTTTATTCCATATGGTGGAGCAATGTCTTGGCTTCTTATAACTAGACCAAGATCCTTTAAAATGATATTTTGCAGCAACAACTTTAGCCCGAAGAGAATTTGTAGCAAGGATGCAATGGACAACCAACTTACAAAGGAAAGCCCTCCTTTTAGGGTGTAAGGAAGTTAGCCCACGAACCCCCATAGCTTTTTTGGCATACAAATGGAGTCTCATGAAACAAGATGAAGCCCCCTCTTATCCGTGGGGCGACCCTACAAGAAAGCATGGGATTCTTTCTTAAGACTATTAAGAATTGAAAGAGGAATATGGATAGAAGACAAACAATGAAGTGGGAGAGATGAAAACATGGAATGGAGAAGGGTAACCTTATCAGTAAAGGATAAAGCCTTCCATTGCCAACTAGCCACTTTGTCTCTAACCTTATCATAAGAAAAATAAATTCAGTAGGGGCAAGAGAAGAACCAACAACTAGAACACCAAGGTAGTGCCAAACATGATCCCTTTGAGCCACTTGAAAGAGGTTAGGGACTTGATGCTTAGTATCAGAAGAAGTGTTTGAGCTGAACATAATATCAAATTTAGAATAATTTACTGCTTGCCCAGAGTATATGCAATAGGAGTCAATCATGACTTTTAAATAGATAGCTATATAAATGGTAGCTCTTGAGATAAGAGTGCAGTCATCGGCAAAAAATATGAGAGATAGAAGGGCCACCTCATAATTTAAAAGCTTTCTGCATGTAAACTAATTCAACATTTTTTAAGAATCTAGGAAAAACCTTAGAACATAAAATAAAAAGATAAGGAGAAGGGGGCATCTATTCCTAAGCCCGTTAGAAGTGAACTAGCTTGTAGGTGAACTATTAACCAAGATAGCAAAGTGAGGAGCAGTCAAACAAGCTTGGACCCATTATATGTGTTAAATATATGTGCCCTAGAAGTCAGAATTGACTGACACTTATAATACACTTTTAGGGGCAAAATTATAATTTTGACTATAATCAATAAAATGGATTAGTTTCTATCACATATGTGTATTTAGTATCTGTGATACATCCTTTGAGTTAATGATAATGATAATTCATATTTTCAAGAGTTAAAAATTTAAGACATGAATAATCATTACTAACTCATAAAATACTTTCGATCATAGGATCATCACGAGGATGGTGATTGATCTGAAAGATTGATGTATAATCGCTTCTCTTTAGTAGATGAGTCTTGAGTCTACGGTATGGAGACACCAAAGTGAGAGTACAGATACTTATTAGAGAATGAGAGCACTGAGCGTGACCACCTCGAATAGTCATTAGGAAGTCTACCTTATCGTCAATGACTGACTCGATGCTGCAGTAGTGTATCTGGTTCTTTGACCTAAGGTGCATCAGTAATTTATCTTGAGGGTGTTATAGTTTGACTACACCATAACTTGGTATTCTAGCCATTCAAAATCCTGAGGTGTATGTTGGTTATAGCATGTTCATTGTAGGAACTGGATTGCATCAACATGAAATCTATCTACCTCGGTGGTAGAGGAGCAATCCTATGATGATCATAAGAATCAAGTCCAGAAGCCCATGGCCATGGTAGAGTGAAATGATAGAAAGAGTTTCTATTTAGATTTTCACATCGGACTTGAATCGAATGATTACATCATATGACAGAAACTAGGGTTTGACGAATTTACCTTAACCCTAATCTGATCAGAGCTCAAGATAGAAGAACTTAATCACACAGGTAGCTGCACCAAGAGGTTCGCATTTAGCTCTAATGGATTACCACCATATACTGCTAGGTGTCATTGGTGGATTTTGAAAGCAATTAGAATGACTTAGATGATCAATCATTCTAACTATTCGAATCAAAAGAGTTCTGATCCATCGAAAGAAGTTTCGATGATGTCGATGATAGAGATCACAACATATCCTATTACCATATAGAACTGAACCTAACTGGATCACATAAATAAGGGTTTGAATCTGATGATCATCAATTGAACTAATTCAGTTCAATTGATCTGAATGAGATTTAATTAGGTTCAAGAAAATCGTGCTAGCACTCGATTGAACCTAACGTTCTTCTTTTACTATCATAAATAGTTATCCTGATTGAGCCAAAGGAGTTTATGCTCAATCAGAGGCCTTCACTTGGTCTGACTAGAGCCTGTCCAGGTTAGAAAAGGGTTGTCTTATTTTGTAAGATAATACCTACCATTTTTGGTCATCTGCCATTTCTTGTCCTTTGACTTTGGTCAAAAGTTGATCTTTGATTGGTCAAATGTTAACCATTGATACTTTGACTTTTGTCCATGTGTCACACACCTATTGGAGAGCTAGTGGGGGCTTGTCCCCCTACCAAAAACTACCAAAAAAACTGGCAAGGAGGAGGGTGCACGCCAAGGGTGGCGTGCGCCCAAGTTTGAGGTGCCCAGGAGTCCCTGTTGGACAGGGACTCCATCTCCTTTTTGGATTCCGATTAGACTCCTCCTAAGAATCAACTTTGACTGGTCTTAGGCGCCATCTAAGGATGAATCCAAGGGACTCTATTTCCACCAATCAAATTTAGATCTGATTTCATAAAAGATTATGATTGGTTGGGAAGAAGAGGAGTTGGATCACGCATAGTCTATAAATAAGACCATGCGCCCAACTCAAAGAAAAAAAAACAATTCCCACACCCCAAGGCTGCCTTTCTCTTCCTCCTCCATGCCAAGTCCATCATCTCCCTCTTCTATCCACTCCCAAAGTAGTTTGGAATTCCAGTTGGTGCAATCTAGACGAGAGAAAGGTGATAAAAAGCTAGAAGGTTGTGCTACTGCAAAGAAGAACTGTTGATCTTCGAAAGCTCTTTTGAAGATCCTCCAAATCAGATTCAGATCTGATTTTTGGAGATTTGATAGAAAAAAAGAGGATCTCTAGATCTAGTCTGAGTGGATATCGGTAGAGGCTAGGCACTTGCGTGGCTAGATCTAGAACCTTCCGCTGCTTACAGGATCATCAACGGATAATAGGATTATCCTACATCAAGATAAATTAAATATAATTTAATTTATCTATATTTTATTTTAATTATTAAAATAATAAAAATTAAATCTAAAATATTCTAAATCTGATTTAGATCAAAGAGAAAAGTTTTTAAAATATATCTCTTGATCCGATCAGATCTGAACGAACCTGATCTAGGAAATTAGAATTTTCCTTCAACTGGTATCAGAGCCAAGGTTCTAAAGTATTTAGATCTAATTTTAAATTTATTTTAATTAAAAAATAAATAATTTTAGATGTCACATGAGATGTGATTATATTTAAAATCAAAAAAAAATAAAATTAAATGATTTGGATCTAAGATTATAAAATATGCATGACTAGTTCTAAAATAGAATAGTTCTATAGAATAGTCTTACATGTTTATAATTTAATTTAATTAAATCATATTTTAGATCTATTTATTTATTATTTTTTGATATTATAATTATTATAATAATATCTAAAAAATAGCAAATAAAAATTATTTAATTTTAACATCATATGAGATATGATTGATGCATGTCTAGACTAGTTGTAGAATAGTTCTACATAGTTGTCTAGATTAGAGTTTATTTTGATAAGATCAATTTAAATCTAATTTTTTAGATTATTATGAGATAATTTAGATCTAAAAATATGCATGATTCGATACATGAGATGTATGCAAAATATGCCATGATTAGATCTAATTTGTATATGAGATATATGATATAGATCTAAAACTATTTTGTAGTATTACATATTCCTGATTAAGGCATTCCTCTTAGCCGTCCGGTCATAAGAATGAAGAAGGATTTAAAGGCCCTCTCCTCCCATCCGATGGGGTGTTCTTATGACGTGTAGGGGTGCTGCGCGTTCGTCCTTAATCAGAAATCCAAAACTTACTTTCTGCAAAATCCTAGATCCTGAAACCCTAGGATTTATTGTGCATATTTTATTTATGAACCCTACTTAATTAAGAATTAAGATTATGAAATATTAATTAGATCTAAAATTAAGAATTTCAGATCTAAGACATATTCATAATACTGGGTTCGGAACTTGGGTAGCTCAATTAGGTCTAAGCGGTTGATCAAACCGAATCAAGAGTTGGTTAGATGGGATCAACAATGCTTAAATTGACCAGCCTAATAGGATTAAGTCTGGGTCAAGATCGAGTCACGATCAAGCAAGACCTAATTAGGCTCAGAGGTTAGAGTCTGGATTGTAGGCTAACCCAATTGGTTCTGGCTCAATAATTTGGTGTCTAAGGTAAGTTTGGCACATACGACCGACTAGTTTTTAATTGGGAGCTACTCGACCTGAATGCATTCTTGTACGAGTTAATGGCATATCCCTTCCACCGATCTCACTTACCTCGCCATATCTGTTGACTCAGTTCTGATTTGAGGTGGTCAATAATTTGAGCTAACCCATGCCACTAGGTTAGTCATAATTGTTATGACTATGATAAGTCTAGTTTAATGAGACCTGAATCAATTCTTCCTAAGAAAAGATTAAGTCTGAGGTCTTCCACCATTGTAGATGTGCGGGCCCTTTCCGGGGTTGATTGTTCTTGACTGGATATAGTGGCTCAGTTGCATCGAAAAGATGCAACCATGTCTATTAGGCATTGGATGCTATGGGCTGGAGGATGAGTTGGGCTCAATATTTCTGGATACGGTGAGAGACTCAATTAGAAATCCAGTCTATGCAAATGGTGGGTCTGACTTAACTAAGGAGTGGATCAATATTCTGGATATGGTGAGATTCATGAATTAGAGACCAAGTTTGGGTGCACCATGATTAGAGAATCATTGAACAAGAGTTGTTCACTCATTGGCTAACCCATCACCAATAACTGTTAGGTGAGGTGATGAGTCAGTTGGTGAGACCGCACCACCCACTAGAAATCATTAATCATGAAGATTTTCGCATCTCTATAGAGAAAGTGTAGGGATCCAAGAAAATAGTGGAAGCTAATTTATTTAAAAATAAAATCTTTAAATAAATTGGTCAAGTCATAATTATAGTATCTAACTAGAATCTTTGACTCTCTATAGGAAAATATCTGCGTCCAACCCATTAGCACGTATCCTTGACACACATAGACTGACCAGACCCAATTATAAAGATTGGCTAAGAAACTACAAAATTATTTTGGATTTTGAGAAGTTAACCCATGTATTGGATCAGGATCCTTCCACCTTACCAGCCCATCCATCCGCTGAACAGAGAGCGTCTCTAAAAAAATGGATAGACGAAGATAATAAGACCAGATATTACATGTTGGGCTCGATGTCTGATGAGCTCCAGCGCCGATATAAAGATATCGGGACTGCTCGCCAAATATTGGCTTACCTATAAGAGATGTTTGGTGAATAGAGTCGCGTAGCCAAGTATCAAGTCACAAAATAATTTTTTAAGGCTAAGATGCGTGATGGACAGTCAGTCTAAGATCACTGTCTGATGATGATCAAGAACTTACAAGAGCTTAAGAAGCTCGGTGTGAAGTTAGATTTAGATCTGCGGAACGATGTTATTCTGCAATCTTTGACTAATGCATATTAGCAATTCATCATAAATTACCACATGCATAAACTTCAAAATTTCTTGACCGAATTAATGAACATGCTGGTCACCACTGAGCTTTCTACGAAAGATTCTAAAGGCTTAATTCTTGCTATGGAATGGACTTATTCCAAAAGAAAGTCTTCTGAAAAGAAAAAAAAAGTCTGCAAAAAAGCAGAAGATAGAAGGAGCAAACAAGAAGAAGGCAGAGTCGAAAAAAAAGGCTGCTGTCAAAGAAAAGTATTTCCATTGCAACAGCAACGACCACTGAAAGCGAAACTGCCCTACTTACCTGGCCACCCTGAAGAACAAGAAGAAAGATCCTTCTGGAGGTATGCTCGTTATTGAGTCTAACCTTACGATTTTTTCTACATCCAGTTGGATGCTTGACTCTGATTCTAGTGCTCATCTGTGTACTTTCATGCAAGGTCTTAAGGATAGTAGAAGGCTGAGGGATGGAGACATGATCCTACGCATCGAAAATGGAGCAAGAGTTGCTGCAGTGGCGGTGAAAACATATCCTCTTCGATTACCATCTGATTTAAACTTAGTTTTGAAAGACTGTTATTATGTGCCTGCAGCTAGCAGGAATTTGATTTCTGTTTCATTCTTAGCACTAGAAGGCTGTATGATTATCTTCTTTAAGGATCATTATAACATTCTTTATGAAAAAAATAAAATTGCAAATGGTTTCCTTATTAACGATCTTTATCAGCTATATATTGATGTATCTATTCTAACTATCGAGCAAAACGTGAATGCCAAATGACCTAGGGATAGTCCAAATGATAGGTATCTATGGCACCTGAGATTAGGTTATATAGCAGAAGATAGGATCAACAAATTGGAGAAAAATGGGCTATTGAGTCCATTGACTTTCGAGTCATATCCAACTTGTGAATCTTATCTTCAAGGCAAAATGACTAAACTTTCTTTTGTAGGATGTGGGAAAAGGGCCGCAGATCTCCTTGCCCTAGTACATACTGATGTGTGCGGCCCATTTGATGTACCGGCTAGAGGTAATTTTATCTACTTCATTATCTTTATCGATGATCTGTCTAGGTATGGGTATGTATATCTTATGAGACACAAGTCTGAAGTTTTTGAAAAGTTCAAAGAATTTAGATATGAAGTAGAAAAATAAACTGAAAAACTTATTAAGGTTCTTCGATCAGATCGAGGAGGTGAATACCTTAGCCAAAAATTTCTAGACTATCTTAAGAAAAATAGCATAGTCTCTCAATGTACTCCATCAGGAACACCTCAACTCAAAGGGATTTCAGAATGGAGAAATCGGACTCTATTGGATATGGTTCAATCCATGATGAGCTTCACAGACCTTTTTGATTTTCTTTGGGGACACTCATTGTTAACTTCAATTTATCTACTGAATAGGGTTTTCTCTAAAATCGTTCCTACCACACCGTATGAGATATGGCACGGTAAGAAACCAAGTCTAAGTCATCTCAGAATTTGGGATTGTCTGGCTCATGTCAAAAGACAACAAGCGGATAAGTTAGAGTTTAGGTCCTTCAAAGCTTGATTCATAGGATATCCTAAAGAGTCATTAGGATACTATTTCTACATTCCAGAAGACCACAATGTGATTGTGAGTCGACATGCCATCTTTCTTGAAAAATAGTTTATTCAAGATAGCAGCATTGGAAAGCAGATTAAGTTTGATGAGAAAGTCTCACAAGTACAACGAGCTAAGGACCAATTAAAACCAAATCAGGTTGAGCCAATAAGAACACTACCTCCTCCATCTCATAGATCAGAAAGAGTTTTCCGTCCCCCTGAAAGATACTTAGGTATTATTTCAAAGAAAGTAGAATATTTCTCGTAGGTAATGGTGCTCATGGTGATGATCCCAAAACCTACAACGAGGCGATATCAGATATCAACTCCGAGAAATGGCTAGAGGCAATGCAGTCAGAAATTGACTCGATGCACTCAAACCAAGTCTGGACCTTTGGTACATCCACTAGAAGGATATAGTACCTATTGGGTGTAAATGGATCTTCAAGAGAAAGATTGGTATAGATGGGAATGTGGAGACATTCAAGGCTAGACTAGTGGCAAAAGGTTATAGTCAATGCGAAGGCATTGACTATCAGGATACCTTTTCTCCAGTGGCTATGCTAAAATCCATCCGCACATTGCTTGCCGTTGTAGCCTATTTCGATTATGAAATATGGACAAATGGACGTGAAAATGGCATTCTTAAATGGATATCTTGAGGAAGATATCTATATGGAACAGCCGCTAGGTTTCACATCCTAGTGATACTGATCACAAGGTTTGCAAGCTACAAAGGTCCATATATGGACTTAAGCAAGCATCTCGAAGCTGAAACACTCATTTCAATGATGTGATCAAAATATTTGGTTTCATCAAAAATAAAGAGGAATCACGTGTCTTCAAAAAGGTCAGTGGAAAGCGCTGTTGTCTTTCTCGTATTGTACGTGGATGACATCCTCCTTATTGAGAATGATACTCTCATGTTGACGACAGTCAAAATATGGTTGTCCAAGAAATTCTCCATGAAAGACCTAGGTGAAGCATCCTTTATTCTAGGAATTAAGGTCTATAGGGATAGACCGAATAGGATGCTAAGACTTTCATAGAAGATGTACATAGAGAAAATACTAAAGAGGTTTAGTATGGAAAACTCTAAGAGGGGATTAATACCCTTCAGACATGGTATTCATCTTTTCAAGAAGATGTGCCCTAGCACACCTGAGGAAATAGAACACATGAGCAAGATCCCTTATGCTTCTGTAATAGGGAGCCTCATGTATGCCATGCTATGTACACGACCTGATATAGCCCATGCTGTGAGTGTCACAAGTAGATATCAGTCAAATCTAGGTGAAGAACACTGGACTTCTGTGAAATATATCCTTAAGTACTTAAGAAGAACTAAGGATATGATGTTGGTCTTTGGTAACAGAGAACTCCAAGTCCAGGAGATACATAGACTCGGATTTCTTGTCCAATGTAGATGATCGAAAGTTGACATCTAAGAGTCTGTTTGTGTGCAATGGTGGTGCTGTTAGCTGAAAGAGTTCCAAGCAAACCATGATAGCAAATTTCACCATGGAAGCAGAATATATCGCTGCATCAGAGGCTGCGAAGGAAGCATTCTGGTATAAGAAGTTTGCTGCAGAAATTGGAAGTAATGCCATCAGATGCCATTCCTCTATACTGCAACAACAATGGCGCCATAGCCCTTGCTAAGGAGCCGAGGTCTCATCAAAAATTCAAGCATATTGAGCGGCGATACCACCTCATCCATGATTACCTCAAGAAGGATTACGTCGAGGTCAAGAGAGTCAATTCCGCAGACAATGTGGCAGACCCATTTATAAAGCCATTGGGATAATAAAAGATCGAAGCCCACCTTGAGAAGATGGGACTTAGACTTGTAGCCAATTGGCTTTAGGATAAGTAGAAGATTATTAGATATATGTGCCCTAGAAGCCAGAATTGGCTGATACTTGTAATACACTTCTAGGGGTAAAATTATAATTTTGACTATAATCAATAAAATGAATTATTTTCTATCACATATATGTATTTAATGTCTGTGATATATCCTTTGAGTTAATGGTAATGATAATTCATATTTTTAAGAATTGAAAATTTTAGACATGAATAATCATTATTAACTCATAAAATGCTCCCGACCATAGGATCATCACGAGGATGATGATTGATCTGGAAGATTAGTGTACAATTACTTCTCTTTAGTAGATGAGTCTTGAGTCTATGGTATGGAGACACCAGAGCGAGAGCATAGGTACTCGTTAGAGAACGAGGGCACTGAGCGTGACCACCTCGAGTAGTCATTAGAAAGTCTACCTTCTCATTAATGACTGACTCGATGCTGTAGTGGTGTGTCTGGTTCTTTGATCTGAGGTGCATCGATAGTTCACCTTGAGGGTGTTATAGTTTGACTACACCATAACTCGGTCTTCTAGCCATTCGAAATTCTGAGGTGTATGTTGGCTATAGCATATTCATTGTAGAAACTGGATTGCATCAAGATGGAATCTATCTACCTCGATGGTAGAGGAGCAGCCCTATGATGATCATAAGAATCAAGTTTCAGAAGCCCATGGCCATGGCAGAGTGAAATAATAGAAAGAGTTTTTATTTAGGTTTTCACATCGGACTTGAATCGAATGATTACATCATATGATAGAAACTAGGGTTTGACGAGTTCACCTTAACCCTAATCTGATCGGGGCTCAAGATAGAAAAACTTAATCATATAGGTAGTTGCACCAAGAGGTTCGCATTCAGCTCTGATGGGTTGCCACCATATACTGCTAGGTGTCACTGATAGATTTTGGGAGCAATTAGAATAATTTAGATGATCGATCATTCTAGCTGTTCGAATCAGAAGAGTTCTGATCGATCGAAAGAAGTTTCGATGATGTCGATGATAGAAATCATGATATATCCTATTACCATATAGAACTGAACCTAACTAGATCACATAAATAAGGGTTTGAATCTGATGATGATCAATTGAACTGATCCAGTTCAATTGATCTGAATGAGATTTAATTAGGTTCAAGAAAATCATGCTAGCACTCGATTGAACCTAACATTCTTTTTTACTATCATAAATAGTTGTCCTGACTGAGCCAAAGGAGTTTGTGCTCGATCAGAGGCCTTCACTTGGTTTGACTGGAGTCTGTCTAGGTTAGAAAAGGGTTGTCTTATTTTGTAAGATAATACCTGCCATTTTTGGTCACCTGTCATTTCTCATCCTTTGACTTTGGTCAAAAGTTGACCTTTGATTGGTCAAATATTGATCATTGATACTTTGACTTCTGTCAACGTATCATGCATCTATTGGAGAGCTGGTCAGGGTTTGTCCCCCTATCAGAAACTGGCAAGGAGGAGGGCGCATGCCACCAGCGCATGCTAAGGGTGGCGTGCGCCCAAGTTTGAGGCGCCCAGGAGTCCCTGTTGGATAGGGACTCCATCTTCTTTTTGGTTTCTAATTAGACTCCTCCTAAGAACCAACTTTGACTGATCTTAAGCATCATCTAAGGATGAATCTAAGGGACTCTATTTTCACCAATCAAATTTAGATCTGATTTCACAAAAGGATGTGATTGGTTGGGAAGAAGAGGAGTTGGATCACGCATAGTCTATAAATAAGACCCTGCACCCAACTCAAAGAAAAAAAAAATAATTCCCACACCCCAAGGCTGCCTCTCTCTTTCTCCTCCATGCCAAGTCCATCATCTCCCTCTCCTATCCACATCCAAAGTAGTTTGGGATCCTAGTTGGTGCAATCTAGGCAAGAGAAAGGCGACAGAAAGCTAGAAGACTGCGCTGCTGCAAAGAACAACTGTCGATCTTCGAAAGCTGTTTTGAAGATCCTCTAAATCAGATTCAGATCTAATTTTTGGAGATATGATAGAGAAGAAGAGGATCTTCAGATTCAGCTCGAGTGGATACTGGTAGAGGCCAGGCACTTGCATGGCTAGATCCAGAACCTTCCGCTGCTTACAGGATCATCAATGGATAATAGGATTATCCTACATCAAGGTAAATTAAATATGATTTAATTTATCTATATTTTATTTTAATTATTAAAATAATAAAAATTAGATCTGAAATATTTTAGATCTGATTCGGATCAAAGAGAAAAGTTTTTGAAATATATCTCTTGATCTGATCAAATCTGAACGAACCTGTTCCGAGAAATCAGGATTTTTCTTCAATATGTACATAGAATGAAGACCAAATTGCTTTAACACATGGAGTATGAAAAGCTAATGTATGATTAAAGGCTTTCTTCATATCTATTTTTAGCATAATTAAGCTTCAAATATGAGGAGCCCTAACAAGAGAATGCATCATTTCTTGTATAGACGGAATATTATTGGAGATGTGCATGCTAGAGATGAAAGCACCCTACTCATGAGAAATAAGACTAGGCAAAATGAGTTTCATTCAATTCCCCAAGAGTTTGGTAATGATTTTAGAAATGGTGTTGCAAACACTAATAGATTGATAATTAGCAACTATCTTTGGAATTGAGACATTTGGAATTAGAGCTATATAGGTATGCTTCCATGAGTTAAGAAGCATAGCATGCTGAAAAAAATACTTGATGGCTAGGATGACATCATCTTTAATAATGGGCTAGAATTTATGGAAAAGAAAAGATGGAAAACCATCCAAACTCGAAGCCTTGTTTGAATGCAGATTTTCAATAGCCTCCACAATCTCCTCCACCATGAGATCTTGACTAAGAAAATTGTTATGTTCTTGATTGACGACTCAAGGTACAAGAGAAAGTTCGATAACATCAACATTAGGGTCAGCCTCCCATCTTTCTTGAAAATGCTGAAAGAACATGGAATAGATGAGGTTGTTATCCTCCACCTTGTCCCCACTATTGTTGAGAAGAAAATGAATTCTATCTCCTCTATCTCAAAATAGTGGACCAATGGAAGAACTTGGTATTGGCATCCTCTTCTTTAATCCAAGATATATGGCCTTTTTATCTCGGAATGTTTCTTGGAGGAAAAGATTTTTGTAACAAGCCCTAAAAAGAGCCAAGAGATGCTTGTGCTCCTCATTTGAAAGCCCTCCCACCTAGGCCTCCTTCAATTGCAAATTGTACGGTTGATCGTTTAGAGATTGACCTTATTTGAATATGTTACCTACTTCCTCTTTCCATTTTTTGAGGACTTTTTTGGTATTATTAAATAACATAGACAACTTATTAAGAGGAGAGTGATCACTATGGCAAAACCAAGCTTGCATGATAGTATTAAATATGGCATGACTATAAAGCTAGATTTTGAAATCTAAAAGGAATGGGACCTATCATCGAGTTATTAGAGGTAGATAGAAGGAGGTAATGATCTGAAGCAAAATAAGCAAGATGTGAAATGGTAGTTTTAAGATAGAGATCAAATAAAAGGTCCAAAGCTAAAGCATGATCAATGCGCTCCCAAACTCTAGTAAGACCTAGCCTATTATTACACCAAGTGTAGTGAGATCCATGGAAGCTTATATCAATCAATCCATTACTCTAAATAAATGATTGGAAGTCTTTGATATCATGATCTACATGAAAAGCTTTACCCAACTTTCTTATCCTCTGCATATGTAATAGAATTAAGATCCCTAATGAGCAATGGAGGACAATTAAGAGAAAGCATAGAATGTACCTAAATCCAAAGTTTTTTCTTCTCATGAAGCCACTAGTGTTAGCATACACCACACCCAAACTCCAAGAAGATTGATGTGAAGAATATATGATAACAAATGAAACTTGATAGTAAACATAAGTAAAAAAAATATAGCCAACACCCTTCAACCAGGTGACTATAATGCCTCCTGAAAGTTTGCTAGCCGGTATCATATAAACCTCTTAATGAGGCCCCATGATTCTTTTTTCACTATCCAAGGCATCCAAAGACCATATAATTTCAAGAAAACAATAAATATCTAGGCAAGATTGATGAAGAAGAGATTTTATATAATTTATAAAGGAGTACTCGGTAGTACCCCAACAATTTCAGGTAAGGATCTTCATTTTGGAGAAGATAGAGAACTCTCCACCTTCTTATCAGCTCCTGACATTCAACCTTCAAATCTATGTTCAAATTAACATTAAAAGAGGTTGTGGAAGTCTCTCCTAGATTAGATTGGTTAGGATGTTCTAGTGTTGTGTACTGGAGCTCTTGAGTTTATCTTTTAATTTCTAAAAAGGCCTTTAGCAGAAGGAGGATCACGAACACTAGTGTTGATAGAATTCTCCTTAGTGATATTTTGAACCTCCCACTGCATTTTGTCCTCATTGTTTTGGGACTACAATTGTATCAGGACTAATTTTCATACTTCTTTATAGACCCTTACCACCTGACTTCGCTATATAGGGGCAGCCAATGCTATGGCTTTTTCCTCTTTATTTGAAACTAAAGATTGCTCCTCTGCAACCTGAACCTTTGTTTGTGGGAGAAATTGGAACCCGAAGAATGATGAAGCTCTTGATTCTTTAGAGGTAATCTTTAATGTTTCTCCTTTATTATACCCACTGTAGATGATTGGCCTTGACCTATAAAGATGAGAGTGATATCCATCATCTACAATTCTTCAATATCCTTGGAATATTCTGACAATAAGGTATAATATTTTGACAATAGGATATACTTAGATGAAGATCCCCCTATAATAACCCTATCACCAGCTAGCTGAGATTTCAGGAGGAAGTACTTCATAGTTTTCCTTGGATGAGTCCAATTTGTAGAAGAAGATCCACCAATGGAAGGAGTTGAGGTTTAAAGTACTGTTGTCTTGTGGTGAAGATAGCCCACCGATACCTTGGCAGCCTGAATCCAAGAGCCAAAACCGATTTAATATTATATTCTGCTTGAATGCCATAGCCATAAGATTCTATAGTAAGGCCTATCTTGCCATAAGCATAACAAATATCTAGTAGCTCTTCGTACGTCAATTGATGCCCACGTATATGAATCCTTGACTGTAATCTTGACTCCCAGGCAAATATTCTTCATAATATCCAAGAGAACACAAACTCTCACATAACCCATACGAGTAGAGAACTCAGTCTACTCATTTAAAAACAAGGAGGTACTGACTGTCGAAGCAATTTTCAAGATGATCTCCCGATCCCAGAGTTCTATGGAAAGATCAGGTAGTCAAAGCCAAATCCTTACTTATCGAACAATGTAACATCTAGGCTGAAACTTTGGCCTCCAACTTTTAAGGGCTAACATCTAGGCTGAAACTTTACCCTCCAACTTTTAAGGGCTAACATCTAGGCTGAAACTTTACCCAACAAGAGTGCAAGACTCTCAACTAAAGATTTTAACTTTTGCCTCTATGGATGGACAGTGGAATAGTAGCAAGCCATCCAATAGGAGGGAAACCTGGAGTGCAAGACCCTCAACTAAAGATTTTAACTTTTGCCTCCATGGATGGACAGTGGAATAGCAGCAAGCCATCCGATAGGGGGGAACTTGGAGTTCATCCTCTAGGTTCCACCTTGATATCATTTCCTTCTAAATGAAATCAATTGGAAACCTTTATCAAAGAATTTTTTCAACTAGCGCTCTTTGCCATTGAATGCTAGATTTGTCAATTTTATCATTGGGAAAGGCAATTACCATAGTGAACTATTGCTCCTTGAAGTTTTTCATTGGAAGTCGCATAGTTCCTACACCACTTGGGACCATGATCAGGCAGCTTTTGGGGCTTTACTTGCAGAAGGACGAGGGTCAATCAAGGAGGAAGCATCTTTGATGCCTTTTCTTTGGAGATCTGAGGTCTTTTGAAAGTCCAATGAGGTAGCCCTCATCATTGTCGACTGTTTGTCGTCCAATCCAGTCATTTCCTCCTTTGGTGAGGGGCAATAAATTTTGACAAGAGCATACGAAAATATCTCAAAGGTCATAAGAAAACACTCAATGAACTAGCTCTCAAGGAGAAAGAAGATGAAAGACCCTAAGGAAACCCTAACTTGATAAAAAAGAACATAAAATTGCGAGATACTAAGTGGAAAGACTGATAAGGAGGCAATAATGGCCAACCATGCTACTCCATATGATCTTGAACCATTGACAATAGGGGAATAAATTCGATGGGACATTTCGGACCACTTGATTAATAGATGGAAGATATAAGGGTTCGAATTCTGAGCAGTCTAGGTCTACAGCCACACCCGCTTCTACATGATATTTGGAGATTTTTTCAAAACTACACATCTTCAATCATTAGGCACATCTACTATGAGGCAAATAGTGCAGTAGCTTAAGTCAATTCTTATATTATGGAGTACTCTGAAGAGATGCCGCAGATAGACATGAGGACTGTTCTAACTCTATTTTGCTATATATTATATTCTAACAGTTTTGGATATGTTTATACATACTAGACTTATATAAGTAATCCATCTTATCAAAAAAAAAAAAGATTTTGAATATCATGATACAGCTCAAAATATCTAGGAAAAATTGGGGGATGTACTTAAAATGATTTAGGCTTTTATTTTATTTCCTATGATAGCATTTTCCCACGTGCTTTACACATGGGTAATCCAAAATGGATTTTAAGAAATAAGAAAAAAATATTAAAGATCACTTACTAGATCACTAGCCAATCTACTAGTCTAATGTAAAAATCAATGAACCAATCAATAGGTGGGACTTAACCGATACCATCGATTCCATCATGTACCATATTGATTGATGATCATATGATTATTCATTTAACTAATTCTATGAATTAGTTCAAATAGTACATGATAAACATGTCTAATATAAACAAATGTGATGTGGCATCAAATAAACATGATGACATGGCACGATTAGATTGGACCAACTCAAAATTGGTAGTGTTCCATGGCCAAACTAAGTCCATCTCAATTGAGTTAAGAAGTAGGATGAGTAGACTAGAAGAACTCTAAAATCACATGTCATTTAATGTAAAACCCTCTAGCTCAAGCGAATATTTTTTTTAGCTCAGCATGCATCCCAAATTGACTAGAACCCTCTCTTATCTCAGAAATGGCTAGATATGCACTTCTCTCATTACTTTTGGAGTTAACACTAGCACCAACAAAGCCGGATGGTTACAAGCACATTTTGCTAAAGTTATTGCACAAACCATCTAAATGATCACATTTTATTAGTTAGCCCTCAAGATATTGTTTAAAAAAATTTTTATGACCTTACACAAATTTTATGATGCACATCTCTTTATTTGCAATATTTTGAATTTATGGTTAATATAGCATCAATGATTAATTGTTGTGTTCATGCCTCTTATCAATTTGGAGTATTCATAAGAATATAGGGAAGAATTGGTGGGTTGACAATCAAGCAGAGCTGACATGATCAGATGGCACAATGAAGGGAAGGAGGGGAGAAGCTTAGGGTAACATTGGAGAAGTTTTGGCTTGTACTAATAGAACTTTATAGGACAATAAAATTTATATGAAGAAAAAGAACTAAACTGGATGTGCTCCTCGCTATCCGTAAGCAGCACATTAGTTTTCCAATCCCAACTCCAAGTATTCTCAATTTGGAGGATCTCACAAGCTCTCATGTGAGTTGAGGACCAAGTCCATAAGGATATTCTACCTATCAGAGGCAATATTTGAATCAGTCACTAAGACTGAAAGATGATTTTATCCATGATGGTTGTGTGGAGCTTGACTTCATCACAATAATCATCAAATATATCCCTATCATTTTATTGGAGATTTATGTTTAGTTAGAGTCTAAATTAATCTAAAACATGTAAAATAAATTTCGATGAGTGTTAGTGTGGGCCACATCCAAATAAGTTTAATCAGATAAATTCAATATTCTCCCACTTGGTCCAACCTAATATGACCATCTTCATTTTAATTATTTAAAGTATTCAAAAAAATCCTTAATAAAATTTTATTTGGATCTGATAATTAATTGATGAGATCATATTTAAAATTTAATTTTTCTATAGGATATACACTATATACTTGATCATAAAATAATCATCGATGTGAATTATGGCAGCAAATATATTATAAATCATCACATGACCTTTCATATATTACAATACTAATAATATCTCATAATCAAGTTTTTTATATAGAATTTTACTTTATAAATAAATAAAATTTTATGTCTATTCCTTAGTCATCTCTATATCACATAGTAAATAACCGATTAACATAAAATAAAATAAACTAAACCTTATTATAAAATTTAATGTGGTGAGTTGATACATAATGTCTAATACATATCAATCATAAAATAAGCTAATAAGTTCCATATGATTCACATGATTTTTGAAAATACCGGGAATGTATTCTTTAGTTAGTGGATTTGTAATTATCAACTCCGTATCAATACGTTCCATAGATACTTTATTCTCGTTTATTATTTCATGAAAAGAAAAATATTTGATACCAATATGCTTGCGAGCACTTGTATTCCTTGTATTATAGGAGAATTTTATGTAATGCAAAATTATCATAGAATATCTTTATCGATCTACGAATAAAATCAATAAATGTAAGTCTTGTGATAAAATTTGATAACTATATAGCTTGTGAAAAAGTCTCATAACATGCTATGTTCTCTGTTGTCATAGTCGATGTAGTGAATAAGATCTTATTTTATACTCAACTATATATAATATAGCATCTTCTATAAGTAGAAAGATATATTCGATAATACCATCTGTGCATCCAGCAAAGTTCGAATTCTAGCCTATAATTTCATTATGATCAAACTGACTGTATGTGAGCATGTAAATTTTTATATCTTATAGGTAATATTTAACTTTCTTTGCAGCTTTTCAATGCTCCATATCTGGATCATATTGGTAATATATAAGTATTGATGCAACAAAAGATAATATCTAGACGCATACAAACATGGGCATAAATCAAACTCCCAACAGTTGATCCATAGTATATGGATTTCATTTCCTCTCTTTCTATCTCATTTCTCGGATATTCAAATTTATTAAGTTTATCACCTTTTACAATAGGAGTGTTAGATATATGTGCCCTAGAAGCCAGAATTGGCTGACACTTGTAATACACTTCTAGGGGCAAAATTATAATTTTGACTATAATTAATGAAATGGATTATTTTCTATCACACATGTGTATTTAGTGTCTGTGATACATCCTTTGAGTTAATGATAATGATAATTCATATTTTCAAGAGTTGAAAATTTAAGACATGAATAATCATTATTAACTCATAAACAGCTTCCGACCATAGGATCATCATGAGGATGGTGATTGATCCGGAAGGTTGGTGTACGATCGCTTCTCTTTAGTAGATGAGTCTTGAGTCTACGGTATGGAGACACTGGAGCGAAAGTACAGGTACTCATTAGAGAACGAGGGCACTGAGCGTGACCACCTCGAGTAGTCATTAGGAAGTCTACCTTCTCGTCAATGACTGACTCGATGCTGCAGTAGTGTGTCTGGTTCTTTGACCTGAGATGCATCGGCAGTTCACCTTGAGGGTGTTATAGTTTGACTACACCATTACTCGGTCTCCTAGCCATATGGAACCCTGAGGTGTATGTTGGCTATAGCATGTTCATTGTAGGAACTGGATTGCATCAAGATGGAATCTATCTACCTCGGTGGTAGAGGAGCAGCCCTATGATGATCATGAGAATCAAGTCCAGAAATCCATGGCCATGGTAGAGTGAAATAATAGAAAGAGTTTCTATTTAGATTTTCACATTGGACTCGAATCGAATGATTACATCATATGACAGAGACTAGGGTTTGACGAGTTCACCTTAACCCTAATCTGATCGGGGCTCAAGATAGAAGAACTTAATCACACAGGTAGCTGCACCAAGAGGTTCGCATTCAGCTCTGATGGGTTGCCACCATATACTGCTAGGTGTCACTGGTGGATTTTGGGAGCAATTAGAATGATTTAGATGATCGATCATTCTAGCTGTTCGAATCAGAAGAGTTCTGATCCATCGAAAGGAGTTTCGATGATGTCGATGATAGAGATCATGACATATCCCATTACCATACAGAACTGAACCTAACTGGGTCACACAAACAAGGGTTTGAATCTGGTGATCATCAATTGAACTGATCTAGTTCAATTGATCTGAATGAGATTCAATTAGGTTCAAGGAAATCGTGCTAGCACTCGATTGAACCTAACGTTCTTCTTTTACTATCATAAATAAGTTGTCCTGACTGAGCCAAAGGAGTTTGTGCTCAATCAGAGGCCTTCATATGGTCTGACTGGAGGTTGTCCAAGTCAGAATAGGTTGTCTTATTTTGTAAGACATTACCTGCCATTTTTGGTCACCTGCCATTTCTTGTTCTTTGACTTTGGTCAAAAGTCTACCTTTGACTGGTCAAACGTTGACCATTGACCCTTTGACTTTTGACCACATGTCATGCACCTATTGGAGAGCTGGTGGGGGCCTGTCCCCCTGCCAGAACCTGGCAAGGAGAAGGGCGCACGCCAAGGGTGGCGTGAGCCCAAGTAGGAGGCGCCTAGGAGTCCTTGTTGGACAAGGACTCCACCTCCCTTTTGGATTCCAATCAGAGTTCTACTAAGAATCCAGTTTGACTGGTCTTAGGCGCCCTCTAAGGAGGAATCCAGGGGTCTCTATTCCAACCAATCAGATTTAGATCTGATTTCACAAAGGGTTGTGATTGGTTGAGAGGAAGAGGAGTTGGATCACAAGAGGTCTATAAATAAGACCCTGCGCCCAACCCTAATTCCTAAGTGAAATTGAAAAGAGATTTCCCACGCCCCAAGGCTGCCTCTCCCCTCCTTCTCCATGCCATAGTCTCTTCTCCCCTTGCTCTCCACGTCCAAAAGTGTTTTGGACTTAGGTTGGTGCGATTCAGATCAAGGAAAGGCGATCAAAAGCAAGAAGGCTGCGCTGCTGCAAAAGGACGACTGCAGATCTTCAAAAGAGTTTTGAAGATCCTCCAGATCAGATCCAGATCTAATTTTTGGAGGTGTGATAGAGAAGAAGAGGATCTCCAGATCCAACCCGAGTGGATACCGGTAGAGGCCAGGCGCTTGCGTGGCTAGATCCAGAACCTTCCGCTGCAATCAGGATCATCTACAGGGTAATAGGATTACCCAAATCAGGTAAATTAAATTTGATTTAATTTATCTTATTTTATTTTATTTATTAAAATAATAAGAATCAGATCTGAAACATATCAAGATCTGATTGAGATCAAGAGAAAATTTTTGAAATATATCTCTTGATCTGATCAGATCTGGACGAACCTGGACCGGGAAATCAGGATTTCCCTTCAACTGGTATCAGAGCCATGGTTCTAAAATTATTTAGATCTGATTTTAATTTTATTTTAATTAGAAAATAAAGTGATTTCAGATGTCACATGAGATGTGATCAGATCTGAAATCAAAAAAATTAAAATTAAATGATTTGGATCTAAGATTAAGAAGATATGCATGACTAGTTCTAGAATAGAATAGTTCTATAGAATAGTTTTGCATGTCTTTGATTTAATCTGATTAAATCATATTTTAGATCTTCTTATTTACTATTTTTCTGATATTATAAGTGTTATAATAACATCTGATAAATAGCAAATAAAAATTATTTAATTTTAAATATCATATGAGATATGATTAGATGCATGTCTAGACTAGTTGTAGAATAGTTCTACATAATTGTCTAGATTAGAATTTATTTTGATTAGATCAATTTAAATCTAATTTTTTAGATTATTATGAGATAATTTAGATCTGAAAACATGCATGATTTGATACATGAGATGTATGCAAAATATGCCATGATTAGATCTAAATTTGTATATGAGATATATGATATAGATCTATAACTGTTTTGTAGATTTACATGTTCCTGATTAAGGCGTTCCTCTTGGCCGTCCGGTCATAAGAACGAAGAAGGGTTTAAAGGCCCTCTCTTCCCATTCGATGGGGTGTTCTTATGACGTGTAGGGGTGCTGCGTGTTCGTCCTTAATCAGAAACCCAAAACTTACTTTCTGCAAAACCCTAGATCCTGAAACCCTAGGATTTATTGTGCATATTTTGTTTATGAACCCAACTTAATTAAGAATTAAGTTTATGGAATATTAATTAGGTCTAAAATTGAGAATTTCAGATCTAAGACATATTCATAATACTGGGTTCGGGCTTGGGTAGCTCAATTAGGTCTAAGCGGTTGATCAAACCGAATCAAGAGTTGGTTAGATGGGATCAACAATGCTTAAATTGACCAGCCTAATAGGATTAAGTCTGGGTCAAGATCGAGTCACGATCAAGCAAGACCTAATTAGGCTCAGAGGTTAGAGTCTGGATTGTAGGCTAACCCAATTGGTTCTGACTCAACAATTTGGTGTCTAAGGTAAGTTTGGCACAGACGACCGACTGGTTTTTAATTGGAAGCTACTCGACCTGAATGCGTTCTTGTGCGAGTTAATGGCATATTCCTTCCACCGGTCTCACTTACCTGGCCATATCTGTTGACACAGTTCTGATCTGAGGTGGTCAATAATCCGAGCTAACCCATGCCACTAGGTTAGTCATAATTGTTATGACTAAGCCAAGTCTAGTTTAATGAGACCTGAATCAATTCTCCCTAAGAAAAGATTAAGTCTGAGGTCTTCCACCATTGTAGATGTGCGGGCCCTTCCCGGGGTTGATTGTTCTCGGCTGGATACAGTGGCTCAGTTGCACCGGGAAGATGCAACCATGTCTATTAGGCATTGGATGCTATGGGCTGGAGGATGAGTTGGGCTCAATATTTCGGATACGGTGAGAGACCTCAATTAGGAACCCAGTCTATGCAAATGGTGGGTCTGACTTAACTAAGGAGTGGATCAATATTCCGGATACGGTGAGATTCATGAATTAGAGACCAAGTTTGGGTGCACCATGATTAGAGAATCATTGAACAAGAGTTGTTCACTCATTGGCTAACCCATCACCAATAACTGTTAGGTGAGGTGATGAGTCAGTTGGTGAGACCGCACCACCCACTAGAAATCATTCAATCGTGGAGATTTTCGCATCTCTACAGAGGGAGTGTAGGGATCCGAGAAAATAGTGGGAGCTAATTTGTTTAAAAATAAAATCCCTAAACAAATTGGTCAAGTCAAAATTACAGTATCTAACTAGAATCTTTGACTCTCTACAGGAAAATGTCTGCGTCCAACCCATTGGCACGTATCCTAGACACACATAGACTGACTGGACCCAATTATAAAGATTGGCTCAGGAACTACAAAATTATTTTGGGTTCAGAGAAGTTAACACATGTTTTGGACCAGGACCCTCCCACCTTACCAGCTCGTCCATCCACTGAACAGAGAGCGTCTCTGGAAAAATGGATTGACGAAGATAATAAGGCCAGATATTACATGTTGGGCTCGATGTCTGATGAGCTCCAGCGCCAACATGAAGATATCGGGACTGCTCGCCAAATGTTGGCTCACCTGCAGGAGATGTTTGGTGAACAGAGTCGCGCAGCCAAATATCAAGTCACAAAATGACTTTTTAAGGCTAAGATGCGTGATGGGCAGTCAGTCCAAGATCACTGTCTGACAATGATCAAGGACATGGAAGAGCTTGAGAAGCTCGGTGTGAAGTTGGACTTGGATCTGCAGAACGATATTATTCTGCAATCCTTGACTGATGCATATGGGCAATTCATCATGAATTACCACATGCATAAACTTCAAAATTCCTTGGCCGAGTTGATGAATATGCTGGTTACCGCTGAGCTTTCTATGAAAGGTTCTAAAGGCTCAGTTCTTGCTATGGAACGGACTTCTTCCAAAAGAAAGTCTTATGGAAAGAAAAAGAAGTCTGTGAAAAAGCAAAAGGTGGAAGGATCAAAGAAGAAGAAGGCAGAACCGAAGAAAAAGGCCGATGGCAAAGGAAAGTGTTTCCATTGCAACAGCGACGGCCATTGGAAGCGGAACTGCCCTACTTACCTGGCCACCCTGAAGAACAAGAAGGAAGGTCCTTCTGGAGGTATGCTCGTTATTGAGTCTAACCTTACGGTTTCTTCTGCATCCAGTTGGGTGCTTGACTCTGGTTCTAGTGCTCATCTGTGCACTTCTATGCAGGGTCTTGAGGATAGCAGGAGGCTGAGGGATGGAGACATGATCCTACGCATCGGTAATGGAGCAAGAGTTGCTGCAGTAGCCGTGGGAACATACCCTCTTGCGATTACCATCTGGTTTAGACTTAGTTTTAAAAGACTGTTATTATGTGCCTGCAGCTAGCAGGAATTTGATTTCTGTTTCATGCTTAGCACAAGAAGGTTATGTGATCACCTTCTTTAAGGACCATTGTAACATTCTTTATGAAAGAAATAAAATTGCAAATGGTTTCCTTATTAATGGTCTTTATCAGTTGCATATTGATGTACCTGTTTTAACTATCGAGCAAAACGTGAATGCCAAACGACCTAGGGATAGTCCAAACGACAGATATCTATGGCACCTGAGATTAGGTCATATAGCAGAAGATAGGATTAACAAATTGGAGAAAAATGGGCTATTGAGTCCATTGACTTTTGAGTCATATCCAACTTGTGAATCTTGTCTTCAAGGCAAAATGACTAAACTCCCTTTTGTTGGACATGGGGAGAGGGCCACAGATCTCCTTGCCCTAGTACATACTGATGTGTGCGGCCCATTTCGATGTGCCGGCTAGAGGCAATTTTGTCTACTTCATTACCTTTACCGATGATCTGTCTAGGTATGGGTATGTGTATCTTATGAGACACAAGTCTGAAGCTTTTGAAAAGTTCAAAGAATTCAGACATGAAGTAGAAAAACAAACTGGAAAACCCATTAAGGTTCTTCGATCAGATCGAGGAGGTGAATACCTTAGCCGGGAATTCCTAGACTATCTTAAGGAAAATGGCATAGTCTCTCAATGGACTCCACCAGGAACACCTCAACTCAACGGGGTTTCAGAATGGAGAAATCGGACTCTATTGGATATGGTTCGATCCATGATGAGCTTCACAGACCTCCCTGATTTTCTTTGGGGACATTCATTATTAACTTCAATCTATTTACTGAATAGGGTTCCCTCTAAAACCGTTCCTACCACACCGTATGAGATATGGCACGGTAAGAAACCAAGTCTGAGTCATCTCAGAATTTGGGGTTGTCCGGCTCATGTCAAAAGACAACAAGCGGACAAGTTAGAGTTTAGGTCCTTTAGAGCTCGATTCATAGGATATCCTAAAGAGTCATTAGGATACTATTTCTACATTCCAGAAGACCACAATGTGATTGTGAGTCGACATGCCATCTTTCTTGAAAAATAGTTTATTCAAGATAGCGGCATTGGAAAGCAGATTAAGCTTGATGAGAAAGTCTCACAAGCAGAACGAGCTAAGGACCAAGTGGAACCAAATCAGGTTGAGCCAATAAGAACACTACCTCCTCCACCTCGTAGATCGGAAAGAGTTTCCCGTCCCCCTGAAAGATACTTAGGTATTATTTCAGAGGATGTAGAGGAAATGTTCCTCATAGGTAATGGTGCTCATGGTGATGATCCCAAAACCTACAACGAGGCGATATCAGATATCGACTCCGAGAAATGGCTTGAGGCAATGAAGTCAGAAATTCGACTCGATGCACTCAAACCAAGTCTGGACCTTGGTAGATCCACCAGAAGGTATAGTACCTATTGGGTGTAAATGGATCTTCAAGAGAAAGATTGGTGCAGATGGGAATGTGGAGACATTCAAGGCTAGACTGGTGGCAAAAGGTTATAGTCAACGTGAAGGCATTGACTATCAGGATACCTTTTCCCCAGTAGCTATGCTAAAATCCATCCGCACATTGCTTGCTGTTGCAGCCTATTTCGATTATGAAATATGGCAAATGGACGTGAAAACGGCATTCCTAAATGGATATCTTGAGGAAGATATCTATATGGAACAGCCGCTAGGTTTCACATCCAGTGATACTGATCACAAGGTTTGCAAGCTGCAAAGGTCCATATATGGACTTAAGCAAGCATCTCGGAGCTGGAACACTCGTTTCAATGATGTGATCAAAAAGTTTGGTTTCATCAAAAATGAAGAGGAACCATGTGTTTTCAAAAGGGTCAGTGGGAGCGCTGTTGTCTTCCTCGTATTGTACGTGGATGACATCCTCCTTATTGGGAATGATATTCCCATGTTGACATCAGTCAAGATGTGGTTGTCCAAGGAATTCTCCATGAAAGACCTAGGTGAAGCATCCTTTATTCTAGGAATTAAGGTCTATAGGGATAGACCGAATAGGATGCTAGGACTTTCACAGAAGATGTACATAGAGGAAGTACTAAAGAGGTTTAGTATGGAAAACTCTAAGAGGGGATTAATACCCTTCAGACATGGTATTCATCTTTCCAAGAAGATGTGCCCCCAGCACACCTGAGGAAATAGAACGCATGAGCAAGATCCCTTATGCTTCTGCAATAGGGAGCCTCATGTATGCCATGCTATGTACACGACCTGATATAGCCCATGCTGTGAGTGTCACAAGCAGATATCAGTCAAATCCAGGTGAAGAACACTGGACTTCTGTGAAATGTATCCTTAAGTACTTGAGAAGAACTAAGGATATGATGTTGGTCTTTGGTAATGGAGAACTCCAAGTTCAGGGATACACAGACTCGGACTTCATGTCCGATATAGATGATCGAAAGTCGACATCTGGAAGTCTGTTTGTGTGCAATGGTGGAGCTGTCAGCTGGAAGAGTTCCAAGCAAACTGTGATAGCAGATTCCACCATGGAAGCAGAATATATAGCTGCATCAGAGGCTGCAAAGGAAGCATTCTGGTACAAGAAGTTTGCTGCAGAAATTGGAGTAATGCCATCAGATGCCATTCCTCTTTACTGCGACAACAATGGCGCCATAGCCCTTGCTAAGGAGCCGAGGTCTCACCAGAAGTCCAAGCACATTGAGCGGCGATATCATCTCATCCGCGATTACCTTGAGAAAGGTTACGTTGAGGTCAAGAGAGTCAACTCCACAGATAATGTGGCAGACCCACTTACAAAGCCGTTGGGCCAGCAGAAGATCGAAGCCCACCTTGAGAAGATGGGACTTAGACTTGTAGCCAATTGGCTTTAGGACAAGTGGGAGATTGTTAGATATATGTGCCCTAGAAGCCAGAATTGGCTGACACTTGTAATACACTTCTAGGGGCAAAATTATAATTTTGACTATAAATAATAAAATGGGTTATTTTCTATCACATATGTGTATTTAGTGTCTGTGATACATCCTTTGAGTTAATGGTAATGATAATTCATATTTTCAAGAGTTGAAAATTTAAGACATGAAT
This sequence comes from Cocos nucifera, assembly GCA_006176705.1. Classification (NCBI taxonomy): domain Eukaryota; kingdom Viridiplantae; phylum Streptophyta; class Magnoliopsida; order Arecales; family Arecaceae; genus Cocos; species Cocos nucifera. The sequence goes on along the minus strand of QRFJ01001485.1, from coordinate 290,442 downwards.
AATCATTATTAACTCATAAACATGCTCCCGACCATAGGATCATCACGAGGATGGTGATTGATCCGGAAGGTTGGTGTACGATCGCTTCTCTTTAGTAGATGAGTCTTGAGTCTACGGTGTGGAGACACCGGAGCGAGAGTACAGGTACTCGTTAGAGAACGAGGGCACTGAGCGTGACCACCTCGAGTAGTCATTAGGAAGTCTACCTTCTCGTCAATGACTGACTCGATGCTGCAGTAGTGTGTCTGGTTCTTTGACCTGAGATGCATCGGACAGTTCACCTTGAGGGTGTTATAGTTTGACTACACCATTACTCGGTCTCCTAGCCATATGGAACCCTGAGGTGTATGTTGGCTATAGCATGTTCATTGTAGGAACTGGATTGCATCAAGATGGAATCTATCTACCTCGGTGGTAGAGGAGTAGCCCTATGATGATCATGAGAATCAAGTCCAGAAATCCATGGCCATGGTAGAGTGAAATAATAGAAAGAGTTTCTATTTAGATTTTCACATTGGACTCGAATCGAATGATTACATCATATGACAGAGACTAGGGTTTGACGAGTTCACCTTAACCCTAATCTGATCGGGGCTCAAGATAGAAGAACTTAATCACACAGGTAGCTGCACCAAGAGGTTCACATTCAGCTCTGATGGGTTGCCACCATATACTGCTAGGTGTCACTGGTGGATTTTGGGAGCAATTAGAATGATTTAGATGATCGATCATTCTAGCTGTTCGAATCAGAAGAGTTCTGATCCATCGAAAGGAGTTTCGATGATGTCTATGATAGAGATCATGACATATCCCATTACCATACAGAACTGAACCTAACTGGGTCACACAAACAAGGGTTTGAATCTGGTGATCATCAATTGAACTGATCTAGTTCAATTGATCTGAATGAGATTCAATTAGGTTCAAGGAAATCGTGCTAGCACTCGATTGAACCTAACGTTCTTCTTTTACTATCATAAATAAGTTGTCCTGACTGAGCCAAAGGAGTTTGTGCTCAATCAGAGGCCTTCATATGGTCTGACTGGAGGTTGTCCAAGTCAGAATAGGTTGTCTTATTTGTAAGACATTACCTGCCATTTTTGGTCACCTGCCATTTCTTGTTCTTTGACTTTGGTCAAAAGTCTACCTTTGACTGGTCAAACGTTGACCATTGACCCTTTGACTTTTGACCACATGTCATGCACCTATTGGAGAGCTGGTGGGGGCCTGTCCCCCTGCCAGAACCTGGCAAGGAGAAGGGCGCACGCCAAGGGTGGCGTGAGCCCAAGTAGGAGGCGCCTAGGAGTCCTTGTTGGACAAGGACTCCACCTCCCTTTTGGATTCCAATCAGAGTTCTACTAAGAATCCAGTTTGACTGGTCTTAGGCGCCCTCTAAGGAGGAATCCAGGGGTCTCTATTCCAACCAATCAGATTTAGATCTGATTTCACAAAGGGTTGTGATTGGTTGAGAGGAAGAGGAGTTGGATCACAAGAGGTCTATAAATAAGACCCTGCGCCCAACCCTAATTCCAAGTGAAAGAGAGATTTCCCACGCCCCAAGGCTGCCTCTCCCCTCCTTCTCCATGCCATAGTCTCTTCTCCCCTTGCTCTCCACGTCCAAAAGTGTTTTGGATTTAGGTTGGTGCGATTCAGATCAAGGAAAGGCGATCAAAAGCAAGAAGGCTGCGCTGCTGCAAAAGGACGACTGCAGATCTTCAAAAGAGTTTTGAAGATCCTCCAGATCAGATCCAGATCTGATTTTTGGAGGTGTGATAGAGAAGAAGAGGATCTCCAGATCCAACCCAAGTGGATACCGGTAGAGGCCAGGCGCTTGCGTGTTTAAGATCCAGAACCTTCCGCTGCAATCAGGATCATCTACAGGGTAATAGGATTACCCAAATCAGGTAAATTAAATTTGATTTAATTTATCTTATTTTATTTTATTTATTAAAATAATAATAATCAGATCTGAAACTTATCAAGATCTGATTGAGATCAAGAGAAAATTTTTGAAATATATCTCTTGATCTAATCAGATCTGGACGAACCTGGACCGGGAAATCAGGATTTCCCTTCAAGGAGCATATCTTGAGAGAACATTTTTCCATCATAATTGAATACTATAGAGATGTAAGTAACAACCTTAAAGATCTATCTCTATGAATTTCAATGTTGATAACATAAGCAGTTTCATCCATATCTTTCACCTTAGAATTTTGGGGTAGAAATTGGTTGGTTTTCTTAAGTAGATTAAGATCACTACTGACAAGTAGAATATCATCCACATATAATATCAAAATTATAAACTTACTCTCATGGATCTTTAAATATATATATTAATCACTTATATTTTCTTCAAATTCGAAGAAAGTAATTATCCTATTAAATTTGATATACCATAATCCAAAAGCCTATTTAAATTAAGAAATAGATTTTCTTAATCTGTAAATCATATTCTCTTATCCACTGATAACAAAATCCTCAGGCTATTTTATATATAGATCTCTTCCTCTAGATCATCGTTGACCAAGGTCGTTCTTATATCCATCAGATGCAATTCTAAGTCAAAATGAACTACTAAGGCCATGATAATCTTAAAAGAGTCTTTTGAGAAAACAAAAGAATATATAGGTCTCTTTAAAATCAATACCCTCCTTTTGTGTGAATCCATTTGTCACAAGTTTGGCTTTATAGTGTTCAACCTTATCATTGGGATTTCTTTTAATCTTGTAGATTCATTTGCAATCTATTGGTTGCATCTCTTTAGGTAAATCAACTTATTTCCAGGCATGATTGTTATCCATAAAGCCCAACCCTTATTTCATGGAATCCAACCATTGTAAGGAGTTCTCACTTTTCATGGCTTGTAAGAACATCTCAAGGTCATACCTTTTATGCCATATTAATTAGATATACCATATAATTTGGAGTCATAATAGATTTTCTTATTCTAGTGGATCTCTAGAGAGCTGTCATTTGTGGCAGTGGTTGGATAGTTACTTCTTGGACAATAAGAATCTCATGAGATAAAACTTGATAAAGTAGTGGTCCCTCCTGAATGTTATCTCAAGGAATAAATATAGGAATCATCATGTCAGTCTGCTATTTAGATGCAGAATTTATTTTCTATATTTTCTCAAAGATAATATCTCGAATTCTCCACTCCCACTAAACACACCATCCTCTAGAAATATAGTTTTATTAATTTTTACTATTTATGGTGTACGAAATAAATAATAGAATCTATACCCTTTGACCTCTCCAAATAATCAATGAAAAAATCATTGATCATTTTGAGATCAAACACATTTTCATGTAAGTTATAAACTTTGGCTTCAACTGGACAATCTCATATATGCATATATCGAAAACAAGTTTTCTATCAATCCATAACTCATGAAGAGTTTTTTGAACTATCTCAGTAGGAACCTTATTTAAGATATACGTAGCTGTCTTTACAGCCTCACCTCATAAGAAAATAGGTAAAGTCCTATAACCATTCATTTAAATGTTTGATTCTTTTTTTTAACTATACCATTTTGATCTGATGTACTTGACATTGCATACTAGAATACATTACCTATTCCATTAGAAATTTCGCTAATGCTCCTAGCCTTTATTCCATCTCTATATTTTTATCATAATATTCACTACGTCTACTGGATCTGACTATTGTAATCATTTTAATTTTCTAATTGTCTCTTCACCTCTATTTTGAATTTCTTAAAGGCTTCAAAAATATCAGCCTTATCAAATAGAAAGTATGGATATATATACCATAAATAGTCATCAATGAATATAACAAAATATTTTTCACTAATTAGATATGGGAAAAAGGTCCACGTACATCAATGTAAATGATTTCCAAAGTTGCTTCACTCCTCCTGATACCCTTAGATGTATATGTCTGCTTTGCCTTCATGCAGTCAACACCAATTTCATAATCAGTGAAATTTAATGATCCTAAGATCCCATCCTTCATTAGCTTTTTGATTTTTTTTCTTTGAAGATATACCCCAATCTCTGATTCCATAAGATAGAAGAGTTTTAAAAATATATATATATAAACTAACTACAAAATCTAAAACTATCCTGTAGCATTTCAACTACCTAAATAAGTCAACATGCTTGATTTTCAATGAGAATAGATCATTCACTTTTAGCCAGAGGCCTTCTTGATAGGAAGCACTATAAGTTGTTAGCAATGTGTACAAATACACTAGAGTCAATTCACCAAGTAGAATTAAGAATATTTACTAAATTGGACTTAAAACACACAAGACAATAAAGGGTAGCTTTCTTTTATAGGAATATTTTATACTTTATGCAGTTCTTCTTCAGATGTCCCTTCTTTTTATAAAAAAAGTATTTAACAACTTTATTAATGGCTTTATCTGATGCCACAGCCAATGCTTTCTTTTCTTTTGCCTTGGGTGCACCTTTTTCTTTATATATTTTCTTACTAACTTGATGTGAAGAAAAGTTTATGCTCTTTGTCTTCTCCTCCCTCAATCTTTTCTACTCTTGCACATATTTAGTTAGTAATTCATTATCTATCCAATCATCATTATATGCATTATAAAAGACCTTAAAGAGATTGTACTCTGATGGAAGAGAAGAATAAAGTAGACCAGGAATGCATATAATATAAAAATCTTAATATCATTTAACTACATTATAATATCCCTCATCTCTATAATATGCTCATGAATACCAGATTTGCCTGTACATTTTATGGAAACTAATCTCGTCATCAGGATGTTAGCCTTTGCTTTATCAAAGCTTACAAATTGTTGCTTTATGACATTCAAGAAATCATGTGCCTTATCATATGAAGGGATAGATCCCCTAATGTGCCTGGTTATATTAGATTCAAACTGAGATGATTGGTGTTGACATAGAATCTGATCGTCGTCGAATTCGGCTAGAGTGGAGGCCGATGAGGCCGCCACCGAGGACCTACAAAATAAAGTTTCATCCGAAGCTGGTGGGAGGGTGGCTCCGACAGGATCCTCCGACGATCAAGTCAGCTCTGGCCAATAGGAATAGAGTGCTCGGGATTGATTTTCATAGAGCTTAGAGAGAAAAGGAGAGCTTAGAGATTAGCAATCCGAGGATAGCGTATTTGGAGGGTCCTTTTTATAGGCGGAGCTTGATGGTGACAGCTACAGCTATCTAATGGTGGATCGCTCGAGGCTGCACCGAGTTTGATGCGGAGAGGATGGTGTCGTCAGGTCGAAAGCGACAGTCATGCCGTTCGATAGTGGTGGGCTGGTCGACTGTCCGATAATGGTGGGCTGCTCGAGGTCTGGCAGAGCTGCTGTAGCCTCATCTGTGGTAGACTGATGGTGACCGTTCGTCCAGCTTTAATAGCCATGGCTCCTAGAAAGCAGGCATTGATTGATGGACTTTGGCATATATCGAATCTAGGGGAGTTCGGCCAAGGAGAAGCTCGGAAGAAGTTCGACCGTTGGGAGTCCGAAGAAGCTCGATCGGTTGAAGGGATGATTGCTTGAGGAGTTTGACTGAGGGACGATCGCTGAGGAGTTCGACTGCTGACAGTCCGAAGGAGCTCAGTCAGCTGAAGGGACGGTCGCTTGAGGAGTTGGCCAAGGGACGACCACTAAGGAGTTCTACCGCTGGAAGTTCGAAGGAGCTCGATCAGCTGAAGGGACAGTCGCTTGAGGAGTTCGATCGAGGGACGATCGTTGAGGAGTTCGATCGCTGAAAGTCCGAAGGAGCTCGGTCGACTCTAAGAGTTCGGCTAAGACCCATCTGCTGAAGCTCTTCCATGGATACTGGTTGCATTAGGCTGAGCATTGAACTAGACTTCGGTAGGAGCAGGGTTTATCCCAACAGTAGCCCTCCCACTCCTGAGTTTAAAACTCGAAGGAAGGGAGTGTAGAAAAGATGACTGTCGAAGTTCTCTTCTGATCTTCATGCTGGTTCAGGTCGAAGCTCGGGGAAGATCTCATCTCCCACTAAAGTTGATGTCGAAGTTGAAGCCTGAGGGAGATCTCATCTCCGACCGAGATTGAGGTAGACCGAGTCTGCTATGATCGAGATCGGAGGTTGAGCTCCTCGGAACGATATTGTCTCCAGCAGTCGAAGTTAATACGGGCACTTAGGAGAGATCTGATCTCTGGACGAGGTTATCTCCGATCTTATCTCTGGCCGAGATTATCTCGATCGCTCGAGAGAGATCTTATCTCTGGTCGATGTTGAAGTTGAAGCTCTCCAACCGAGGTTGACACAATCGCTCGGAAGAGATCCTATCTCTAGCCGAGGTTGAAGTTGAAGCTCTCCAGCCGAAGTTGACACGATCGCTCGGGAGAGATCCTATATCTAGTCGAGATTGAAGTTGAAGCTCTCCAACCGAGGTTGACACGGTCGCTCGGGAGAGATCTTATCTCTAGCTGAGGTTGTTGCTCGCATTAGGATGAGATTCTCCTCCTATTCCTAATGGGCTGTGGGGGCATATAAGGACCGCTGTCAGGACCTCTCCCCCCATCTCATCCTTTGTGAACGAAGCCTTCGCTCAAGAGAGATCTTATCTCTGACCGAGATTATCCACAGTCGCTCGAGAGAGATCTTATCTCTAGCCAAGATTGTCCATGGTCGCTCGGGAGAGATCTTATCTCAGGACGAGGTTGTCTCCGATCTTATCTCTGGCCGAGGTTGTCTCGACCGCTCGGAAGAGATCTTATCTCTGGCCGAGGTTGAAGTTGAAGCTCTCCAGCTGAGGTTGACATGATCGCTTGGGAGAGATCTTATCTCTAGTCGAGGTTGTTGCTCACGTTAGAACGAGGTTCTCCTCATGTTCCTAATGGGTTGTGGGGGCACATAAGGGACGCTGTCAGGGCCTCTCCCCCCATCTCGTCTTTTGTGAATGAGGTCTTCGTTCGAAAGAGATCTTATCTCTGGCCAAGGTTGTCCACGGTCACTCGGGAGAGATCTTATCTCTAACCGAGGTTGATGCTCGCATTAGAACGAGGTTCTCCTCTTGTTCCTAATGGGCTTTGGGGGCATACAAGGGCCACTATCAGGGCCTCTCCTCCCATCTCGTCCTTTGTGAATGAGGCATTCGCTCAGAAGAGATCTTATCTCTAGCCAAGATTATCTCGGTCGCTTGGAAGAGATCTTATCTCTAGTCGAGGTTGACACGGTCGCTTGGGAGAGATCTTATCTCTAGCCGAGGTTGTTGCTCACATTAGGACGAGGTTCTCCTCCTATTCCTAATGGGCTTTGGGGGCACATAAGGGCCGCTGTCATGGCCTCTCCCCCCATCTCGTCCTTCATGAATGAGATCTTCGCTTAGGAGAGATCTTATCTCTAGCCGAGGTTGACTCGATCGCTCGGAAGAGATCTCATCTCTGGTCGAGGTTGTCAACGATCGCTCGAGAGAGATCTTATCTCTAGCCGAGCTTGACTCGATCGCTCGGGAGAGATCTTATCTCTGATCGAGGTTGTCAACGATCGCTCGAGAGAGATCTTATCTCGGGCCGAGGTTGTTGCTCGCGTTAGGACGAGGTTCTCCTCCTATTCCTAACGGGCTGTGGGGGCATATAAGGGCCGCTGTCAGGGCCTCTCCCCCCATCTCATTCTTTGTGAATGAGGCCTTCGCTCAGGAGAGATCTTATCTCTAGCCGAGGTTGTTGCTCGCATTAAGACCAGGTTCTTCTCCTATTCCTAACGGGCTTTGGGAGCACATAACGGCCGCTCTCAGGGCCTCTCCCCCCATCTCATCCTTCGTGAACGAGCCTTCGCTCGGGAGAGATCTTATCTCTAGTCAAGGTTGACTCGATTGCTCGAGAGAGATCTTATCTCTAGCCGAGGTTGACTCAATTGCTCGGGAGAGATCTTATCTTTGGCCGAGGTTGTTGCTCGTATTAGGACGAGGTTCTCCTCCTATTTCTAACGGACTGTGGGGGTACATAAGGGCCACTGTCAGGGCCTCTCCCCCCATCTCGTTCTTTGTGAACGAGGCTTTCGCTTTGCTCGCATTAGGATGAGGTTCTCCTCCTGTTCCTATCACGGCGATTATTGACTGCTTCTTTTCTATCATCGCATAGTTTTTACATCCAAAAATAATATTATTGAAAAGAAAGAATTTTATTGAAAGAAAGTTACTAGCAGCGCATCCCCAAATTCTGTGTTTTAGGGTCATGGTAGCGTTGTTCCTCCGCATTTCTTCGACAGTAAGTTTCGAATCAGACGACCTCCTCTATCTCATGCTGGCCTTCTCAATTTGGAGCAAGCTCTTGGCTTTGTCGCTGGGAGATGATGAATCATCGATGTACCAAGCTCCTCCCAGGGGTAATGTAGATGACGTCGTGAGGTGGCCGACCTTCTTGCCATCTCTGGCTATGGCAGCACCGAGCTTCTTGCCGTCTCTGGCTATGGCAGCATCCTTGGTCGATCTTTTCCTACTTCAGACTGGTGTCGGAGGAATTTACCCAGCCATCCCTTTCTGACAAGCTCCTTAATTTCGTCTTGGAGCTGGATGCATTCCTCGGTATCGTAGTCATGATCGCGATGGTAAAGGTAGTACTTGCTTCGATCGTGCTTGTTTGGGGGAGACTGTAACCCTTCTGATCTTGACAGCTGATTCTTAACTTCGGTGAGAATCTAAGTTCGAGGAGCGTTGAGGGTGGCATAGTCGCAAAACCTTTCAGGAGGAGGGTTTCTTCGCGCCCCTCTATCGGGGCTTCCTCGGTGGTGAGCTCGAGGAGTTCGGGCCCGCCTACTTTCTGAGGGAGTCCATGAGCGTGGCTGGACTTCGCTCGGCTCTCCATCATCTTCCAGCCACTCTCTTAAAGCTTCTTCATCCTTCAACTTGAAAGCTTCTTTTGCACGGGCATATCTCTCAGCCCGAGCCAGCAGATCGACGAAGTCCCTGGGATATTTTTTTTCCAAGAAGAACAGCAAGTCATTTTTTTGAAGGCTGCCCTTGAGTGTGGCCATCGCAACAGACTAGTCCAAGTCCTGGACCTCCAATGCCGTGGCATTAAATCGAATGACATAAGCTCAGATGGATTCCTCCCACTTCTGCTTAACATTCATCAGAGAATCTGAATCTCGATGTGGACATCGACTGCTGATGAAGTGAGCCACGAACTGACTACTCATTTGATCAAAAGAGAAGATCGTACTCGGCTTCAATGTCGAGTACTAATTTCTAGCTACTCCCTTTAAGGTAGATGAAAAAGCTCGGCACAGTATGGCGTCTGAAGCACCATGGAGTAGCATCATGGCATGGAAGGTCTCTAGATGTTCAATCGGATCAAAAGTTCCATCGTAGCTTTTCAGTTGAGGGAGCTCGAAGTTCGGTGGAACGAGTTCTTGCATAATTCGAAGGGAGAAAGGAGGTTCGGCATGGACGTCGACATGATGAACCAGGGAGACGTAGCCAAGCTCTTCAATCCACTGGTCCATCTCCCGCAGTTTGTGATTGAGGATGTCGTCTTGGTTGCAGATCTTGGGGGGCTTTCAGCTACAAATGGAAAAGGTCTTCCCTAGAAGAGAACTATGATCCGAACATGGATCATCGGCTCTCTATTTCCCCTTTTTAGGGGCGACGGCCCTGGTAGTCTTTCTTGGGGCTGATTCTCGATATTTCGATAGTGGATTTCCTGGTGGAGTCACCATCGGGGGCTGCTGTATGATCTGCATTACCTCCGTGAGGCCTCGGACCTGTCGAACAAGTAGGTTGAGCTACTTCACATCCATCATCAGTACAGGTGAAACCTGAGCTGCCGGGGCTGAAGCAGGAATAGACGGATCTGGATGGGATCGGGCTGCGACGGTCGCTGAGCATCGAGTCGAAACTCTCCTAGGAGGCATTTTCTCCTGAGGAAAGAACTCTAGTGAGAAAGAAGAGAAATCTTCGGAGAGAGAGAAATCATCGCCGAGCACTCTTTTAAGAATAAGGGAACCTCGAATGTTCAAGCCCTCCTTCTAGCGCTAATCTATTAATGCAGAATTTGATCATCGTCGGATCCGACTGGAGTGGAGGCCGATGAGGTCGCCGTCGGAGACCTACAAAATAAAGTCTCGTCCAGAGTCGATGGGGAGGTTGGCTCCGGCAGGACCCTCCAACGATCAAGTCAGCTCTGGCTAATAGGAATGGAGTGCTCAGGATTGATTTTCGCAGAGCTTAGAGAGAAGAGGAGAGCTTAAAGATTAGCGATCAGAGGATAGCGTATCTAGAGGGTCTTTTTTATAGGCGGAGCTTGATGGTGACAGCTGCAGCTGTCTGATGGTGAGTCGCTCGAGGCTGCACCGAGTTTGATGTGGAGAGGATGATGTTGTCAGATCGAAAGTGACAACCATGCCGTCCGACAGTGGTGGGCTACTCGGCTGTCCGACAGTGGTGGACTGCTCGAGGTCTGGCAGAGCCGCTGTAGCCTCACCTATGGTAGACTGACGGTGACCGTTCATCCAGCTTTAATAGCCATGGCTCTCAGAAAGCAGACATTGATCGATAGACTTCGGCATATATCGATTCCAGAAGAGTTCGGCCAAGGGGAAGCTCGAAAGAAGTTCGACCGCTGGAAGTCCGAAGGAGCTCGATCGGTTGAAGGGATGGCCGCTTGAGGAGTTTGGTTGAGTGACGACCGCTGAGGAGTTCGACCGCTGGGAGTCTGAAGGAGCTCGGCCGGCTGAAGGAACGGCCGCTTAAGGAGTTGGCCGAGGGACGGCCGCTAAGGAGTTCGACCGCTGGGAGTCCGAAGGAGCTCGACCGGCTGAAGGAATTGTCGCTTGAGGAGTTCGGCCAAGGGACGACCGCTGAGGAGTTCGGCCGCTGGGAGTCCGAAGGAGCTCGGTCGACTCTAAGAGTTCGACTAAGATCCGTCCGCTGAAGCTCTTCCATGGCTACTGATTGTATTAGGCTGAGCATCAAACTAGACTTCGGCAGGAGCGGGATTTATCCCCAACAATTGGAATGGTCCTATTTTTTTCAAAAAAGCTCTTCTATTTCGGTATACTTTTATTTATAAGTAGTGAAAATTTATCCACTAAGAATACCAAATCAAGTTTAGTATATTCTAATATGAGTATTATTCTCTTTTTCTGTTCCAAAAAATTTGATCCGTAATTAAGAAAAAAAATTTCTATGCGATTATCAATCATCCTGGAAACTAATGCTACAAATAATACATGCTCATGCTATCATCACATAATGGGATTAATTAAAATTTATCCAAAATAAATGAATTTCTTGATATTTAAATTGGACGGGCAATCAGGTGCATTATTATGTCCTCCTTTGGATGAGTGCCATAATATAGAAGAGGTTGTATCCATTTAATGATATATCATATCACTAGTGAACCTAACAAGATATGCATGTTAGGGACAAGTAAATACTATATCTTTGGATATGAAAATGTTACTTGATTCAACATACATCCTACTATTTCATCAGTCTAAACATCGAACATGAAGATACTCCTTTGAGAGTGAATCAACATTTTAGTAGCTTAGATGCAATTATAATATTATTTAAAAATTTATTAGATCAATTATATTTATCCAAAATTATTTGTTATAGAAAATTTTTGATTTTAAGAAGTTATGGTCATTTTGGTGATCACACCAAAATAATCAAACTAAAAACTTTCAATTCTTTATAAATAGTGTTAATAAACTTTACATACAAACAAGATATGAATACATCATATATAATATGATAATAGGCCTGCAATACTTTATTTGCATAAAAATAAATTAAATAGCATATAAAAAGTATGCAATGTGCAAATTTATAGACTTTTATGCGATAAAATTATATGATAGGGATCTTATAATAATTATCAGAGAATCTTTATGTAATAAATTTTATTACATGGACTTAATAGTAATCTGAGTGTCTTTGTATAATAAACTTTATTATAGGGAGCAAAGTGCAATTTTACAATGACCTTTATATAATAAGTTCTTTATCAAGGGCTTAATTGCAAATTTTTTATTTTAACCAATTGAGTTTCAGATTTCATATCGGAACCTAAAATCTGAATCTATTTTTCATTTCTTCCTCCTTCCTTCTCCTTTTCCAATCACAACTGAGGGGTGCCAAAAGCCATGGCGAGCAACCCCCTTCTAGTTAATCGATGAGTCACTAGCCAACCACAACCACCAACGGTCAATCTGAGATAGTTGTCCCAATCATCGGTGGGCTAACAATTCAATGGAATAACAGCGGAGAAGGAGAGGACAAGCCAACGATTCTTTGCTAAAAGAAAAATCAGGTCGGTGGCCATCAAAAAAGACTGGATCGGGAGACTGTCGCCCTATCTCTAAGGCCATCCACTAATTTTTTGACAAGTATGTCGAGATCAGCCAATCAAGGGGGTTATCAAAATGTGGCCCTCCTCCAAAAAAAATTCAATCAACGGCCATCGAAAAAGCCTGAGTTACCAGACCGCTGCTGTCTCCCTAAAGGTTTGACCATTTTTCCCTTTCTTTCAGTGACCAAGAGGAAGGACCGCTGATTTATCAAGATCCGATGGGTCTTTCCTTTTTCTTTCCTCCTTTTTTTTATTTTTTTCATTTCTTGAATGGTTGTTGCCAAAGATCGAGGACCAGCATGGTAGCTCGGTGCAATAGCTATCGAAAGAGGACTAGAATCCAGCCATCTTGAGTGGAGGAGGGGGTGCACAATGGCAAGAGAGCCACTATCACCCTCCTTTCCATCCCAAAATTTTTATTTTATTTATCATTTATTTATTTAAAATGTAATTTTAGATCCTTTAAAAATAAATAAATAAATAATAAAAATATCGCAAGTCCTCCATGGAATTTGGGAATGGATTCTGATCGTGATGACTTCAATCACAAACAACCAACCGAGGTGGTTGATTAGATTTATATCCATGAAATCTTGATATGGATATAAAGGCTTCAATCTTTAAGCCAAAAAACCTATATGGCTTGTTGGTGCGAAATCTAATCGCCGTCGGAGAAGTGCTGGAGTCGAAGAAGACGAGATCACCATCGATGATCTGCAAAATAAGTCTCGTCCAGAGCCAGAGGTGGTGGCTCCGATAAGACTCTTCGATGGTCAAGTTAGCTTTTTCGATCAATAGAAATGGAGTGCTCAGTTAAGAAAGTTACAGAGTTTTCGGAAGGAAGAAGAGAGCCTAGAGAAAACGTATCTAGAGGGTCTCCTTTTATAGACGAAGCCTATAATAAACTAAGAGTGACAGTCGAAACTGTCGGATAGTGGGCCGCTCGAGGCCACGTGGAGTTTGTTATGAAAGATAGTATTTGTTGTCGTAAAATGCCAGTTCATTTGAGATTTGATAGTAAAAATTTGGAGGGACGAAAGTTGGTTGGTGATGACCTTTAAGCTGTATCAATTCTAGAGGAGTTTGAACTCCTCTAAGGTAGTCTGGGTGTGGGTCAGTTCATATCGTGCATGAGATCGGACTCATGCGGAGACCTTTTTGGATGACTGTAGGAAGTTTGACCGCTGGAGGAGTCCGAAAAGAGTTCGACCACTGAAGGAGTCCGGGAAGAGTTCGACCGCTGGAGGAAGAATTTTCGATCGAAGCTCTTCCATGATTAACAGTTACATTAGGCTAAGCATCAGACTGAACGTCGATGGAAGTGGAGTTTATCTCCAACAATAGTCCTCCTACTTTCGAGTTCAAAATTTGAAGGAAGGGAGGAAAAAAGACGACGACCGAAGTTCGATCCCAGATTTTCACGCTTATCAGGATGAGATGTTTTGATGTTTACCATACTGACATCGAAATTTTTTAATTCTGAAATGAGTTCGAAAAGATGATACTTTGAATCTTCCACCGAAACTCTACCATAGGCACGACGTCATAAAAGCTCTGCTCATCACCGCTTTTCTATCATGATGAGTGGGACATGCGGCGCACGCAAACCAATCAAAGTCGATCCACAATCATAATTGCTTTGGGTTGTCTCTAGCTATTTAAGGCCTTCTCCAATTACTCGGAAGTCATCCCTACCTGAGTCTTCTTCTTCCTTCGGCCCCTGCTCACCTTCTTCCTATGGATCTCATTCTTCTCTCACCTTCCTAAGCTTCGGACACTCTTTCAATTGATCCTCATTACATCCATCATCCTTTCATCCTTCTCAGATAGTTTAGGTTAGTTTCCTAACCATTCTCTTAGATTATTCATGCTTATCATTTTTGGCTCCTTGTCTCCTTGATTTTTTTTTAGGGAGGGTTATTGGGGTTCATCTCGATCCGAATGTCTTCCAAAATCTTCTACTCCATCGATTCGTGGGGCTCGTCTGGACCAACCTTCTTTGATTCTGCACCCCTGACCGAGGTAAAACCTAGGAACATGTCCCACTCGTCTTTCATTTCAGACACCATCCCGCCCATCCTTATCCCGAATGATCTTTTTCTGATTCAAATCTAATATGAAATCCCTCCAGAATATGATCTTGAACTTTCCAACTTTGATGATCAGGTCAGTTCTTCCCTGATCGATCAGTTTTGTTTGTATTTAGAAGCTTTGCACATCGGGCTTAGATTCCTGCTGCCCCCATTCGTAGTTGTTCTCTTCTGATTCTTAAATATCTCCTTCACATCCGTCGTACCAAACTTCTTTTGATTCATCATAGATTTTTTCTCCCTCTATTGATTGGCCGAAGTTCAATCGATCATTTTGCTTTTTAGAAATTTCTATATCTTCAAGCGCCATTCTTCCATGAAGGATGGATGGTACTTTTCTCCCAAATCGATAAGAAAGGATTATTGAAAGGTGCCCCTTCTTCCATTCATAATTAAAAAGAAAAGTACTTTTTTGTACATTGTTTGATCTTGTCATTAGGACTTTCTTCATGGGGTTATATTAGAGAGTCGGTTCATTGAGCTCCTAGCTTAGATGGAGCCGACCTTGATTCCTCCAATAAACTCAAGACATACCGAGCTCCTCCTCTTTCCAATCTTCTAAAGAAACAGACCTTGTTCAACCTAGATCTGAGTCCCCACGATCCAATCTTCTAAAGGAATAGACCTTGTTCAACCTAGATCTGAGTCCCCATGATCCTGCTGGTACATCTTTTGATTTTCGAATCCATACGATTTCGTGCACGTATATTGCTACCGACCACTCTTTTTTTTTTACTATAGAAATGGATGCACAAGCTACCAAGATGCTTACCAAAGGGCTATTCACCAGGAAGAGGAAGGGAAAGGTGCAAGAAGATGGCTCAAAGAGGGCGAAGGTCAGTGTTACCAGCTCCGAAGTCCCTACCCCCACTACCGCTATGTTCGAGGTCATCATCGATGCCGAGATTCTCCTAACTGTCGAGGTTGACACCGCTAGCATGGGCTCGACGCCTTCCATGCCCCCAAGTCCCTCTAGTGGGGATCGGGTTTTGGAGCTTCCTATTAGGGAAGAGATAGGAGAGGGAAGAAAAAAGAAAGCCGTTGCAAAAACATCCTGCAAGGCTCGCTTAGGCAGGCCGAACGACAACGACAACGAACGAGGGAAGGATCCGTTCGACAACCCAGAGATCGTTCGAAAGCTTGTCGATAATTTGCCATGCCCAAGGTGGTAGACCAGATGGCCGATCTGGACCCACGGCAGCTCATCTGGAGTTTCCTTGGAACCATCCTCAAGGTAATTATTCCGTTGCTCGACTCTTTCTTTTTCTCTCCTTCTTTTTTTTTTAATATCGATCGTTCGTTGCAATCGGATCATCCGATGCTCGCTCACATCAAGAAGGCGCGTCGTCAGGAGGCGGAGGCACAGAAGGCCCAGGAGGACCTTTGAGCCGAGGTCCACCGTCTTCAAGAGAGGGTCGATGATGTCAAGCATCTTGCCAAGGAGAAGGCGATGGACATTGAAAGTCTTCAGGACACGCTCTACGAGGAGGAGTTCATCTCGATCGAACTGAAGGCTAGACGGGCCCTGGAGGAGGAGGAGTAAAAGGAAGCTAAAAATAGAGTTGCTGAACTAGAGACCCAAATGGCCAAGTCGATCTCGGAGGCAATGACCCGAGCTGTGGCAGAGTTCATGACCTCTCCCGATATGCAAAATCTGAACGTCGAGTTCGGCCAGAAAGCGTTTATCAAGGATTTCGAGCTTTACAAAGGTAGGGTAGCCCGAAGGTTCCCCAAGCTCGACCTCGACTTTCTGGAGGAGGAGGAAGATGACGTGGAGGCAAGATCATCTAATGCTGTAGTCGATCTTTCCTTCGACAAGCTCGCTTCTGACCCATCTGAACTTACCACAAAGGCGTCCAAGCCAGTTCGAGAACCTGAGGCGGTCGAGAGAGATCCGACTCTACCCTCCGAGGTTGAGATCCTCGAGTAGTTGTACTTTTTTTTATGTCTTGCACTCAAAAGTTTTGATTAAATAAAAAAAAATTTCATACCCTTGAGCATTTTTTGTATCTCGAATGCAGTCTTCCACCATCACTGATTCACTACCTCAGGGGGTTTCGATAAAGCCCTTGATAAAGCACTTGAGGAAGAAAGTTCATCTCCTGAGGAAGAAGTTGAAGAAGATGGAGGACGACCTTCGAGCCTCACGAAAGAATGCTTCTAAGGCGACCAAAGAGGTCACTCACCTCCAAGGCTTGCATATGAAGGAAGTGGTGAGCTTCAGTATCCAAAAGGGCAGCTTCAAGAAGGAGGTCGCCGAACTCAAAAGAAATGTCAGTGATAAGTCCCGGGCACTGACAGCGAAGATCAGCTCTCTTGAAGCCGACCTGAAGGATACCGAAAAAAAAATCCACCTTCTAGAAGGGAGCTCACCATGGTCTATTGACAAGGCCCAGTATGACTCGGACTGGTCAATAAAGTTCTTCTAGCTTCAAAAGCAACTGTAAGATACTGAAGACCAACATAATAGCTTTTGAGTGACCTGGGCGGAGAAAATGTCCAAGCTTAAAGGCAAGCTCAAGGTTGCCAGAGATGAGGCAGCTCATCTTCAAAAGCGACTGCACAATAATCGAAAAGCCAGCGTGAGTGGTGAGTCGAAGGAGATGGCCTCCTTGAAGAGAACCATTGGCGAGCTTTCAAAAGTGATTGGGGCAGAGCAGGCCGAGGTTCAACGGCTGAAGCTTCAACTCATCTATGAACATCGGGCTATCAAGGATGCGGAGGCCGAGTCTGAAGTTTTAAGGAGACAGCGGCGAGAGCTCAAGGGTAAGTTTCAGCTCACCAACAAAATGTATGTAGATGGTCTCTTTCAGAAGAAAGAACTTGAGAAGGAGATCCTTAGGTTAAAGCAGGCCTTAGTGATGGCCAGAGCTGGCAGTCCGAAGTTCGAAGAATCTAATTTGCCTTAAAGCTTCAGCCTCTTCCCTCTCTTTTTTCTTTCTTTCAGTGTAATCAGCCTTATCGGCCTATGTTTTGCTTGTAATGAACTTATTTTTGTAATGAAATAATACATTTTTTGCTATTTTCATTTCGCATGAATCTGAGGCCTATTTGCAGTCTTACCTTCTTTATCTCATTTTTTTTCTATCATTTTCTTATGAAATGCTTGTTGTGGACGTCAAGCTCGTTGTGAACGTCGGGCTTGTTGTGAACGTCGAACTAAGACCTCTCTTGCAAATCAGGATAAGATTCTATCTTTCATATTTGATGTAGTCAGGTCATTATGGAAAAATAAGTGTAAGGATTCTTCACCAAGCTTTTTTCTTCTCCACGTCTTCAATCTATGAGGTTCCAACTTTCGCTCATGTTAGGATGAGGCTTTCCTTCTATTCTTAACATGGCTTATAAGAGTGCGTTAGGATCATCGGTAGGGTCTATCCCTCCATCCTATCTTATACCGACGAGGTCATCAATTTTGCTCATGTTAGGATGAGGTTCTTCTTCTATTCCTAATATGGCTCATGGGGGGCATTTTGAGCCATTGATAGGACCTCTCCCCTCATCCCGTCTTAAGTGAACGAGGTCTTCGACTTTACTGACGTTAGGATGAGGTTCTTCTCATATTTCTAACAAATTGTAGGGGCATATTAGGGTCATTGTCAGGACCTCTCCCCTCATCTCATTTAAATTGAATGAGGTCTTCGACTTTGCTCATGTTAGGATGAGATTTTTCTTCTATTCCTAATAGACTGTAGGAGCACATTAGGGCTGCTGTCAGGATCTCTTCCCTCATCTCGTCTAAAATTAATGAGACCTTCGACTTTGCTCATGTTAGGATGAGGTTCTCCTCCTATTCCTAACCGACTGTAGGAGCACATTAAGACCATTGTCAGAGCCTCTCCCCTCATCTCGTCTAAACTGAACAAAGCCTTCGATCTTGCTCATGTTAAAATGAGATTCTTCTCCTATTCCTAATAGGCTGTAGGAGCACATTAGGGCCATTATCAGGGCCTCTCCCCTCATCTCGTCTAAAATGAATGAGGCCTTCGACTTTGCTCACGTTAGGATGAGGTTCTCCTCCTATTTCTAATGGACTATAGGGGCATATTAGGACTATTGTCAGAGCCTCTTTCCTCATCTCGTCTAAAATGAATGAGGCCTTCGAATTTGCTCATGTTAGGATGAGGTTCTCCTCCTATTCCTAATAGACTGTATTTATCGTGAGATCAAGTTTGAGGGATAGTCCCCCTTTATCATCGATATATAATAAAGATTAGGATGTTGAAGTAGGACGATTTTATTTAATCAAATCATCGGTAATACATTCACAGATTTTTCAAATTTCATGATTGAGGTAAGTCTCCCACCCTAAGTTTCTTCAAGTAGTACATCCCGAGTCAGATGACCTCCATGACCTCATAGGATCCTTCCCAATTTGGGGCAAGCTTTTTCTAGCTCTGAGGCTGAGAGATGGTGGCTCATCGAAGCACTAAGTCCCCCACTCTGAATATTTTACCTTTAACTCTGGAGTTATAGTATCGGGCCACCCTTTGCCTGTAAGCTGCCATCCAAACTTGGGCTTCTTCTTTTTTTCTTTTAGTAGGTCAAGGTTGGCTCTGAGGTCCTGCGGTTATGCTATTTATTGAAGACCACTACCCACGTCGATGAAAGTTTAAGTTCGATCGGGATGATCTGTTCCAAAAATTAAGATGAATGATGTTTCTCCGATCGACAGCCTTTGGGTAGTGCGGTATGCCCACAGAATATAATAGAGTTTGTCTGCCCAGGCCTCTCTCTTTCGAGTCTTATCTTGATGCCTTGCAATAGGATCTGGTTGGTCACTTTAACTTTTTCATTTATCTGTGAGTGAGCTACCAACGTGAAGCGATGGAAGATGTTTAGATCTTCACAGAACTCAGTAAATCTCGTCCCAGTGAACTATCACTTGTTATCTATTATGAAAATTTGGGGTAGACCAAACCGGTAGATGATTGATTTTCAGATAAAGTTTCATACCGTGGCCTCAGTAATTTTTACTAGTGGTTCGACTTCGATCCATTTGATGAAGTGGTCGATTGCAACCAAAAGAAACTTTCATTGTCCGGACGCCATTGGAAAAGGACCAAGTATATCCATTCCCCACTGCACAAATGGCCAAGGTGTGCTTAGTGGAGTAAGCTCGAAGGTCGGCTATCTTTGTATATTTGCATTTCTCTGATAGTGGTCATATTTTTTGACATACTCCATAGAATCATGGTACAAGATCGATCAATAGTAGCCTTACCGAAGTAGTCTTTATGACAGGGATCTGGCTCCTACATGACTTCCATAAATTTTTTCGTGTACTTTTCATAATGCAAAGTCAGCCTCTGAAGATCGAAGACATCTCAATAGCGGTAGCGAATATGACCTTTTATACAACTTGCCTCCGTACAAAACATATCGAGAGGCTTAATTTTTGAGTTTTCGAGCTTCTTTTGGATCATGATGAAGAACTCCCTTCTTGAGATAGAAAACTAACAGGTCAATCCAGCTCGGCTTGAGCTTCGTCCGCATAACAAGCTGTGACTCCTCTGAGCTTGGACGTTTTAGAGTTTCAAAAAATACTTCTTTAGATAGTTCGGTTGGGGCTAAAGTGATCAATTTAGAGAGGAGATCGGCTCTTATATTTTCTGCCCTCGAAATCTATTGAATGCCAAAACTGCTGAAGGTCGGAGTTAAATCCTTTGCCTTCTCAAGGTATTTCATCATACTTTTCTTCCATGCTTCATAGTTGCCACTAACTTGGTCGACCACTAATTAAAAATTACTATAGACTTGAAGTCGATCTACTTTTAACTCTCTTGCTATTTTTAACCCAGTGATCAGTGCTTCATATTCGGTCCCATTATTAGTTATGAAAAATTCAAAGCATAGCACGTATTCGACGATGACTCCCTCAAGGTTGACTAAGATCAATTTCGCACCTGCTCCAATGGCGTTGGACGAACCATCCACATACAGGGCTCAAAAACCTTCGAAAAGATCGGCACTCTCTTCGGAGAGATTTGGTTGCAACCATGGGGTACCAACCTCATCCTGTTCAAGCTTGGCTTCATCTAGAATGATACATTCTGCTATAAAATTTATCAATATCTGAGCTTTGATCGATGGCCGGGGTCGATAATTAATATCAAACTTCGTGAGTTCGATTGTCCATTTCGTAATTCTTCCAAAAGCATCCATTTGATGAAGGACTGCTTTTATTGGTTGATCCATGAGGACCGTTATGGTCTGTCCCTAAAAGTAAGGTCGGAGTCTCCTGGTAGCGATTAGAAGAGAGTAAGTTAATTTTTCTAACTTAGAGTACCTGGTCTCTGCATCCCTCAGGATCTGGCTTACATAATAGACTGGTCACTGCATCTTCGCTTCCTCCTTGATTAGGACTGCTGCCAAGATCGTTGGGAAGGCTGCTAGGTACAAGAATAATTCTTCTTCGAATTCAGGCTTAGCTAGTAGTGAAGATGAGTCAAGGTAATTTTTAGCTTCTCAAACGTTCGTTGGCACTCCATCGTCCAGCGAAAGTTCTTTGGTTACTTGAGAACTTGAAAGAAGGGCATGCATCGCTCGACCGATCTTGAGATAAAGTAATTTAGGGATGCCACTTTTTCAGTCAGGCGCTAAATTTTTTTCATTATTTTTGGAGCAGTCATCTCCTAAATAGCTTGAATTTTCTCTGAATTTATTTTGATCCAGTGCCTCGACATCATAAACCCCAGAAATATTTTCGAGGTCACACCAAAGGCGCACTTAGTCGGGTTCAACTTCATTTTATACTTTTTAAGTGCACTGAAGATCTCTTCGAGGTCGATGATGTGGTTTATTAAAGCTTGATTTTTGATGAGCATGTCATCCACATACACCTCCATGTTGCGGTCGATCTATTTCTTGAAAATCTTGTTGATCAGATGTTGGTATGTTGCCCCTGCATTCTTGAGTCCAAAAGGCATAACCCTATAATAGTAAAGACCACGGTCAGTAACAAAGCAGTTTTCTCCTCGTCCTCTGGCACCATCCGTATTTGGTTATAGCCAAAAAAGGCATCCATGAAGGTGAGGAGCTCATGGTCTGATGTTGCATCTATCATTTGATCAATTCTGGATAGAGGGTAGCTATCTTTTAGATAGGCTTTGTTCAGCTTTTTGAAGTCTATACACATCCTTCACTTGCCGTTAGCCTTCTTGACCAGGACCATGTTAGAGATCCAAGTCGGATAGCTGATTTCTTGAATAAATCTGGCATTAAAAAGCTTGTCGACTTCTTCTGCTATTGCCTTCTGTC
This sequence comes from Cocos nucifera, assembly GCA_006176705.1. NCBI lineage: Eukaryota > Viridiplantae > Streptophyta > Magnoliopsida > Arecales > Arecaceae > Cocos > Cocos nucifera. The sequence continues at coordinate 268,802 of QRFJ01001485.1, read as the reverse complement.
TTTCTAGTGCGTGGCCCCGAACTCTTTCTTTCACTGGTCGATGCTTGGAATCAACGGCCAACCGATGTTCCATAACCTCGACATCAATCTCAGACATATCCATCGAAACTCAGGCGAAGATGTCGGCATTCCTCCATAAAAAGATGATGAGCTGCTCCCAAACTTCATCCTCCAAATTGGAGCCAATCTGCACCGTATGCTCCGCATTTCTGTCATTCAGGGGGATGGTCACAAGATCTTCTATGGGCTCACCCCATTCTTCGGCAAGGTCATCGCGGACATCAAGCTCGTCAATTGGGCAGGGGTCAAGTCGAGTGCCATATTGTAAGGTGATGGAGTAGTAGTGCCGGGCTAATGCTTGATCTCCTCTGATTTCACCTATTCCATTGCTTGTTAGAAATTTTATTTTCAGGTAATAGGTTGACATTATGGCTCGTAATGCATTTAGATCAGGTCGGCCGAGAATTAGATTACAAGTAGAGGGGGCTTTTACCATCAAAAAGTCGACCCACATCTTGGCCTGCTTTGGATACTATCCTGCAGTCACGACTAGAGTTATCATTTCCTCCACTGGCATAGTGTCACCAGTGAAGCCGACCAACGAGGAGCTCATGGATCCCAGACGATTATCGAGTATGAACATTTTAAAGAAAGCATCATAGTACAGAATGTCAGTGGAACTTTCATTATCTACCAAAATATAGCGTACATCATAATCAGCAACGTTCAAAGAAATTACAATCACGTCGTTGTGTGGAAACTGGACTCCTTGAGCATCCTCGTTGGTGAAAGCGATGGGCTCTTCAGTTCTTCACCTCTTTTCGACCTCGGTCGACTTGCTAGCCTTCCTTCATCGAAGTCCCCCAGAGATGGTATTAATAATGCCAATCGGGGGCCGATCTTTCTGCTGCTCCCCGCCCCTCGGAGGTTCTAGCAGTGGAGGTGCTCTCGGCCGATCCTTCCATCCTTTCGACCGACGTCGCAGGAACCGACCCAGCCTACCATGCCTGATGAGCTCCTCGATCTGATCCTGAAGCTGAATGCCCTCTTCCATATTATGACCATGATCATGATGGTAAAGGCAGAACTTGCTAAGACTGCGTTTGCTAGGATGAGTGTGCATCCTTTTCGATCTCAGAAGTTGATCCCTGATCTCCATCAGTACTTAAATTTTTGGAGTATTGAGAGGGGCATAGTTGTAAAATTTTTTAAAGGAAGAGCTTCGTCGCACCCTTCTATCCGGGCTTCTTTGTCTCTGGGCTCGGGTAGGGGTTCGGGCCTGCTTCCACTCTGGAGGAGTCTGAGAGCATGGCCGAACTCCGCTCGATTTCTCTCCAGCCACGAGCACATTTGGTTCACCCGCTTGCTGCTCCTAGGCGGCTTCATTGTCCCTGGCCTTAAAGGCCTCTTCAGCTCGGGCATAACCTTCGGCCCAGGCCAGCATATCGGCAAAGTTTCTGGGGTAGTTCTTTTTCAAGAAGAACAGCAAATTATTTTTCTGAAGATCGTCCTTAAGCGTAGCCATTGCAATAGATTGGTCCAACTTCCAGACCTCCAATGCAGCAGCATTAAATCGGATGACATAAGTCCGGATAGATTCCTCCTCCTTCTGCTTGATATTCATCAAAAAATTCGAACCTCGATGAAGACGTCAGCTGCTAACGAAGTGAGCTGCAAACTGATGGCTCATTTGATCGAAAAAAAAGATGGTATCCGATTTAAGTGTCGAGTACCAGTTCCTGACAGCTCTCTTAAGGATGAATGGAAAAGTCTGGCATAGAATGGCATCTGACGCACCATAGAGCAGCATCATTATCCGAAAGGCCTCCAGGTGATCGATTAAATCGATGGTTCCATCGTAACTTTCAAACTGTGGGAGCTTGAAGTTCGACGAGATTGGTTCCTGCATAATCTTCTGAAAAAAAGAAGGATCAATAAAAATATCGTTACCATAGGAGGAGGGAGCATGACAGAGTTTTTCGATTCATCGGCTCATTTTTTGGAGCCTTTGATCTAGGAGATCTTCACAATCGTTGATCTTCAAGATTTTCTGGTGGAACAGGGCAAAAATCCCTCCGGGATCGAGTCATGGTTAGAGCAAGGGCTCTCCATCCTCTGCTTCTCTTTTTGGGAGATCATCGATCAGCTAGCCCAAGTCGATCATCCCCAGACTGGATCATGGGGCTCTAGAGAAGCCTACTCCGATCGAATTGACGTCGGAGCCTGCCGATGCATGGCCTGCACCACCTCTGCAAGCCTGCAAACCTACTGGACCAGCAGATTGAACTGCTCCGCATCTACCATGGCTATAGGTAGAGCTTGAGTTACTGGGGTCGAAGCGAAAATAGATGGATCTGGATGGGATCTGGTTGCATAAGTCGTTGACCATCAGATAGAAGCTTTTCTAGAAGATATTTTTTCGAGAAAAACTCTTGAGAGAAAGAAGAGAGATCGTTGCTGAGCACTCCTTTAAGAACAAGAGATCCTCAGGAATAGAGGGTCCTTTCTCTAGTGCCAATCATGTTGGTGCAAAATCTGATTACCATCGGAGAAGTGCTAGAGTCGGAGAAGATGAGGTATCCATTCGTGACCTGCAAAATAAGTCTCGTTCAGAACCCGGGGTGGCGGCTCCAGCAAGACCCTCCGACGGTCAAGTTAGCTTTTTCGGCCAATAGAAATGGAGTGCTCAGTCAAGAAAGTTGCAGAATTTTTGGAGGGAAGAAGAGAGCCTAGAGAAAACGTATCTGGAGGATTTTTTTTATAGACGGAGCCTGTAACAAACTGATAGTGACAGTCGTAACTGTCGGATAGTGGACCGCTCAGGGTCACGTGGAGTTTATTATGAAAGATAATATTTGTTATTGTGAGATGCCAGTCCATTTAAGATTTGATAGTAAAAGTTTGGAGGGATGGACGTCGGTTGGTGATGACCTTTGAGCTGTATCAATTCTAGAGAAGTTCGAACTCCTCTAAGATAGTTCGGGTGTGGGTCGATTCTTACCGTGCACGAGACCGGACTCGTGCGAAGACCTTCCTGGATGACTACGGGGAGTTCGACCATTGGAGGAGTTCGGAAGAAGTTCGGCTATTGGAGGAGTTCGGTCGCTGAAGGAGTCAGGAAGGAGTTCGGCTGCTGGAGGAAGAATTTTTGATCGAAGCTCTTTCATCATTAACAGTTACATTAGGCTAAGCATCAGACTTGACTTCGACGAGAGTGGGGTTTATCCCCAACATGGCTCTTATACCACAATATTAAAATTTTATAGGGCAATAGAACTTACATGAAGAAGAAGCCATGATGTTGTCTAGGATCTCTCGAATGGGTGCAACCATAAAAAATAATAAATTGGATGTGCTCCTCACCGTCCGCAAGCAACATCTTGGTTTTTCAATCCTAACTCTGAGTATCTCCGATGGAAAAGATCTCACAGGCTCTAATGTGAGTTGGGGATCAAGTCTTAGAGAGTATCCTTTTATAATGTGCTTCATCCATCAGAGGCAGTATTTGAAGTAGTCGCAAAGACTGAAATATGGACATTATCGATGATGATTGTATAGAATTTGATTTCATCACAATAACCACCAGATATAGTTAGGTTCACTTCCAATAGCATGCTAAGGAATCACGACTTTAAGTCCACCAAATTATGTACGCTTGCTCTCCATCTCTGAATTTTTTTTCTTTATTATAAGAGCTTGATTAATTTGGTAAGCACATTACAAATTCATGAAACTTCCAAATAATTGACCTATTTACCTGGCAGAGCCTTTCAATTATATTTGAAAATGACTTGTAAACTTTATGATGGCGTTGCCTCTAGGATTCTATTATCAAGGATTCTTATACGGATTTCTTCTGACATATTATCAATTCTTTTGGCACATATTTTATTGTTACTAATAAATTGGTAAGAGTACACATGTACATACAATCTTTATCTTTACAGGGCTCCAAAGACTAAACACACTAGCTATAGATTGGTATGTCTTGTGATGATGATGTAATTTAGATTGATTGATGCTTCTGTCCATCCACTACACCAACTCGTTTTAATTTCCACCATGGATTTGGCATTCCCGTCCTTATCCTCTTCTCCTACGTTCCCCTCAATGCAACCTTTCTGCACATTAAAAGGACAGAAAACAAAGAAAGTGAAGGCAGTCACGCAACTGATAGGGCAAATTCATCCTTTAACTACAAATTAATTGCTTCCTTTCCTCCCACTTGCCTCCATCTTGGCCCACATGAAATGGTTGAGATACCCTATACTAGTAACATATCTACCAACTTGGTCTCAGATGTTGATCTCCAATATAAAATTGGCTATGGTCAGCCAAGGAATATGTTTATTAATTATAAGTATATATATAGTTTTGTTGCAAAACACTAATAATTTATCTATGAAATAAATTTTATCACCTATATATCATTGTATAACTAATAGTTTTTATTGCTAATTATTTATAGTTTATTTTTGCGATAAATTAGTATTGTTGTAAATTGATTTGGATTTTTTACGATGATAGTATTTCATCATTAAATATATATTTATTTTTTAATCAATAGATATTATATATCTAATAAATTTTAGAAGTAATAAGGTTATATATAGAGAGAGATGGATTGGACTTCGATCGCTGGAGTCTAGCCTATATCCGATCAGATTTTTGATCATTCAATTAGCGTACATCTTCAAGCGTGCACTTAAAAAGATGCAAATAGACGCGGACGTGCGCCTAAAAAAAAAGATCTATATGAAAAAATTTAGAAAAAAATTCAAAAAAACATTGAACCGAAAAAAATTGAAAAAAAATGAAAAAAATGAAAAAAAGAAAGAAAGAAAGAAAGAAGGAAAGAAAACGCATTCTTTCCTTTTTTTTCCTACAGGGCTTTTTTAATTAAAAAAATTATAGAAAACTAAAAAAAAATAAATTTTTTTTAGGTTTTTTTTTCTAAATTTTTTCAGACAGCAGGGTTTTTTTTAAAATTTTTTTAGGTACAGACGTATGCTTTTTTTCAGTCGGTACATCTTTTCAGACACATATTCGAAGATTCACGGTAATCGAATGGTTGGAAATCCGACCGAATGTAGGCTATGCTCCGATCGAGTCTACCTCTCTCTCTCTATATATATATATATATATATATATATATATATATATATGTTTTATAAGAAAGCTCGGATAGATTTTGAAAAGTCTAATTCCCATGCGAGACACGACCTTGTGTTTGTTTTTCAAAAAAAAATCTACTTGCATTGCACGAAGTCAGCATTATTTGTTATCTTTGACGTGTTAGAGCCTATCGATTCTGTTGGGGATAAACCCCGCTCCTGCCAAAGTCCAGTTCGATGCTCAGCCTAATATAATCGGTAGCCATAGAAAAGCTTCAACGGACGAGTCTTAGCCAAACTCCAGCCAGCTGAACTCCTCAGCGGTCAAGCTCCTGCCGAACTCCTTCAGTCGGTCGAACTCCTCAGCGGTCAAGCTCCTGCTGAACTCCTTCAGTCGGCCTGATCTTTGCCGAACTTCTTCAGCCTACTGAACTCCTCAGCAGCCAAACTCCAGTCGGATTTTCACGAAAGTCGAACTCCCTCATACTCCTTCAGTCGGACTCCTAGGAGAGCCGAACTCCCTCTGCACCCCTCCAACCGAACGTCTACGGGAGCCAAACTCCTTCCGAGCTTTTTTTTTGGCCGAACTCCTCCTGGACTTCTTCCTCACTCGAATTTCTTCAACGGATTGCTCCCAGATAATCCCACCAAACATATCCCCTTCAGAAGTCCGAACTTCTCTAGAATCAATATATGCCAAAGTCCACCAACCAATACCTGCTTTCTCAAAACTACGGTCATTAAATCTCGACGAACGATCGCCATTAGTCCGCTGCAGACGACAACGATCCGCTATCAGACGGCGATGGTTGTCATCATCAATCTGTTGCAGGTAGTACTGCAGACGGCAACTCCCTCCATGACTGACTCCGTCAGACCTCGAGCGGTCCGCTATCAGGCAACTGCAGCTATCACCATCAATCCGCTACAAGCTCTGCCTATAAAAAGGGACCCTCTAGATATGCTTACTCTAAGCTTTAAGCTCTAAGCTCTAAGCTCTAAGCTCTCCTCTTCTCCTTTAAACTCTATCGAACTTGTTCCTGAGCACTCCATTTCTGTTGGCCAAAAAAGCTGACATGATCGTCGGAGGATCCTGTCGGAGCTACCACCACCGACTCCAGACAGGATTTTATTTTGCAAATCACTGACGGCGACCTCATCCTCTTCTACTCTAGCTCGATCTGATACCAACCAAATTCTGCACCAACAGATTTGATGCTAGAGGAAGGGCCACCTCTATTCTTGAGGTATTCTTGAGGCCTCCTTGTTCTTAAAGAAGTGCTCAGCGATGATTTCTCTCTTCCCTCTCCGAAGATCTCTCTTCTTCCTCTCTAGAATTCTTTTCCGAGAAAGAATGCCTCCTAGGAGAGCTTCGACTCTATGATCGACGGCCTCCGCACTAGGTCCATCTGCTTCCACTTCAGCTCCAACAACCCAGGTTCCATCTAAAGCTGTGGTAGATGCGGAGCAGTTTAACCTGCTGATCCAATAGGTTTGTGGTCTTGCCGAGATGATGCAGGCCATGCGGCAACCTCCGACAGCGACTTTGCCAGCAAACCCACCATCAGGATGTCAGAAATCGGCCTTAAGGAAGAGCATTTGGCCTAGCATACCAATCACCCTTAGAAAAAAAAAATAGAGAGCAGAAGTTCTCCCCCAAAAGATTTCATAAGAGGGCGGAATGAAGTTTGGCTGTGCTCACGACCTCCCCCAGCGCAAGCGAGGCCGAACTCCCCCTCAAGCTCGTCATCAAAGAAGCTCCGACAAAGATTTCACATGAGGATGGAATGGAGTTCGACCGCACTCACGATCTTCCCAGTGCAAGCGAGATCGAACTCCCCCTCGAGCTCATCATCAAGGAAGCCCTGACAAAAGGGCATGAAGTCCTCCCTCAGGGGGTCATGAAGTTCTCCCCCAGGAGGTTTCACAGGAGGGTGGAATAAAGTTTGGCCGTGCTCACGATCTCTCCTAGTGCAAGCGAGGTCCGAACTCCTTCTCGAGCTCGTCATCAAGGAAGCCCCAATGGAAGGGCACGAAGAAGTCCTCTCCCTAGAAGCTAGAACCACCAATAAAGGAGGAACGACAAGAAGATCGGCCGCCTTTCGACATCATCGATACTATCTCTGGGGGCTTGGTACTTCGACAGGTTGTCATCTCCCAGCATCAAAGCCAAGAGAAGCTTGCTCCAAATTGAGAAGACCAGTATGAGATAGAGGAGGTCGTCCGGTCCGAAACTTACCGTCCGAGGAAACTCGGAGGAACAATGCCCCCACGACCCTGAAGCATAGAAAATTCGAAGATGTGCTGCTAGTAACTTTCCTTCGATAAAATTCTTTCATTTCAATAATATTATTTTTAGATGAAAAAATTATGTGATGATAGGAAAGAAGCAGTCAATAGTGGCCATGTTAGAAATAGGAGGAGAACCTCGTCCTAACATGAGTGAGTCGAAGCCCTTCAACCTCGACCGAAGGAGATAAGATCTCTCTCGAGCGCCCGTATCAACCTCGGCCGTAGGAGATAAGATCTCCCCTGAGTGACTGGACCAACCTCGATTGTAGAAGAAAAGATCTCTTCCGAGTGTTCATATTAACCTCGACTACAGGAGATAAGATCTTCCCCGAGGCAGCCTTGGCTGCAGAAAATAAGATCTCTCCCGAGGCAATCCTGACCGTAGGAAATAAGATCTCCCTCGAGTAACTGGGCCAACCTCGACTATAGGAGATAAGATCTCCCCCAAGCGTCCATATCAACCTCGACCATAGAAAATAAGATCTCCCCCAAGCGATCGAGTCAACCTCGACTGCAGGAGATAAGATCTCCCTCGAGCGTCCGTATTAACCTCGACTGCAAGAGATAAGATCTCTCCCGAGGCAGCCTCAACTGTAGGAGATAAGATCTCCCTCGAGCGCCCGTGTTAACCTCGGCTGCGGAAGATAAGATCTCCCCCGAGCCAACCTCAACTGCAGACGATAAGATCTCCCTTGAGGCAACCTCGGTTGTAAGAGATAAGATCTTTTCGAGGCAACCTCGATCGTAGGAGATAAGATCTCCTCTGAACCAACCTCGGCTGCAGAAGATAAAATCTCCCCCAAGGCAACCTCAGCCATAAGAGATAAGATTTTCCCCGAGCGATCGGGCCAACCTCGGCTGCAGAAGATAAGATCTCCATCGAGTGCTTGTATCAACCCCGACCGCAGGAGATAAGATCTCCCCTGAGCGACCAAGCCAACCTCAGCTACAGAAGATAAGATCTTCCTCGAGCATCCGCATCAACCTCGACCGCATGAGATAAGATCTCCCCTGAGCCAACCTCGATCGTAGGAGATAAGATCTTCTCCGAGCGTCCGAGACAACCTCGGCTAGAGATAAGATATCTCCCGAGCGACCGAGTCAACCTCGGCTAAAGATAAGATCTCTTTTGAGTGCCCGCATCAACCTCGGCTAGTGATAAGATCTCTTCCAAGCGATCGTGTCAACCTCGGCTGTAGAAAATAAGATCTTTCCTGAGCATCCAGGCCAACCTCGACTGCAGAAGATAAAATCTCCTTCGAGACAACCTCAACTGTAGGAGATAAGATCTCCTCCGAGCGACTGGGCCAACCTCAGCTACAGGAGATAAGATCTCTCCCGAGCATCTGTATCAACCTCGATCGCAGGAGATAAGATCTCTCCTAAGTACCCGTTTTAACCTCGACTGCAGGAGATAAGATCTCCCCCGAGGCAACCTTGGTCGCAGGAGATAAGATCTCTCCTGAGCGATCGGGTCAACCTCGATCGTAGGAGATAAGATCTTTCCTGAGCGCCCATATTAACCTCGACTGTAGGAGATAAGATATCTTCCAAGGCAACCTCGACCGCAGAAGATAAGATCTCTCCCGAGCGTCCGTATCAACCTCGATCATAGGAGATAAAATCTCCTCCGAACGATCGGGCCAATCACGGCTGCAGGAGATAAGATTTCTTTCGAGGCAGCCTCGACTGTAGGAGATAAGATCTCCCCCGAGCGTCCGTATCAACCTCGACCGCAGGAGATAAGATCTCTCCCAAGCGACCGGGCCAACCTCGGCTGCAGGAAATAAGATCTCCCTCGAGCATCCGTAACCTCGGCTGCAAGAGATAAGATCTTCCCCAAGGCAGCCTCGAATGCAGGAGATAAGATCTCCCCCGAGCACTCGTGTTAACCTCAGCTGTAGAAGATGAGATCTTCCCAGAGAGCTAATCTCGACTGTAGGAGATAAGATCTCCCCCGAGGCAACCTCGATCATCGGAGATAAGATCTTTTCCGAGCGATCAAGCCAACCTCGGCTGCAGGAGATAAGATCTCCTCCGAGACAACCTCGATCGTAGGAGATAAGATCTTCCCTGAGCGACCGAACCAACCTCGGCTATAGGAGATAAGATCTTCCTCGAGCACCCATATTAATCTCGACTGCAGGAGATAAGATCTCCCCTGAGGCTGCCTCGGCTGTAGGAGATAAGATCTCCTCCGAGCATTTGTGTTAACCTTGACTGTAGGAGATCAAATTTCTTCCAAGGCAACCTCGACCGCAGGAGATAAGATCTCCCCCGATCGTCCGTATTAACCTCGACTGTAGGAGATAAGATCTCCCCCGAGGCAGCCTCAGCTATAAGAGATAAGATCTCCCCTGAGCGCTCATGTTAACCTCGGTTTGTAGGAGATAAGATCTCCCCCGAGGCAACCTCGACTGTAGGAGATAAGATCTCCTCCGAGTGACCGGGCCAACCTCGGCTGCAGGAGATAAGATTTTCTTCCGAGCATCCGTATTAACGTCGACTACAGAAAATAAGATTTTCCCCGAGGCAACCTCGATCGTAGGAGATAAGATCTCCCCCGAGCGATCGGATCAATCTCGGCTGTAGAAAATAAGATCTCCCCCGAGCGTCCGTATTAACCTCGATTATGGGAGATAAGATCTCCCCCGAGGCAGCCTCGACTGTAGGAGATAAGATCTCCCTTGAGCGCCCGTGTTAATCTCGACTGCAGAAAATAAGATCTCCTCCGAGGCAACCTCGACGGTAGGAGATAAGATCTCCCCCGAGCGACCGGGCCAATCTCGGCTACAGAAGGTAAGATCTCCTTCGAGCGCCCGTATCAACCTTGGCTGCAGGAGATAAGATCTCCCTCGAGCGCCCGTATCAACCTCGACCGCAGGAGATAAGATCTCTCCCGAGCACCCAAGTCAACCTCGGCTAGAGATAAGATCTCTTCCGAGCGACCGAGTCAACCTCGACTGTAGGAGATAAGATCTCTCCCGAACTTCAACCTCAACTGCAGGAGATAAGATCTCCCCCGAGTCAATCTCAACTGTAGGAGAGGAGATCACCCTCGAGTCAGTCGGCTGCTAGAGACAATATCGCCCCTGAGGAGATCAACCTCTGACCTCGACCGTAGGAGACGAGATCTACTTCAACCTCGGCTGGTGATGAGATCTCCCTCGGGCTTCAACTTCAACATCAACTTTGGCTGGAGATGAGATCTCCCTCAAGTTTCAACCTGAACCAGCACGGAGCCCAGAAGAGGATTTCGACAGTCGCCTTTTCTGCACTCCCTTTCTTCGAGTTTTGAACTCGAAAGTGGGGGAGACTATTATTGAGGATAAACCCCGCTCCTGCCGAAGTTCAGTTCGATGCTCAGCCTAATGCAACCGATAGCCATGGAAGAGCTTCAGCAGATGAGTCTTAGCCGAACTCCTTCAACCAGTCGAACTCCTCAACGGTCAAGCTCCTGCCGAGCTCCTTTAAGCGACCGAGCTCCTTAGGGGCCGAGCTCCTACCGAACTTCTTCAGTCGGTCTGATCTTTGCCGAACTTCTTCAGTCTGCCAATCTCCTTAGCGGTCGAACTCCAGTTGGACTCCCACAAGAGCCAAACTCCCTCGTACTCCTTCAGTCGGACTCCCAGGAGAGCCGAACTCCCTCCGCGCCTCTTCAGTCGGACGCCTACGAGAGCCGAACTCCTTCCGAGCTTCTCCTTCGATCAAACTTCTTTCGGACTTCTTTCTCAGTCGGATTCCTCCAGCGGATTGCTCCCGAATAATCCCACAGACGTATCCCCTTCAGGAGTCCGAACTCCTCTAGAATCGATATATGCCGAAGTCCACCAACCAATGCTTGCTTTCTCAGAGCTAGGGCCATTAAATCTCGATGAACGGTCGCCATCAGTCCGCTACAAGCGACAGCGATCCGCTATCAGGTGGCGATGGCTGTCACCATCAATCTGTTGCAGGTAGCGCCGCAGACGGTGCCTCCCTCCGTGACTGACTTCGTCAGACCTCGAGCGATCCGCTATCAAGCAACTGCAGCTGTCACCATCAATCCGCTACAAGCTCCGCCTATAAAAAGGAACCCTCCAAATATGCTTACTCTAAACTCTAAGCTCTAAACTCTCATCTCCTCCTCTAAATTCTACCAAACTCATTCCTGAGCACTCCATTTCTGTTGGTCAGAAGAGCTGACTTGATCGTCGGAGGGTTCTATCGGAGCTACCACCACCGACTTCGGATAGGATTTTATTTTGTAGGTCACTGACGGCGACCTCGTCCTCCTCCACTCCAGCTCGATCCGGCATCAACCAAATTCTGCACCAACGGATCCTAATCCAATACTGTGACATGGCAAATAACCACATATATTTTTTGAAAAAAAAAAAAAAAAAAAAGGTTGGTAGTCACTCCTAAATAAAATCAAATAAAAGTTAGATTTCTTGTTATGTTAATAAATAGTCATGCAAGTATATGCCCAGGCCAGGAGTCCTCTCTCTGTTCCCCTCTTGTCCTCTCACCAGAGAAGAAAGAAGAAGAGTACAAAAGAAAAATAATGGAGAGTGTTCCGCTGCTAACGAATGGAAGAGAGGAGAGAGAGGAGCTGGGATTGGGTGGTAAGGCGTGGAAAGAGTCCAAGAAGCTATGGAGCACCGTTGGCCCGGCCATATTCTTCAGGGTCTCATCCTATGGCATGAACGTGATCACCCAGGCTTTCGCTGGCCATCTTGGTGACCTAGAGCTTGCCTCCATATCCATCGCCAACACTGTTGTCTCTGGCTTCAACCATGGTCTGTTGGTATCGATCCGTAGCCTTCTTCTCCAACATCTCATACATCTACTTACTATTCAACCTTCATGTGTCGGAACATACGTACGGTAGTGTTTTCTCCAAACATTTTATCTTTGCTTGATTGGGTGGTGAAATTTGTGTTTTATTCGGAAAACATGATCAATTACCACTCATCAATCTATTCTGAAGCAAGGATTAGTAGAGATAATCTCACAGAAGAGGACTAGTTTATAGAAGCATGGTTTAAATTAAAGAAGTACTGCTAGGGACCACCGTGAATCACAATCAAGCCACACCATCTTCTACAGAGTACATGTAATATACTGTGCATTATCTGATAAATTTTGGGTGGTCAATCTCCTACGCCTAGGAGGCCAAACCTTCCATTTTCCATAAAAATAAAAAAATAAAAAATAGAAAAAAGCCAGTTTAACATCGTGACTTTAATCTATGATTCTAATTTTTTTTTCTTTTCACACAAAAAAATTCTTGCAAAGTTTTCATATATTATATGCAATATCCTGTCTTCTAATTTTATTTCTATGGCAACCTTAGCATCTCCTTCGAGCTTTTTTTTTCTTAAAAATTAAAATAAAAATATCAGATATCAAAGAAATCTAAAGAAATCCATTCAATCCGATCCGATAAATATCGATTTCGCTCGGTTGAAAGATTTGGATCAAATTGAATGGGATTAGAATTCATAAAATAATAGGTTAATTATAGTCAAATTTGATTTCTACACTCTAAACATATAATCCATCCAAATCTGATATAATCCATCCAAACTGATACAACCTATCTGAACCCACAAATAAGCTTAAATAGGCAAATATTGAATTTAAAATAAATATTAGATCAATATTGAAGTCCAAAACAACACAATCCATCCGAACATGCTACAAACCGCTTATTTCGATTTCAAACGTTTTATACATGATAAATGATCGAAAATGGATTGAATTTTCTTCAATCCAATTGAATTCGGTCGGATGAAATTTTTTTCTAACCAAATCCGACCCGTGCTTAGCCTCATATTGAACATTCATGGTATATTGCTTCCTCATCCATCATAGTAAAATAAGTTATATTATATTATAATTTAATTTTGATATCATATATCACATCATGCAAGATTAATTAATTCTACCATTTGCTAGTTAACCAATGGATCATATAATTAAGGTTACTGATAGACTACTTACTGTGATACGAGTGCACTGGAAACGCTATGGGGCCAAGCCTATGGCGCGAAGAAGTACCATATGCTCGGTGTGTACTTGCAACGCTCATGGATCATCCTCCTCCTCTGCGCCGTCCTCCTCCATCCGACGTACTTCTTCGCAACGCCGGTGCTTGAGTTCGTCGGCGAGCCGGCCGAGCTAGCCCGTGCGGCCGGCAAGGCCTGCGTGTGGTTCATACCGCAGCATTTTGCCTCCGCCTTCCTCTTCCCTCTCAACAGATTCCTCCAGAGCCAGCTCAAGAATGCAATCACGGCTTATACCTCAGCTGTTACGCTTGTGGTGCACATACTTGTGAGCTGGCTCGTTGTCCACAACTTTAAGCTTGGCGTCGAGGGTGCTGCCTTGTGCTTGTGCTTCTCATGGTGGATCACATTTTTGGGCGAGTGGGCGTACGTGGTCTGCGGGGGGGTGTCCACGGTCGTGGAAAGGATTTTCTATGGAAGCCTTCTCGGAGATGTGGGAATTCATCAGATTATCGGCTGCTTCTGGCGTCATGCTTTGGTACGTACGCTTCTTGCGTTTGAAAATTTGTACCCTACACTGCATCGTGCGCCGTACCAATTATCAAATGGCGGTACCCCACGTCAATAATCTCGTAAAGGTGCAAATGGATCGGATCGAATCGCAAAGATTCCGATCCAATTTTTTGATTAGATTTTAATATTAAATTCAGATTCAATCTAATTAAAAATTAAATCAAATTTATGATCAAAAAATTTATTTTATTGGATCATCTAGATCGGATGAGATCCACATATAATTCAATTTCAATCTAAAAATTTTAGATCTGATTCAAATCTAAATTTTGATCCAATCTGATTCGTATGATAAATTAATATATATAAAATTTATAGTAAAAAATTAAATATTATTTTATTTTATTTTTTAAAATTTTATATTTAAATTAAGTAAAATTTTTAAAAAATTATGATACTATAGGAGCATTTGAAATTTTAATTTTATTTTATTTATTTTATAATTTATATATTAGATTTAATATTGAATTCGGATCGGATCCAAATTCAGTAAATCCAAATCTAATCTAGAATATTGAATAGGTCAAATTTTAAAATCCGATTCAATTTTATGAGTCCTTTAAAATAGATCAGATAGAATCTAAGCGGATCAGGCAGGATCAGATTACAGATCAACCCGATCTATTTATAGCCTTATAATTTCATCATGTTCTTATAGATCTTATTTATCAACCAGATTATCACACCATTAATACGGCACATATGATATAAAATATAATTTATTATTATATATCTTTTTCTACATATGAATATATTAGTTTGGACAAATTATATCCTACACCAAGTGTATCAGGTCAATGATGCACCGGACCAACATTGCCTCATAACTATATCAATGTAAGTTAGAGAGAGAGAGAATCTTGCAAAAAGCAAAAAGCACTTTTTTTCCTTGTCTAGAGAAATTATTTGTTACAACCATTTTATCATGCGAATTTTGAACTATTTAATAAAATATTATCACATCATTGATAGGATTAACAAATTTTATAAAAATTAGATAAGAAATGGCTAATCATAGTTAAATATATATTTTATTTTTTCAACCAAATGAAAATTTTGAAATTTTGAAACATTGAATGATATGATAATATTTTATTGGATAATCCAATACCTATGTGATTGAATAGTTCTGCCTAATAATTTTTTCTTATATTAAGGTAGCTTGTCTACGTGATAGAAATGGATAGATCCGATGTACCTTTCGAGCTGGTGCATAATCTATCGTTAATCCGGCACTCAGCTCGTGGCAAATGCTTTTGTGTTTGGTGCAGCTTGGTAAATACGTAGCCATCAAGGGTTCAATTCTTGTACGTATATTGTAGTGGATGGGGCATGCACCATTGAAGCATAGATCTAATGAAGCCCAACACGCGCTAATTATTAAACTTACAGGACTCCTCCATGTTCGGGACGCGATAATCCAATGCCATTAATTATGTCCGTCACGCTAGGTGGATCATAACGCAGATAAGCCAGAGACAATTATTTTATTTAATTAATCAGCATATTTAACTAATACATCTTACTCATTAATTACGAACCCTCCATAAAAAGCACGTGCGCGTATGATGGCATCTTAGTGAAGGACCCGCAATTTTTCTTTTCTTTTGTTTTCTTTGTTTTTTTCTTCTTTTCTTTTGCAAGACATTTACATTCAGTAAATAATATATTAAAGATAAAAATTTTATATATGTAATTTCTTTCTTGAGAAAATTTATTTCTGTAATCTTCACCAGAATTTATTTGTATGATTACTTGTGGGAGAACTGGTACTACAAGATACTGATCTTGCTGACAGGAAATCTAAAGAATGCCAAAATCGCTGTAGATGCTCTTTCTATATGGTAAGAGGCTTTTAGGTTTACTTAATTATCTTTTTCATCCTTCATTCCGGGCAAATTGGTGTTGATGTTAGTGCTAGGATTATGGTGAAAAGCTACCATACTCGGAACGTTGAATATTTCAAGAATGCCGCAATATATTCTGAACTCTGATTCTTTTCTAGAGCAGCGCGAGTATAAACGAATGGGAGATGATGATTCCTTTGTCATTCTTCGCTGGAAGTGGGTATGTTATCATATCCTCCTCCTCTGTGAACTTGTTTAAACCACGTACAACTTCTATTATGTGGGTGTTTTTGGCAAAAATTATGCACATGCGAACACATGATACATGCATGCATACGTGTAAATGGATACGATGACTTCGTCAACCTCCTTTTTTTTTTTTTTTTTGGCAAACCTTTGTCTTTTTCTTTCAAAAGACTAATTTGTCCCAAGTCACCCATGCATATGTTTTTCTATTCTTTTTTTTCTTTCTACATAGATACAAATTTTATTTTACATTTTCGAATCTATAAGCACAGACGGACCTTTACGTAAATTACTGGAAATTTTTTAAGACAAAGTTTTTGCAAAAACATTTCTATTGAATACATAGGACAGTGTAAAATAAAAGCTTGTGGTAAAATTCCCAGTTTTCCTTTAGTGTTATACATATACAGTGGCTACTTGTATTTCACTTGTCCCCTTGGCTCCTTTTTCCATAAAATATTTTTTCTAACTTGTTGATAGTGATTTTGTCAAATAATATGTTAATTTTTATTGTATGGTGATTCCTCTTGCAACAATAATTATTTTATAGCTATGTAGCCTACGTAGTAGGCCTTTTCTAAACAGTAAACAGCGACAAGTGTTAGATTAGCTTCATTCAAATATGTAGCCTTTGTTTCACCAAAAAAAAAATATGTAGCCTTTAAACATGCTTAGTGGTTTAACCTATACATTTCATCAGGGATACATAAATATCTTATTCATTTATTGATCAGTTTTCAACCATATACTCTCATATATATATATATATATATATCTTAACTTTAATTGAAAGAAGTGATGACATCAAAATTTCATTGTCAATTTTTTTTTTTTCTAGCTATGGTGACATCTTTATTTTGGTGGAGTACATCTCCAGGTTAGCCCTAGGGCCAATATCTCCAACCTCCAAACCCTAGTGAAGGCAAGATTTGAATACTGATCTTCGATCATATAATTACGCTTTAATAAGTAGGATCTTTAATCTATTATATAGTCATTCAGACACACATAGTTCTGAAACATTTCTAGAAGCTAAATGTGAACACATATATTACAGCATCATGGTCATTAAAAAAATATGTTCCTAGAAGGCAAGATGCATGCATCATGACTGGCATGTGCGCAAATTGATATACATACAATATATCCTAATGGTTGCCTCCCTAGATCTTCTATTAGAAGGATTTTTACTTCCAAATATTGATAGATGTTTTGCCAAGCATTCAATATGGGTAATTCACATTTTCTCCTCTCTATGTGTATCGATCATCCCACCAAACCTTCAAAGGAGAGGAGAGTATAGAAAACAAACAACAAACCATCAGTTATAAATAAAATTGCTTGTTCGCAACTCTTAGGCTACCCCTCTAGGTCTAAAACTAGCAACCCTAGACTAGGGCTTGTGCTTATTTATTATCGGTTAAGGTATGTTTCACCGGGGAAAGTTGGACTCTAGAATGAGAATAGGAATGAGTGACTCTCCTTCTATTAATTTAATTGGAAGGAGTCTCATTTTTATTTTGATTTAAGAAAAGAATTGAAATTTTCTAATCCTCAAAAATTCAATTCCTGCTCTCTCCCAATATTCAAATCTCATTCCGATTCCAGTTTCGATTTTAGTCGCAAACCAAACTCATCCTTATCACATTTTACTATGCTTCATATCTGCTTAATAATCGTTGATCAGAAACCCAACACCATGATGCAGCTAATCGGTGCTCGTTTCTAATGATCCAAGGGTACGTGTTGCGAATGAGCTTGGTGCAGGCAATGATGGTGGTGCAAAATTCGCAACATTCTGTTTGCACTCATCATCACTTCGAGCGCTATCGTGCTGGAGGCCGTTGACAAGCTATCCGTTATACTTCACCATTCTGCTCAACAGCATCCAACCTATTCTTTCTGGTAGCTAATTCTACTTACCTCAATAATCGTCCACGTTTGTTTCTAGCTCTTAAGTTCAGTATTTTGTTTCAGTTGCTAAGTTCTGTACGTATGCGTTTTATAGGCGTTGCAGTTGGTTCGGGATGGCAATCTATTGTGGCTTATGTGAACCATGGAACCTACTACTTGATTGGGATTCCCATTGGGGTTCTCCTGGGATGGGTTTTCAACCTTGGAGTTCTGGTGAGATCTACTCCAACTTCATACATCTACTCTCCATTTTGACTTGATTTTGGCATATTACTTCAAGATAACCACGTAGAATTAATAAGAGAGCAATCAATCAAGAGATAGATTATTACTTTCAACAAACAAAAAGACAAAACGAAAAATTGCAGAGAGACTATTTTTTACAAGTCAAAATCGATAGTTTATTAAACTATCTTAGATACACATGCCTTGCTAATTCTTCAAGACTTCTTGAAAGAAAGTGTGCCATGTAACTCGTGTACATGGATGTGGATTTCATTGTTGGTATTGCTAAAGAATTGAATCTAATAATGTACGTAGTCAACTGACTGTACAGCTGTATTATGAGTTTTATTTCTAGATATTTTAATTGCCAAGAGAAACACCTATTCAATGTCCGAAATAGGTTGTAAGCTTGAGTCTACCTTTTCGTTAAAGGCATAATGATCGATGCAATTGTTCCATGAAAAGCAAATGAATGACTACATCCATGGAGTAGTGTGAGATAAAAAATAAAAAGCAAGCTCACATTAGAAAGTAAAAAGTTTGGATTTCCATTAGAAAGATTTGTTTCTTAATTTGCTTTTGAATAACTAACCAAATCACAATGTGACAATTCCTATCCTAACTACTTTAAACTAAAATTCACAAATTGTTGCCATGTGTTGAGAAACCGATTGACCCAACAACATAAATTAGGCTTAAAACCTCAATTGACATGCGGTCTGGACCATGCACACGGAGGGATAACTGATTCAAGATAAATTGGAAATGGATAATAAATGATCGAGGATAATTAAATGAATAATTGATCTAGAAGGATTCAAACCAAGGTTCGCCATCCTCCTTCATATCGGTGAAATCTCAATATACTATCGGTATGCGGTATGGTATGATACATTTGTATTGGTATAGAGTGATTTGGTATACTGATATGGTATGATGTGCTCCGTACCGTCCGATATGGGATGGTACGGTGAATCATGATTTAGAATAATGATCCCTAAAAAATCTAAGCCACAATATTGTATGCAGTATTAATTAGCCCCAAAAGCTTAAGCTGATAACGATAGGAAATTGATGTATTTTGTTAAATTTTTCCTTCTTTGAACTCATAAAAATTCTTTGAAGTGCTTGGTAACTATAAATATTAACTATAGGGTATTTGGGCGGGCATGATTGGCGGAACTACAATACAATCACTTATATTAGCTATTCTCACAATTCGATGCGATTGGGATAAAGGGGTGAATAATTTTTTTAAGATAGATTCTTATTCTAAGAATAAATATTCTATCGTTGGATTTTTTATAATACATTTGCATTTTTTTGCAGGCCATGAAAGCTAGCATGCGCATGAAAAAATGGGCAGTTCCAAAATAATCTAGTAAGGGAGGAGTATCACTTGTTACAAAGGGAAATATTTCTTAAATTGTTGTAAGAAAAGTGGAATAAGAATCATTAATGTATGTTAGAGTAGTTGTACGCAAATTACTTTTACAAATATCTAGATGTGCAATGCATATGCATGTTAATTGAACTTGGAATTTTATGGTTTCTTTAAAAGAAAGATTTGTAAGAGTAAATATTATTCTAAGAATAATATGTGTCAATGAACTTCTTTATTTGCAGAGACTAATTTAAATTAAAGAAGAGTTTTGGATAATGAAAATTCTAATTAAGAAGAAAAATAGAAGTTTTTGGAAATAGAGGTTATTATTTGTTGTGATAGCTTAGGAAATTCTTAAGTTGTAACTCTTACTTCTTGCGTGGGTTTCCATAAGTTAAAATTCTACAATACTTTCTATATTAGGATTCAAGAGATTTTCTAAACCAATATTTTCTTCTATCTTTCTTAGTTATATTAGAAAGTAAATTAGTCATTAAAAAACCAACACTTTTCAGACACAAGGAAACATGAACTTTGCAATCATTGCCCAAGCAAGGGACTTGTTAAACACGAGCAATAAGTTTGAGAAGACGATACCACTCAGCTCTCATTTCTTGGTTAAACTAATCAATCAATCAAGATCAACATTGAGGGGAAGTCATTGTCGCTATCGTCAATACGAGGAATGATGGTAAAGTGGCTCTACCTCAGAGTCCAGATGTAGAAGTAGGATGAGTGATTCACTGAAAGCCAGAGCAAATAAAACTAAAATCAAGAAATGCCATTGGACTATATTATTGAAAGGAACATAACAGAAACTAGGTGTGAAAAGATTGAATCCTTTTGGATTGGTCGAAATGATCAACTTCCAAGTAAAGTTAAGTGGTTCAATTACGAGGCACAAGCATCAATGTTTTCCACTTTCACTTTTAATTTAGTAGGAGCTAAATCTCCTAAACATGAGAAATCCTTATTAGAAGGATCACTAGACTCGGTGTGCACTACTTCAGCCACTTTGAGTAAGGCTAGACAAGATTAAAAAGCAAGATTTACCAAATCAAGAAGCCGAATTGCATGCAAGCTTCCAAAAGTTATAACTTGGTTTTACAACACCCAATTAACTTTTTTTTAAAAAAAAATTGAATAACATTTTGAACTTTACGATGGGGTGCCATCTTGTAAAAGTGTGATGTACCGAGTGATTGGACCTAGATTCCATCGTTCAAATCTTAAAATGGTTTGATTAGAAAAATTTTCTTTTTAGAAAGGATTTTAACCTTGCACATCTCCCAATTTAAAAAGAATAAAGTTAAACAATTGAAAAAAGAGTTGATGTAGAAGCCGAATCTACCTTCTGTCGACTTTTTACTTTCTCATATTTACTATCACTAGTCATGTTTATTTTGAGAAGCCAAGTTATGTTCGAACAAAGAGAGAAATTTGAATTGAATTTTGCAATGATGAACTTTACTATTATAAATAGCGGCTACGTTCATAGTTTATAAATCATAGGTGAAAGAAAAGGGAATTTAGAATTTACTTTCACCAAATTTTCTTCTTCATCCTAAATCTTTTTGAGAGATTGGAGTTAAGTCAAGGAGATTCTTCTTTCTCCCCAATCAGATTAGATAGTCCCAAAAATTAAAAAAAAATAATATAAAAATAAAAAAGTAGTCAGTCTCTATAATGTACCAATTATTGATGGAAAGAGAGAGAGAGAGAGTAGAAAAGGAGAATGGAAGAAGAGAGGTGAGAAGAGATGGTGATTAGCAGGATCAATAGCTAAATGTAGGGTTGAAGAATAGGGAGTGGTAATGACTAGTGGAGAGTGGGAGGAGTGCTAACCCAAGAGTGCTAGATTATTAAAGGCAACTAAAAAGCTAGACTACCATATCTTCGAGATTAGAGAGAGATTTGCCATAAAGAGGGGAGAGAAACAGAGAGGAGAGTAGAAATTTGGTGGCCATGGGACAAGCTAGCCGACCACCATCGATCATAGATGCTTGATGTTAGAAGTGAACAAAGATAGTATGGATTAGGCACCTAGGTGGGCACCATGACAACTATTCTCTCCTTATTGCCCACATAACCAGCTCATTCACTTTTAGTTTACAGCCTTCATATAGATTAAGCATTATGTCTCTTAGTTCTAACATTCTCATATTTATTTAGTTTTTATAAGCAAATCATTTAAGCAAGTAATCAACATTAATAATTTAATAACAATTTTTAAAATATTAATTTAATCTATATTTGATTTCATTTCTACTTTTCTTTTTTAAAAAATAGAAAAAGAAAATCTATTTTCATTTATATTTTTTATATAGATAATATGTTTGGTTTTTTAGGTAAATTATGTTTTTTTATCCCTAAAGTTTAGATTGGATTTTTAAAATGTCCGTGCAGTTTAAAAAGCCCGAATTTAGTCCCTCTATTTTCTCAACTATTTTATTATGTTCTTTCCCTTAGATTCTAGCTATTTTTTTATCAAAAATCTTAGCTAGCAATAATCAATGCTTACGTGGTTGATTACATAGTAGAACTGCTTAAATAGGTGATCATATGGTTGATTGATAATAACATAGCATATGGATAATGATGTGGCATATGATTGATGATATGATATAATAGATGAAAATTTTTATTTGATAATGCGACATATGCATGATGATATGGTATATTAATAATGATGTATCATATGGCTAATTGTGGCAATCGATGGCTTGATACCTTTGGATAGAAAATTAAATTACACAACATGTACATGTTATCACGTATATGCCACATTATCAAAATAAAAATTTTGTTTTTTATGATATGTTATCATCCATATGCCACATTATCAGCAATCTACCACATAATCAGTTGTATACTCATTGGTTAATGCTAGCTGGAACTTTCGATGAGATAAAGTAGCGGAATTTGGCAGAAGGATCATATTAAAATAGTTGAGAAGATTAAGTAATCAAATTTATATTTTTTAAATTTTAGGACATTTAAAAATCCAACCAAAACTTAAGGGATGATAAATATAATTTATCTCACTTTTTTTAATAATAAAAATAAAAAACTATAGTGAAAGCCAGAAACATGAAATCAAGCAAGCATCGAGAGAGTTGGAAGTGGGACAACCAAGGACAATGCAATGAAAGCAACTTGAGTAAGAGTGTGCTTGATTGGATCGATGGATTTTGAGAATGGACAAATATTATTGCTCAAAAGAAAATAAATGAATAGATGAATGATAGAAGATGGACGCCGGGAACAAATCAATAGATATTGGAAATGAAAAAAATGGATTGTCAAAAATAGAAGATGGATATTAAAAACAAATGAGCCAATGAACGAAAAATGATGGCAATATTAAATAGGATGATAGTGAGGCAATGGAGGAAGCCACTAGAAAAATGGCCGGCAATGAGGATGAGTGGAGGTTGGAAGGTTGGACTAAGAGAGGAGAGAAAATTTATTTTTAAAAAAAATGAAAGAAAAATGATCTTAATTTTATTTTTTTTCGAAAGTAATAAAAATTATTTAAAAATAAAAAATAAAATAAGATAACTAAATATATTTTCTACATCGGATTTTTATTTTTTATTTTTTTTAAAAAAAGATAACACCGAATGGGGCTTAACGGTACCTATTAATGCTCGAACAATATGGCCCTCGACTTTAAGCTAAAGGCCACTCGACTTCGAACCGCATCTTTTCTCCTTTCCCGCGGCAGCCATAAAGCCCCGCTTCTCTCTCACTTCTCCCCCGTCAATTTTTATTATTTTATTTTTCCCGTCTCCCGCCCTCCGATCGCCGCCGCCATGAGCTCCAGAGATCTCGCCCTCATCTCCGTCTCCGGCGTCATCGGAGCACTCGCCTCTGCCATTGCCCTCCGTCTCATCTCCTCGAACTTTAATAGGCCCTCTCCTCGCCTCCTCCCGCCACCTTCCACCAATGGTACTGTCGAGAACTCCACCGATCAGAGCCCCTTCGATCCCTCCAAGCGCCAAGGGTTTGTTTCAAATTTCCACTCTCCTTTCTATTGATATGATAAATTTACTAACGTTGGTACAAAGCGATGTTTATTTGAATAAATCTTGGGAAAAATTTAGGTATCTTTCGTGGGATGATTACTTTATGG
Organism: Cocos nucifera; assembly: GCA_006176705.1. Taxonomy (NCBI): domain Eukaryota; kingdom Viridiplantae; phylum Streptophyta; class Magnoliopsida; order Arecales; family Arecaceae; genus Cocos; species Cocos nucifera. The sequence goes on along the minus strand of QRFJ01001485.1, from coordinate 245,082 downwards.
CCATTGCATTCCTTTCGGCGAAGCGTTCTAAGGACCCCAACAGGCAGGTGAGATTTTGGGCCTGTGTCCTTTCATTTGTTGGTTCCATTAATTTAATTAGTAATGCCACTTTATGTGATTTGAAAGTTTAGTGTAATAGAGAGCCTCTTTTAGGGATTTTCGTCGTGTTTAGTATTTCACTAGTCTCAACTTACTTCGAATGAATTTGCAACGAAATCTCTAAGGGCAAGTGGATCCATTGCCCGGCAAAGCAAAAGAAATTCTAGTTTTTTCTTGTGAAGCCAGCAGCTTGTTAATTTGAATGTCTACTGTTTTCATGTTATCTTTGTGAGGGTTGAAGTCCATATAGGTGGCAGTAACGTGGTAAATACAAATGCTAATATAATCATATGCAGTTCTCTTTTGGGCCCTTGATATTCTTTTTAATTAGCTTTGGTAGAGCAAGCTGTAATTTTGCTGATTGTTTCTTATTGAAAGACTTAGTATGTAATCATATTTACCGGTGTCAACGTGGTACAGGGCATAATCTTGATGATGCGCAATGGAAAAATTAAGAATTACAGTCATCTGATAAACAATCTTTTGCTTATCAACTTTGGTCTCTTATAAGTATATCTATGAATGGAAAAGGATATGTAGTTTAATTGTGAACTGCTTTGCTGAATAAGTGTTTCATTGATTCAACCTTCTGATTATATGGCAGAGGTAAATTACAAAAGTCACCAAGTTTAATTTTATTTTACTGAGAGTTACACCTTGCATGAGAGTTGCTGGAAGCTTTGATTGATGACTGTATTCCTAGTTGGCAGAAGACAGAACAAGAATATAAGGAGTTAAATTTACCAAAATAGGATTATTGCAGCTCCATGTTCTTGCAAATGATGCTTTGAGATATCTGACACTGGTGACATGTAACTATTTGATAAAGGAAATCTCATGGTCCTCTTCTGCATATACCCCTTTATTCTTGATACTGACCAATTTAGTCCTAGTCAATAAGGCTTTTACTTTTTCTTTTGGGACTTTTTTTGGGTTTCTAGGTGACCTTATCTGATCAATGAATTAATTTTATAGAAGCTTGAGAAAAAGGTCCTTATTGACCATCTACAATATTAGTAAGAGTACATATCTAATACTATCAAAGAAAATGCTTGGTGGGTTATTTTTTATGAGATTAAGTTACATTTTATGAGTTATCTTTCATAGTGAAGTTTCTATCTCATTGTACTCTGCAGAGTAAGAACTTTCTTTCTTATCCTTTTTTCTTTAATTTTATTGAGAAGATATTGTACATTGTGTTTGGGGCTATCCTTTGATTGTGATCGGAGCTATTGCTATCTCTTGTTCAAATCTCTGTTCCTGCATTTGGCTGCATTTTGCATCTTTCTATACTTATTTCTTGAATCAACCATCATTTTGTAGGTTGGAGCATGCCTGGTCAGTCAAAATGGAATAATTCTTGGTGAGATCAGAAGTTTGAATATTTTGTTTCAACTTTCAAATCTATTACATTTAATGCCATTTATGTGTTTCTCATATTTTACTGTTTCTTACAATGTCACTATTATCTATCTTAACTGTAGTTCAAGATAGCACTCCTCTACGTACTTTTTAAGTTTGATAGAGATCTAATTCTGTAATCAATGAATTTAGGCATTGGCTATAATGGATTTCCAAGAGGTTGTTCTGATGACAAGCTCCCTTGGGCAAAGGTTAATTTTTTATATACCTTCAACTAACTTTTGTCGATCCACAGTCATTTTTTATGCTAAATTGCTAATAGACCCTCCAGTATGCTAGTCTTTTTAGCTTTCCTCAGTATGTTATTTTGTTCATTGTTCCTACATTATGTTCTATCCTTGAGTCGCAATTGTCATTTAGAGGGTTTGCTTTTTCCCTACTAAATGTTCTGTTAGATGACCAAAAAGGAATTTAGCTTTCTTTTGAATAATGCAATCCTGTCATTTTCTTCTTCTACAGATGTCTATGAATGGAGATCCACTGGAGACAAAATTCCTGTAAGTCTTTAACTTTCTTTTTTAGGTTGATTAGGGGCATTCCTGTTTTCCCCTTTTTGTCTTGAATGGGTGGTGGTTGTTTGTTGGGGTGTGTGTGTTGGGGAAGGCTGTATCTTATCCATCATGGTTGGTCAACCCCATTCTTCTCGAGTTTATTGGGGTTGATATACCATTTCGTAGATAATTGATGTAGCAGGAGATTAACTGGATTTAAATTGATGGGATGAGGCTTGTATGTCATGACTAGATCATGGATATTCAGTGCTTTTTAACTATGTCCAATGCTTTTCTATTTCTTCACTGTTGACAGAAGTTTTCAGGCTGGACAATTTTTGAGTAGATGACAGGTCTGAAGTAATAATGTACTAACATACACCAAATCAGATTTTTGCGTATGCATATTAGAATAGATTAACTCTCCCTCTTGTTTTGTTACTTTCTCTATTTATTTGCTTCCTTGTTTGGTCAAATCAGCCTATAAACGCTGTATCCATCATGAATGCCTTTTTATTTTCTCTGGCAGCTATGTTGTTCATGCTGAGGTTAATGCTATCCTCAACACAAACCATGCATCTGCTTCTGGACAGGTCACTCTTGATCTTTGATTTCATGAAGGAGCTTAAATTTTATATGTTCGAAATTACTTCAAATGATACAATAAATTTATATTTAGACGGCCACTTAGAGCTGTTTGGTTGCTGATGAGTTTTTATAAAATAGATAATTAAAGCATGATTATCTAGAAAACAGGTTTCATGAAAAAAGAGGATGTATATTTTTAATAAAACTCAATTATCAGGTTTTATTACTTGTCAATTTTGACAAAACAGGTTGTATGGTTCATTTTGGGAGTTGAATAAGCTTGTTCTGGTAAAACTTGCCAACCAAACAGGCTGTTCCGAATTGCTAGCATGTTGCACTCGTAGCATTGTGTATAAACGTGGTTTGAGTGTTGTGAGGTTTCTTTACTTTTCGCCTAAATAGTAATGGCTGACCTTTTCCAATTTGAATATCTGAGGCACATTTCCAGCCTGCCCTTTTTATGAGATTGACAACTACTATGATTTTTGCAGCCTTTACTTAATTGATTGTCCTGTAGATGCTATGTCAGAATCTTGCATTGTCATGACATTTTTTTCTCAGGCATATTTCTGAGACAATAACATAGTAGGGACTAATAAGCTACTCTAAGCATGCAATAAGCTTATTGGGCCATGTCAACACCAAGCTAGTTTGTTGCATATTTCTTGCTTGATGGGCTTCATTGTCAGTCAAAACTTGGTCCATACCTACAATACTACAGTCTGAGCTCTTCCTGATGCCTGTTTCTAATCGGGGGCTCATCAGACCAAAACAGTAATTAAATATTCCTTATGTTGGCATATTTTTCACAACTTGCTATTTTTAGAGGTTACTTGCATATCACACCTTATAATATCATTGAGTAAGGTCATTTGATAGATAAGTCTTGATTTTTCCATTACTCCTGTATGTTTGAGAAATGTTCCAAGAAGATTAAATATAACTTTGAGAACATTCCCTTGTTAGTTTGGCTTACATGTTGGAGATAACTGTTCACTATGCCATTGCCATCCATGAAGTTCCAATCTAATACATCTAGTTAAAGGCACTTACAAATAGACATGTCAATGGGTCGGGTTTGGGTTGGAACCTGGATATTCAGATTCAGACTCGATTTTAGTTACTAGTATCGGACTTGGATCCGAATACCTGACGGGTTTGGTCTTGAAGTACCCGACTCGGATCCTAATGGATCTTGGGTATCTGGACCCCGTTCCAGGACCCAAAATTGAGAGAGTAAGAGATTGAGTGGGAGAGATGGTTCTGGAACCCAAAACTAAGAGAGGGAGAGATTGAGAGGGAGACTGAGAGAGGGAGAGGGAGGGAGTTCGGTCATTCGTCGGCCGTCGGCGAGCAAGATCGAGAGAGGGAGAGGGTCCAGCCACCGACGAGAGAGATCGAGAGAGAGATTGAGAGAGGGAGGGAGCTACAGAGGGAGGGGGTCCGGTCGCTTGCTGGCCGTTGGCGAGCGAGATCGAGAGAGGGAGAGATTGAGAGAGGAAGATCGAGAGACAAAGAGGGAGAGAGGGAGAGGGTCTGGTCACTCGCCGACTGCTGGCGAACGAGATCGAGAGAAGAGAGACTGAGAGAGGGAGATCGAGAGAGTGAGAGAGGGAGGGGGTCCGGTCGTTTGCCGGCCGCCAGCGAGCAAGATCGAGAGAGTTAGAGAGGGAGGGGGTCCGGCCATTGGCGAGGGAGATTAAGAGAGGGAGAGATTGAGAGAGGGAGAGAGAGACCGAAAGACTAAGAGAGGGAGAGAGAAAGATTGAGAGAGGAAGAGAGGAAGGGGGTTCAGTCGCTCGTTGGCTGCCGACGAGTGAGATTGAGAGAGGGAGAGAGGGAGGGGGTCCAGCCGCTAGCGAGGGAGATAAAGCGAGAAAGGAGGGGAGACTAGAGATAGAGAGAGGGAGAGAGGTAGATTGAGAGAGATCTCAGGGAAAGGCTGGGTTTTTTATTATTTTTAATATAATATATATAAATATATATACATATATACATATATATATATACATATATACATATATACACACACATATATATACACACACACACACACATATATATATGTATATGTATATGTATATATATATGTATATATGTATATGTATATATAATAATTATATATATATATGTATGTATGTATGTATGTATTTATGTATATATGTGTGTGTACATACATACATACATACATATATATATAAAATTATTATATTTTATTATTCAGATCTTGGATCTATCAGGTCTGGGTATTAAATATCCAGATCCTATTTATTTATGTTATGGTTTATCAGGTCCGGATCCAGATCCGAGTAAATGGGTTTGATGCTAATACCAAATCTGCACCCGTTGGATAAATACCCACGGGTCTCGGGTCTGGATTGATAGCTCTACTTACAAATGCTATGAACCTCCCTGCACATAAGTCGATGTCGGACATGATTGATGGTGAGCAAATGTTTTACCTCCAGCATATAGGTAATATTGGGATACGGCAATGCTGAACAGAGTACTCTTGGTACTCCTGCATATGCATATAAAAGAAGGGTGCATTATGTATTTAGAAGAATATTTGCTTTAATTGCATATGGTTATCTTTTTAAAGCAGAGTTATAAGCAATTTTTTTAAAAAAAAAACCTCAAAAAGAAACTCAGAAGTCATAAACTTAACCTCATTCCAAATATTGCAATAGAGCGAAAATAGAAACACAGAATTGTAGGATACATGTAAAGAAGTCATCATGTAAAGCACCACTTGACATGTTCTTACGTCCAAGTGTAGTGCATGAGCCCAAATTACTTTTATGTCATGGCATCTCCATATTTCTTCTCATTATTGTGTGGGTTTATGGCTGGCGGGATAAATGGATAAAATTGGAAGCGGCTAGGAATTCTGCATGGTTGGGTTATTTATAATCCAATTAGGAAGAGAGGTTCAAATGAATTTCATCGAGTTGATCTTCTGTGATGGAGCAGCAATAGGCAACTTTAGCTCCTTTAAAATGAAGGTGTCTTACATTTGTTCTTTAGCCTGTAATGTTCACTTGCATGGATAGCACCTCTGTTTTCCCTAAAGTTGGGGATTTTGACATGCTTTCAACACACGGATATATACAACATGCATAACTCGGATATTTTATTGCAAATAATGGTTTGTGACATCATTTTAAAGCAATTCCAAAAAGATTTGTAAAAATTTTCTATAATTTTATATATATTTCGAGAAAATAAATAAAAATGAGCTTGAACATATGAGCAATAGCTGATAGAGTGCTTGCAGACTAGGCAAATGCTTCAGTGAACATTGTATATGTGAATTCTTTTTCTATGCTCATTCTTACCGAAAATTGATGCATGTAACTTGATATAGTTGCAACGATTTTTGAATCTTAGGAAGTAATTGCATATACATCTGCATCTGACCATTAATAGTTTTGTGCTGCACTTTGAATGTTCCAACTTATACTAGTTTAAGAATGCCTATATATGTCTGTACCGAATTGGTTATTTTTGCAGTAAAAGAAATTCCTTTTGACATTTTTGCAGAAATTATATGTTACAATGTTCCCATGCAATGATTGTGCAAAGGTTATCATCCAGGTTTGTTCTTGCTAATTTGGACATCTTTCTTCCATTTGCTAGGTCATCAGCCAGGTTTGTGCTTGTGTATTGATTTAAGTATCTTATCTCCCATATCTCATGCTTAATAGAAACATCAGCTGATTTATATATGCTTTAGCTTTCTGTGTTCATTTAAAAATTAAGTTTAGTCATCTTTCTACAGAAAAAGCTGTTGCTTCCAATGTATTGCATTTATCAGAAATGCAGTTTCAGTGCCCTTTTCATTTTACTTTTGATTAAGGAAATCACAAAAGCCAGTGAAAAAACTAAAGGATCTGTTATTGTTGCATGAGAAGAATGTAGCTGTTGGAGTCTGTCATGCTTGCACGAATTTCTCTAGAAATTTATTTAGACGGAGCATGTGAATATGAAGTAATTGTCAGCAAGGTAGGTGGAACAAAAAAGAAAAGAATAATTACATTCATCACCATCATTTATTATATAACCCAAATTGCTGTAAAGCCCATGTCAATTACAGACTTTAACAAGGATCTCTGCTAGTTGTTCTTGTTGGTCAGCTTTTATTTTTATCCTAGTCCATTATCATAAAAGTGAAGTCGTTTACTTCAAAGAGTGAAAAACATGAAACATCCAATCCCCTTCTCGTCTCCATGATTAAAATCTGTCCTCTTTCATGTCTGATTCAACCATCCGCTGGTGCTCTCTTATGTAACAAGCAAATGTTCCAAATATTGCCTGTTAATGAGATAAAACCATCTAATGAAATCTCTGCCTCCGATCCATGATGAAAACCTTCTAGAAAGAACAGCAAAGACATCTAGCATATGATGTCAACTGCTCTTTTGATTAGATTACAATCATCCACCAGAGCTGGTTTTACTGCTTTCTGTATTACCAAGACCCTTCTATCACTTACCCATGCCGCAGATGAGCTAATGCTAGTTCCTGTAAATTTAAATTTCCTTTGCAGTCAGTTCAAAACCTAATGATAATGCTAGAGAGTTTTTTTATGGCCAGCAGTAGCGGTGAAAGTGGATCAGATATTATCCATCTTGGATTTATTCAGATATAAATAGAAATTTGAGTATTTGACTACCATCGGTATCTATATCCATATCTATCAAAGAAAAATGGATATAGATTTAGATAGATAATCACCCAATCCATGTTTAAATATCCGATTCTATTTGTAATTATATTTAATTTTATATAGCATTCATGCACTTCTAAGAAAAATGTATAACCATATTAATATGCTATTAACTTGATTTACCATCTACTTGATAATATCTTTGATTCTGTGATCATAAAGTTTAATTATCCGACTTATATCAATATTTATATTTATATTTTCAGTATCCGATTTATATCATATCCATGTAAAACTAATATAGATACGAATTTTTGCATCCAACTAATATCTATATTCGTATCCGTATGCTTCAAACAAAACAAATATGGATATGGATATATCCGATTTTAGCCCTAGCCAGCTAATAATAACAATGATGAATTTGTTGTATTAAACAAGTTACTGCCAGAGAGTTTGATGCATCGATCTATATCCAAGAGTCTGATGCACAACAATTGTCATACCATGACAAGGTTTTCATCTCAGGTAAGATCTCGCCTGGGAATCAGTTCATATTGGAATTGGCACTCACAAGTACAAAATAGTTGATATCTCTGCCCTTGCTATCTCAGCCAATGCAAACCAGTGTATTCTAACACAATATGAATTATCAGATTTCATGTCAGCTCTAACTATTAATGTAATTGAAAGTCTCATTTAATTGATAAATAGATAAGATGCATTTTGATATGATATATTTGTAACAATTGTTATTGATAAATTTTGCCTTCAGATTAGTATGATCATCATGCTCTCTCTCTTTATTCTCAGTACTGCTTGATGAAATTGATGATTCTTCGTTCTTGCAGTCAGGTGTCTCTGAGGTCATCTATTTTGTTGAGAAAACATTAGGCAAGTCTGATGCAATATATGTTGCCTCTCACAAGTTGTTATCTATGGCTGGTGTTAAGGTACTAACTTCTTGGAACCAATTTATTGTTCACCTATCTGATCCATCATAAGGTTGATTTGACTTCCTCTGCACATGTAGGTTAGGAAGCACCAACCAAAAATGTCACAGATTTCAGTCAAGTTTGAGGAGCATTAGAAGCAATCTAGCCCTCCAATAATTGCCATTGCTTTGTAAGATATCAACCTTGATATGTAGTCTCGTGTGGAAGCAAATTGTTAGTAGCGGGTCCCAAAGATGATTTTTGAAATCAAGGAAAATGGGCGGGCTTAGCATGGAGATAGTCTTCAATCAACTGGTTCTCCACGGTTGATACTGGCATTTCTTCAGGGACCGTAATCTAAGACACAAAAGCCCTCCTGGTCTTGGTGTTTGTATTGAAAAGCTGCCACTCTTTGTTCGGTGATTCCAGAATGCTTAGGCAGAGCTTGGTTATGTCCCAGCGACATTTTTTAATGGTTCATGACCATGACTCTTAATCCTTATCTCTTTTCATATTAAGGGAATCTTCACTTGCCCTTCTCTTCAGAAGATACAGTGAACTGAATTGGCATTGGATGTTCATGATAATCTATCACTTTAAGGAACTAGCTGGTTTAGAAGATATGGTGAAGTTCTTTACCTTTTGCATCATGTTGGGGTAGGCGACGGATGATCTCTGCGTGTCAATCACCTGGAACATGCTAGCAAATAGGATTATGAACAAACTGAGCTATTGGTGAATAGCTTAAGGTTAACATCAGGCTTGGCTCAACAAGCTGAGCTTTACCACCTTGGGTTTCTGTTTTAGAAAAAACTTAATTATAAAAAACCTCAGGCTTCTTAAAATGAATATAATCTTAGCTTGCTTAGATGCTCGATCTTGTTTTGGTTGATAAAATGTGCAGGTGAAATACATTGATCAAGCTAGGCTTAAGCTTATTCCTTACATCCAGGTCAAAAATAGGCAGCTTAGCTTGGTTCATTTGAATCCCTACCAGCCACCAGTTTTGGATGGTCTTCAAAAAGCCATCGCTTTGCTCTCATCTCTTGAGTCTTGATTGAGAAAATCTCCATCGCTCAAGGAATCCAATAATCTATCTGGCATCAACATCTTGAAGCTCAAGTTAATTCTTTTTGTCAAACGTCAGTCCCATGATGTTCTTTATATTTATGTCAGATGCAATTCTCATCACTGGAACTCTACCTTCATCACCGCAAAAGCTCATTCACTCTCTTGGAACTGAGTTTGCTATCAAAGATTTTGGTACTCTTGATTTCTTTCCAGGTGTTGAAGCTTTTTGCATTCCACGACATTTTTCTTACTCGGTAAAAAAAATAGAAAGAAAGAAGTCTCTCAATATACTTAGAAAGGCGTTTGTATATTTCCAAAATAAAGACAATATGAATCTACATAAAACAAAAACTAAAAACTGTTGGAGAGCTTGAGCGTGCAACTTACTCCAAGGACATTTGCATCCGATTAGTGGAACCAAATAAAGCCTCGAGGAAAGTTGTAGTCCTACAGGCTTTGAAGCCTTTCCTTAAGACTTTTTAAATTTTCTCCCATTTCTAACATTTTTCAGCCTTCATTTCATTCAACAAAAATGACATTGGAAACATTGATAGAGATGGTTATAGGCTTTGCCAAACAGGAACGTTTTAATGAAGAAAAGTCCATGAGATACTAGAAAAGATGTACTTTCTCCTCCTAACTCTTAAGATTGTCTGTGCTCTCAACACACCAAGGCTAGAAAACAATAAGAATGAAACTGTGTCAAAAATTCACCGCAGATGGTAGGATAATAATGACTAAATAAAATGCACTTTCTCTTTGCAACTCTTTAAGATTGTCTGTGCTCCCAACACGCTAAGGCTAGAAAACAATAAAAATGAAACCATGACAAAAATTCACGGCAGACAGAAGTAGGATAATAATAACTAAATATGAATATGACATATTCTAAATGGACTGTCTAATGTTCTTTTTGATACCTATCGAACATTGTTACCGTAAAAGAGCTTTGGGAGGGAGAAATTAAGACGGAAGATACACGTTAGAGGATACAACAAGTAAGAAGTTTCTTTTAAGCATATTTAATAATTATTAGATGGTCAGTCATACATCTATGGAACAATTACATTGAACAGAACGTATTTTTAATAATTATATATACATATGAATCCATAATTTTGTTCTTTATTATTCATAAACTTTCTCCTTCGTGGAAAATTTAAAAAGAAATCTAAAGAACTTAGTTAACCATCTCCGTATTGAGGAGTATTATAAACAAGATGAAAACAAGGAACAAAATGCTCATAAAGTCCATGTGCTAGAGAAAGGTCAGGCAAGCAAACCCATAGAGAAGAGAGCCAAGCAATAATGTCAGTATTCACAAGAATAAAAAGAAGAAAAATGGTACTTATTTCCATTGTGGAAAATATGGATACGATAAGGTAGAACGTAGTATTCTCAAAAAGAAGGTGCAAAACGAAACTTCATAGCAATGGTATCAAAAATTAATATTATTGAAGACAACAGATGTTAGTGCACTGATTTTGGTACAACCAGACATGTATATAAGGATAATAGTCGATTGAAGATCTGTGAACTAGTTGAAGATAGCAATGTTTTGTACCTAGAAAACTTGTCCTGCACAAATTAAGGAAAAAGGAATTATGGAACTTGAATTTATTTCTAAAAATACTTTTACTGTTAATGATGTGTATTATGTACTAGAAATACGAAAAAATCTTATGCCTAATAGTCTTCGTAAGACATTTGGGTTCAAATTAGTGTTTGAGGCATATAAGTTTGTTCTATCCAAGGGTGGTATCATTGTAGTGAAAGGCTACATACATAAGGGCATGCTCAAGCTTAATATTGTTGATAAAATTAAAATTGCTGGCATAATTGTTTAGGATATATATAAATTGTAGAAAAATGCATGACATGATTAAATTAGAGTTAATTTCATACTTTGATAAAAAAGCTGATGAACGTAAAACATGTGTGCTTACTAAAACTATCATTTTTTTTTTTTGTTGAAAGATGTACAAAATTGGTTGAACTTGTGCATAATGATACGTATAAGATACATAGTACTTCCACTAAAGGAGGTAAGAACTATTTTATAATATTTATAGATAATTACTCTATGTAATATTATTTTTATTTCTTGTGTTATAAAGATGAAGTACTATAAAAATATAAAACATACAAATCTAAATTAAAATTGTATAGTGAGACATTTATTAAATATTTAAGATTTAACAGCCGAAGTGAATACTACAACCCTAATTATTTTGAGTTCACTGAAATTGTACAGGAATATCTACACCATATATACCATAATAAAATAGTCTGGTAAAATGGAAAAACAGGATGCTCATAGAAATAGTTAATGTAATGCTTTTTAATTCCGATAAAAATTTGGTTTTTCAATGAAGCTTTACTAACAGCTTATCGTATATTAAAACAAAGTTTCTAATAAACAAAGTCATACAATCCCATATTAACTCTGGAAGAAAAGAAAGTCGAACATAAACTACCGAAGAGTTTGAGGATGTAGAGCTAGAGTCCTAAATCCAAAATGAAAAAGTTGAATGAAAAAGGGATTGAATGCATATTCTTAGAATATGCATTGAACAGAAAGGCATACAGCTTCATGATAATAGAATTTAATGTCTAAATAATAGTCAATACTGTAATTGAGTCAACCAGTGCCATATTTGAAGAAAATAGGTTTAATTCAATTCTTAGTCCTAAAAAACATATTCTAGCATTAAATAAGTTGAAAGCTGAGTCAAGTTTTTGGTCTTAAAAATATGCTTCTGGTAACAATTGCTTGTATTTTTTTATTTTTATGTTTTTGGCAAGCATTTTATGTATTTAGTCTATTGTTAAAAATAAAAATGAACCAACATGAACTAGTAAATCAATAAAGATCTTAGCTCTCCCTCTTCAAAATTAAAATATCTATTCTTTTGTGCTAAAACAAATGAATTTTTGATGCAGAATGAAATGACACGGATGCAAATCATTAACTAGTGTGAGCGAAAATTGAATATAGATCATCCAAGTTATCTAATTGACATACTTGTGACAATGACTAGAACCAAAGGATTGATAGGGAGGAATACAATGTATTTACGTGTAAATGAGGATGATGCATCAAATGTCTCAAATCCAAAAGTATGTTGAGTGAAAAAAGTAATTATTTATTTGTCCAAGCAATATTGATCCACACAAGGAAAAAAAAATCAAGCTAATGCATAAAGCACATTCCTCGATATGGACCAAAAGACAATTTGCCACGATTGAAAGGATCTCAAATTTCAAATTTATTTTTTAAAAAAAATCCCAAATGAGTACAAAAAATTGCACACCAATTAAATAGATGGACAAAAATTATGTTGAATTTAAATTTTTAAAATAAAATTTTCAGGTTGACACTACAAGAACTATATGTCCATTGAAGCCAAACAAAAATTGTGTTGATTTTAGAATATTTTGAATTTGGCTAAGAAAGGAAACCATCAAACCAACACACAAAGATGTGTTTTGTTACAAATTAATGCGTATATTATGTGTCATACAGACGTGTATGAAAACAGAAATCTTGGGGGTCGACACAGATCAATTTGCATGGAAGGAAAAGGCAATGGATCACCCATTATTCATCACTGACCAGTTCACTGGGGAATATATAACTCAATGACTGGACCCAACTGACACCACCTACTCCACCAGGTTTGGCACTAATCCAGGTGAATGGTGAGCGTAATGCAGGTGATTGGTTGCAGAATCCTTAAACAAACAAGTCAACTATGTTGTAAAATAATTAAGCCACACTTCAGAAAGAAGCAGTTAATGTTAAAACTGAAACATCATTTTAAGAAGAAAATGCTTGCACAACCCCAATAACCTGCTGTTTCCAGCAATCAAAGATGCCAAGCTAGCATAGCCTAGCAAGCAGGTGGGCAGATCTATTGGAACAGGTGAGGAAATTTCCAAGATAAGGAAGTACCAAGTTCTAATAGAGTGTACTTCAGAAAGAAGCAGTTAATGTAAAAAAATGATTAATATATAATTTAAAAAAAGAATACTTGCACACTTCTTCTAACTAGGAAATTTCAGTCATCAATAGATACAAGGATAGACTCACACAATCCTATATAAAATAATATATTATACTTATTACACCTCAAGCGAATTTTAATTACTCCTACAAGAGATTAGGAAAGTGGAACTTCGAATAGCAATTTCTTCCAGTCAGAGTTGGACCCAAGATTTGCTAAAAATTGATAGTCGGATATATGGAATAGAAAGCAAAACTATCATCTTTAGTTCCAATGAAGTTGAATATAATAATAGGAATCTTCTATTATACAGACCTGGTTGATCTAAGTGTTGCTTCTTGCCAGTTTACAATACAATGTTATCTTTACAATCTACCTCAACATAATACTTGATGTTGGAGTTCAAAAATATACACAAGTTATTGATAGGCTTCCTGGTTTGTTTGTTTTCGCGCAAGACCAACTAATCTTTAAGCCCCCACCCAATTTTACTTTCAACATGGTCATTCACCAAAAGCACATGATCACAATATACAGCTGTTCCTATCTAGTTCACACATAAACAGTTCTCTTGTTTACTGTATGCTGGGTGCCACAGACTCCTGTCTAGCTCCACTTTGTATGATCACCAGGCTAGCACGGATCAAACTTCATGAGCTTGCTGAGATGGTACAGCTCTGGTTGATCTTAAAACTACCAAATCAGTTACATGATAGTGAGAGGTTGGATTAGCAACAACACTTCTTTTTTTTTTTAACATCGCATGTTGCATACTACATAGAAAAAATAGGAATACTTAAAAATTAATCTATAGTAGAGAAATTTGACAATCAGAGCCTTTACTTATCAAATTATAAGACAGACATCAATGCAATCTGAGGGATGTTATTTTGCAAAACCAGTTTTCATTAAAATATAATAAGTGGTATTAGAAAAATATGAATAAAGTAGGCATAGAAAGAAAAGACATGTCTTAACAGGTTCTTTTTAAAATAGATGAAAAAATCCAACTGATGCTAAAGCAACAAGGCACAAAAATGCATGGGCCCAGTCTCTGCACTCCCAATGAGTTAGGCTCAACTATGAAACCAAGGTCAGCAAATGGTATGTTCAGAAACACCATGATCAACATAATTGCATTCTAGAACCATTAACTAGGATTTTATGATGAACAAATGAATGCAAACCTACAAACTGTGACACGTCATGAACTGGCAATTACCAGTTCAGCTGACAGAGTCAACAACCACATGACTTACCTGATGAACCACTGCTTACCAACTCAAGTAATGACCTTCTCCTCTGTCATATAAACTTGGAAAGTACATTAGGCAAACAATCTAAAATAGGCAGAAGCTCAAAATCTTCAATAACTAATTACCACCTAAAGTAATTCCATACCAAACAGTTCAAACAGTGCATATCCACACTAATGACAGGAAGACCTGCATTAAACGTTGAGGGCAACCATCAGCCAGCTTCAATGAACTCAAACATGTTGAGTAAAAAACAGAAACAATGTCATCACAAAAACTGAAAGCAGCTATTAGATAATAATCAAGCAACAGAAGAAGAAAAACCAAATAATTAGTCCCATATATCAATCAGCACAACACAAAATCATTAGTAATCAGATCATCTGGCAAGTTCTATAGGAAAACAGATATAAAAGAGATCAACATCTTGGATGCACAGATGTCTACATGATGTAAAACTCCAATCCTGTGGTGACGATAGCACGGCTAAGGAGCAACAAACCAACTACATAGTTTTGATGGATACCATGAAATATGATCAGCTCTTTAGCCCAGCAATCACTGCAATGATCATAACACTAGAGCAAGATTAAAGATGTGAGTTCCAAACATCCAACTAGTTGAAGTCATAGCAACAGGAAATAAATCAGGTCACATTAGCTCCAAGAAACCTCAAGCCTGCCAAAACAATTCAATTATCATTAAAACCTAAATTCAGAATTCCCCAACACAAATTCAACAACAAATATGAAAACAAGTAGACAATGTAATCATTGGAGTGGGAAAGAATGGAAAAATAAAATCAAAGGCATAGCATTTGCCTCCATATAGTCTTAGCTGAAAGATATCCTCTGCTGAAATAAAAAGGTTATGAACCAAATGCAAGGCATCTGTACTAGACTACTAGCACAATAAATCACAATATACATAAAGCCTCTTTGTTTCAATAGACCAAACTTCTATTTCAGTTTTTTTGTTAAACCAATATCAGAGTATTGGGTCTTGTCACATTTCTCTTACTGGAGAAGGCATGTGAAAATCCTATCATCACTATTATCTACATGGACTGAAGTTGAAGTTACATTCTCTCCATAATTCCCCATCTGATCAGACGAGGTTCCAAATCCAATACTCCCTAGCTATCCACCTGATCTGCCCCTTCCCTTGCATAACCTTGCCCTATCTGATACTGATGGACCAACTCTCCACAATACCAATCCATCTCAGTCTTCCACAATAGATCCTACATGTGTATAACCAACCCACTTGGATGAGATAAAGATCATTAAATCATCCTAGATTTCTCAAATTACACATTTGATTACTTTCAAGCTTGACAAAATGTATGGATATAGGACCCAGACTTGAATCCTAACAGCATAAAGTCAATGTCGTGTTTGTTGAATCAAGGAACCACAACATGGATCATGATCTAGGATGTCTGAAACCTAGAGAGAAAAGTCCTGTTTTGAGGATTGTTTACCCATGCATCAGATGGATATAAAGTTGATAGCAGTTTCACCATACAATACATGCAAATGGCATGTGCCACCTGGGCGTATAATCCTAGCCCCACTGAATCAATCTCGCCCCCCCCCCCCCCCCCCCCCAAAAAAAAACTCTCTCTCACACACACCGTATGTGCACACTGTGTGTGCATGTTTTGGCCAGGAAGGAAGGTGGGCGGGTCTTTCAGTTTGCATTCTCTCAACTCTCTCCAATTTCTCACATCCTGATGCCATAAATGCCCCCTACGTGCTCTTCCCCCAACCTTTCCCACTTCAAATTAAGACAAATCTCTCTACAAATAGGCTAAGAGAGGATCATAACAACATGGATCAGGTTTTCACTTGATCCAAGCTGATCAGATCAAATCTCACCTATCAACTATCATTTAACATACTCTTTCCTATAGGACTTCTTACAGGTCATCTTTATTTTTGTACATCAACAAATATAAATCAAATATATTATGTTTTAAAAGTCAGTGGTGATTTAGAATCCCAACCAGATATTCTGGCTATAATAATGCACCCATTAACCTTCTTTTATCGTAGCATGCTTAAGCATGTAATGCTTTGCCATTTTGTGTTTGAATTACTTTGATCAGTTGTATAAACTATTTGGAACTTTTGTATCGATGGTGGCATATCTCAACACCTTCATTATACTGCATAACATACATAACCTTTGTGATTCTCTCATCTTCATGTACAATTAAATAGTTCATGGTGTATCTTTGAAAATAGATTTGCACTGAAGTTTTTCCACTACTACCAACAGAGTAGGTCTAGATGGTAGAGTAAATGATTGTAACCATGATCCAAGTGTTCATGATATATAGTACTCACATGTAGGCATGAAGAAATTCACATGTTGCACGGAGACATTGACAAGATAACAAAATAGAAATTACTTCTTATAAAATGAGTATGCATATTAGACCCTGCTACCAATCATAAAGGTGAAATGGATATAGTCATTAACAGCAGACAAAATTCAAGCAGCTGGTTGCAATGACAAAGATATATATGACTTAGCACATAGCACATGGTTGGTCATGAAAATGAACAAAATGGCAAGGTCATATACTTAATTATTAAATATTTACCAATAGTGTGTTTTTAGGCAGTCCAAGGTTAACAATATTTAAAGTGCCGGCACTTTCTAAAACATGGATATGAATCCCTGTAACTTGGGCCAAGGGCTTTGCCATGTATGTTTATAACAACAAGTGGGACATGAAATGAAAATACTGAAACCAAATGTTTGGTTTTGGAAAATATAATTTATTTAGTTATTAAAAACAAGGAGCTTTTAGGGGTTTATATGAGAATTTTATTTTATAATTTACAATTTATTAGTTAAAACATATTATTGAAGAATCATTTAATGAAAAATATTAATCTCTCAATAATAAATGCTGTAACTCATGAATTGTAGTGCCAGAAACTAGTATCAAATCAGACAATTTCTGCAACAACTGTGATTAGTAATAATGAGTCCTGGAATTTACATCAGTCTATGTACTTTGCCCACTATTATAAATGATAGAGTAGGAGTGTTGAAAAATTACCTTGAAATACCCAAATAATATGGAAGATTGATCAGCATCACTTTATCTCTGACATGAACTTCTCATACTCAGTATCTCCGCCATAAGTGCTTGATTGTTCTGCAGATGATGATGCAGGCTGAGGTGCTGATGGATTCAGGGCCCATGGTACATTTCCAATGCTCTGTGAGGGATCAATACTAGGAGGTGGGACAGGTGGTGGAATTGGAGCATAGTAAGATGGATATCCCAAAGAAGATGGTGGATATGCAGGCGGAGGAGCAGTTGGAGCCACTCCTGATACTGAATCACCATACATGTTGCTCAATACAGGTGCTGTATTACTACTCTGTGGTTGCACCCCAGGAGGAAAATTCTGCATTGCTTCGCTGGAAGGCACGGTCTGAGGTGGTGCACCAGGAGGAACAGTCTGCTGTGGAGGGCGATACTGCACTCCAAATGAGGTAACCGGAGTGTACATACTTGAACCAGGCGGCGGTGGGGGAGCATAAGAAGCATATGGATGTGGAACTGGGGGTCCCCATGGGACTGCAGCATAACTCCCAGGCGGTGGTGGAGGCATATACTGCTGAGGAGGGTATCCACCAGTTGATGCATGTGAAACATGGAAGCTTGGTGGTGGAGGAGCTGGAGGACCAGGGGGCACAGCAGGCTGTGGTGGTTTACCAGCTACTCTCACAGCTATTACTCTCCCCTCCAGATTGTACCCATTCATACTAGCTATTGCCTGTTGAGCCATAGACACATCAGAATACTTTACAAAACCATAACCTTTGCTCAATCCAGTATTCCGGTCCTTGATAACTTTGGCCATCACAATATCACCAAAAGATGCAAACAATCTGATCAGACCATCATCATCAAGAGTAGGTGGTAGGTACCCGATATATAAATTCGTCTCATCATATTCCTTCTTGATTCCATTCGCTTGTGTGCCTCCAGCATTGCTACCACTAGCCCAAGGAGGATTGCTCCCAGAACTATTTGATCCAAGAACGGGCAAGGCTGAGCTTTGTTTGGTGAACGACTCCGGTGCAGCCCCACCCAATTCGGCCAAGAAATTCTGGTACTCATCATCCATCTTCTTTACCGTTCCCTTCATGGGACAGTCAATGGTGGGATGCCCTCCATCCCCACAAATTTTGCAGAGAACATCACTTTTAAACGTAGTAGTACGGGAGGGGCAAGCATACTGCCTGTGCCCAGGCTCGCCACACAACCGACAGAACTCCTCGTCCCTGATGGTTCCATTGAGGGCCGCGAGCTCCCTCAGCTGCTGTCTCTTGTGCTCATTCAGCGTTTCGTCCACTGGCTGCAGGAGCTTCTCCACCATAGCACAAGCAGCATCGAGAGACTCCTGTGTCTCAGCTTCCACCAACACATGCAAGTCCTCATTCTCCACAGGATCCGGCTTCGCGTCCCTCTTTTGAGGTATTTTTCCTTCTTTAATCGAACCTTTTCCCCGGATCACGATCTTGGCACCAGTCTCCTTCTCCATCCTCTTCTGTGTATTCCCCCTCGGCCCGATGATGAGGCCGATGAAGTTGTAGCCCGGGTACTCCTTCATGGGGATGTACAGCTTCCTCTGGAGCTTGGGAGGGCGGTAGTCGGGCGGTGGCCGGAACGCCGGGTTGCGCTGGATGAGCTGGGAGATGATCTCCTGCCTTTCTCTGTTGAGACGCTCACGAGCGCGGTACTCCCTTGTATTGATCCGGATGCCCATGTTGTCATAGATGGGCTCAGGGGAAGGCGATCGTGCACCCTCCGGGCGGTCATCGAGGGGCAAATTGGACTGTAGACGGCGGTTTACATCAAGAAGCCGCACGTTAAGGGCCTGGACCTCGGGGTCAAGATCGGCGGTGAAGTCCTTCATGAAATCAGGAAGCTGGATGACGGCCTGGGGCTCCTCCTCCGCCCAACGGGACTTCCTCTTCCGGCTGCCGGAGGAGGCATCGCTATTCTGGTCGGACTCCGCCGGAGGGTCCCACCGGCTGCGCCGGCGGCGGCGGCTGCTGGCGTCCTCCTCCCCACCGGAGTAGTCCTTGTCGTTGCCGCTGTGCGTGAAGGCGAGGCCATTCTCAGAGATCGGCGGCGGCCTCTCGGAGCCCCCTGGCTTCGATGCGGCCGGAACCTGGCCATCGGTCTCCGAATTCTTCGGCTCCATTAGGGTTTCTGGCGGCGGCGGCGGAGGAAGTCTGGGATCTAGGGTTTCCAGCGGCGGCGGAGGGGGTTTATCGGAATCTAGAGGCGGCGGAGGTAGGATTTCCATTTGGGCGGACGAAGAAGATATGGCAGCATCCTCCATAAGATGGAGATAGAGAAGGCGATTGGAAGAAGATTTAGGGGAGGAGGAGAGCGGCGTCGAGGGTTGAGAGACGTGGCCCCGAGAGAGGTACAAATAAGGGGCGCTAGTGTTGGGGCGGTGCCGGGTTATGACTGTACAATTGATAATGGACGGCTAAGATGAATCGCGTTTTGAACGTTGACTCTCGCCGGAGGAAGATAAAACGCCCACGCACTTTAGATTGAACAGGCTGCCGGACGAGTTATATGCCTTTAGTCCTAAGGCCGTAAATAGGTCGGGTTGGTCATGACCCGATCCAATGCAATCCAATTCACGAAGATCCAATCCAAATTATTTAAAAAGAATTATAAATTTAAATTTTAAAATTAAATCTATTTTATTTTTTAAATTAAATTTAAATTTATTAAATTTTGATCCAATTCGATTCGACCTGATTCATTTAAATTTTTAAATTTATATAGATTTTAATCTTATGCTTAACGATCCGATCGGATCCGAATTCATTATATGCTAGCATGGATTGGACATAAATTACAATGGACTGTCCATCTATACAACATCATCTTTTTCTTTTGCCACCATCATAATTAAATGGCACTCATTGATTCAAGCTAATGAAGTCTTCAATAAATATTATTTTTTTCTCTTTTCATCTTCATAAGAAATCTTTCGCATCAAAACTATACTATATTTCCAACTCAAAAAATTTAGAAAATAAGTAGAAAATAGAAATTTCACTTCTAGTTGTATCCTCCAACTAACCTTAGAGGATCACATCCATTTGCCTTTCATATATATATGAGATATATCTTGACATTTTTTCTTAGACATAATTATCTCATGTTAATGACCACTCTAAAATTATTCTATATCGCAAATATCATTGGATGATCAACTTGTGATATAGAATCAATTGAATAGCTATAGTTGTTATTTGTTGGATAATTTAACCCATGATCCAATCCAGAATCGATCGAAATCTAAATCGAATCTATCTTTCATAGATTAGGGATGGATTATACATGAATCCGATTTGACCCGAATAACCTATTGGATTAAAAAATTTGATCATGGGCCCAATTTGATATGATCCGATCTTTTATTGGGTTGGATTTGGGTCCAATATCAAGATCCAATCAAAGGATCGGGTATATTTATTGCCGAAGGCTTCTAATTTTAATTATGTTCTATACTCATTTTTTTTTAATGTCTAATACTTTGATTTTTAATTATTGATCCAAAAATTAATTTCAATGATACAAAATTTTTTATAATGAGGCTACTCATCATGTATTTGAGATTGCTTATAGCAGGCTAAAATGAGCTTAAAATATTTAATCAAATAGAGAAGAAATCCACTCAAAATACTAAGTCAAAAATAAATTCATGATGTAATTTCAAATTTCTAAGTTAGAAAAGTTGGTCCTAATAAGTCGACTCTAGTACATCAAAACAAAGTAAAATATTTTTCCAAGTTGATCTTAGATTCAGCTAAGTCGAACTCCAGGGCAATTTTAAACGAAAGATAAAAAGTTTTGAAAAAAAAAAATCTCTCTTAGAGTCAACCCTAGTAGTTAAGAATTGATTCTTGTCAAGCACAAATAGACTCCAAGATCGACCAAATTAATTTTAAAATAGTCTTAGATGAAAGATAGAGTATACCACAAATTGATCTCTCAAGTTGATTCGAATAGAAAATGAGTTGGCTCCTGAAATTCATAAATCAAACCTTAAAGAGTATGGTTGACCCTTCTACATCTGACACTTTAAATAGCTAGCTTTTTTATGAATTTTCAACTGACTTTTCTTATTCCAGTGGCTAGTTTCATCCTTCCAATGGCTAGCAAAGATGTTCAAACCAATTCTGATGATAATAAAGGCTTGAAATTAATTGGGGAATATAAATAGACAAAGGAAACAAAAAAAAAAAAAAAACTTAAAGAGAAATAAATGAGCATTCATGGAGAGCTTTCCAAAAAACATCCACCAATATTCTAAAAGAGTTCACTCGAGCATTAAATTGAAGCCTCCAAGCAATGAAGAGCCACCATGACTTTCAATTACGATGGAACAATGTTTTCATTTGCTTATTAAGGGGCATTTATTTTATTTTGCTCAATTTTATTGTATACATTCTTTTCTATTATCAAAAGTTTCAAAGAACTAATACATGAGGCAAAGGTTTATCTAAATCTAGAATTAGATAGCGTATTATAATAAACCTAGGAAAGGCTTAGTTTAGGATGGTATGTAGTTGATTTTCATTATAACTTCAAAGGATTAATGTGAGCTTAGAGAAAACAACTGAATTGTGATCCTTATATAATTAAAGATAAATTTTCAAAAAAGATATTTTGGAGGAGTGGACATAGATGTTGAGTTTAGCGTTGAACTACTATAAATTTTTTTTGCTATGGAGTACATTTAGTTTCTTTATTTTTATTTATTTCAAGCACATATTTGCTCTTATATATTGTAATTCACTTCACATAGACTTTCTTAACTAAATATTTAATTGCACATACTTATTTAAAATTTTTGAACACATAATTTATTCCCTCCCTTGAGTTATATTATTAGACAACAAAATAATTCTCATTATATTTTTCTCTCAAAAACCTAAACCAATTAAAATTTATATGTCTCTTTGAAAAACCTAAACTTATTAAAATTTTATTAAAAAATCAATATTACTAGACTTTGAGAAGGAGAGATTCAAAATAGAACTCTAGTGGACTTGGAATTTCTATGATTCTATATATAATAAAACTTAATTTAAACTAAAATCATAATATTGCAAATAAATCATAAACAAATTCACAAGAATGATGTACAAGTAATTTCTTTAAATTAAGATATCTAAAATATTTAAGGGCACATGCATTTGCATTGTGTGGTATAGTAAAATATAAGGCAAGAAGTCATGCTTTTTAAAGCAACCTAGTATTTAACACCTGCAAATACACCTAAGAATAATATGTACACTCAATGGACCTATTTTCTCCATCTTAAAAGGAAAATAAACTTAAATCATTTATAAACAAAGAAGAGACTACAAGAAAAACTAAACAACTATAATAGATTTTTCGTGCCTACTTTGTACTTCTCGTTAAATCGGAGCTATGATTTTTATAATAACCCAGGATTTAAGGGCATGGTTTAGCATGATTTAATGGCTTGGTTTGGCCCATTGTTGGGCTAGATTGGCTGTTGGGCCATTTGTGCATTGCATGTGTGAGAGGAGAAAGACTCTTGATGGGAGTCAAGGAGGAGTCTTAGGACATGTTGAACTCTGGCAAAGCCCTAGAAATAGACCTATAGATCTCTTCCTTCTCTCCTCTAAGCATCTCATCAACAAGTCCCAAGAAAAAAAAAGAACTCATCAATGAATTTCTTTTCTTTTCCAAGCTCCTTGTCAAACCTCAACTACTCATCTCATCGAAAAGATCACCAAAATCACATGTTTTGGCTTTGCCAAAGTTAGAGAAGGGACCTAAGCTTTCTTTTCAAGTTCATAGGCATTGTTTAGAGCCAACAAGTCACCAGGAGGTCGTGAAAATGACGTCCGATATTTTTATTTTTTTTTTCTTGCTTCATCGACTACTATCAGCCGTTGTTGTTGTTAGGATGGTGTTCAAGATTGCATTATCGAGTCCTCATCGTCGGATAGTGTGTGAGGTCATCGGCCACATTTGGGAGGAAGAGAGGGTGGGTAGTTCCCCTATTTTGATTAAAAGAGGAGGGTTTTACCTCTTTCTCTTTTCTCTTCTCTCTCTCTCCCTCTTCTCAACCTTTCTCTCTCCTAACTATTGTCACTTGATCAATCTTGTTTTGTTTCATATACACATCTCTTCTATGTCCGGCTTTGAATTTTGTGGACAAGTACAGTCACCTAATCAAGAAAATATGCTGAGTAAGGGGATTGATACTTTAATCCCTAAATCAAGATAAATCCTAAATTTTCTTATCTAATTAGTCATGTATTAAGTAGGGTCAAACAATTTGGAGATTAAGAATGATTCGCATATTATAGCTTTCAAAATAGGAATCTAATAATAATTTATTATTTTTTATGCTAATGTTTTATCAAGGATGAGTTAGATATATTGATTAATTGGTCATACTATACGTGAACTAATAGACATTGTGATTAAGTTTGTCATCAATAAAGGTAAGAATTTCTAGACATTGATCACCTATTTATATAAAAATTATTTTATTCATCAATGATTTTGATTTATGTGGCTTTTAATAGTTGCATATCATATATTTATTAGTTAAATATATATATATATATGGTTCTGTATGAAGTCATGCATGATATATCACTCATCTTAACTTGAATGGATTTTGATAATCATATGTATTAAATTTTGCTAAAGATTGTGATCTTGAATTATAATACTCAACAAGCATGTAATTGAATTATATGACCGAGTGTGGGGTTGTAGTGCTCTAGGCTAGCCATTTTATTAATGCCTTGCCATGGGCTTGAAATATGATTATGGTAGTTCGGAGTCGAGCACTTGTAATCCTCTAGACTAGCTACTTTATTGGTGCCTTGCCATAAGCTTAAAATATGGTTATAGTAGTTTAGAATTGAGCACTTATGATTTTAGACTAGATACTTTATTGATATCCTACCATGAGCTTAAAATATAGATATGGTAGTTCAAAGTTGAGCCCCTAAAGTCCTTTGGACTAGCCATTTTATCGATGTCTAACTATGGGCTTGAAATATGTCATGGTAGTCCACAAGATTAGCTATTTTGTTGATGCCCTACTATGGATCGAAAATATGGTTGTGATAGATTAGAGCTGAGTATCTTAATATGATTGAATCCGATGTGTGTTATTATAATATAATTATATGATGTGATTTATTATGAAAAAAGACATGTGTTTGCTACATATATTTTATTATTATGGTATCTTATGGCTTGAGATTTATATGAATAATAACTATTGATAATTTCTCATTTATTATTATTATATTGGTGTTGGCATGTGAAAATTTTTTCTAGGCTGTAAAGCTCATCATCTTCTTCTTTTCTTTTCTTTTTTTTTTTTTAAGAGTCATAGAATCCTTGTACTTGACTATATATAGTTGGGATTATAGTCAAAAGGATTGAATAGATAGAGCATCATCAATACCAACTGGGTGATTTAGTTTTACATTTGAATAAATTTTTGTTATTTATTACATAGAATATTATATTATGAATTGAAATTAATTATGTTCATGGAAATTTGAGATTGTAATAGATTTTAAGGCCTTGCATATTGTTGCCCAGAGATAGCAACCCGGGGGGGGAGGTGAATTAGATTTTTATAAAATCTTGACCAAATTTAAACTCTAAATTGATATGCTTAAGTTAATTTAACAAAACTACTTCAGAGGTGATCAATATATGTAGGAGCGGATTTGAGATATAAGATAAGCTTTATAATAAAAACAATGCCAAGGAGAAAATAATATTAAGTAATATAAAAATGAAAAGCTAGAAATCAAAGTACACTATAAACACAGATAATTTATAATGGTTTGGAGTAACCTACTTCTACATCCACTTTTCAAGCTATCTTCTTTGAGAATTTTACTATAATCTAATTTCACTATAATCCCTAGATTACAGTGCATTTATTTTAATCCGGGATTACAAACAAACTCAGTTGATTTTGCTAGGCTCATCAATCATAACCTTACATTGATAGTTTTTTAGGTTCACTATTAACTCAGTTAGTTTTAACCTAGGAGCACCAACCATAATATTTATAATATCTAATTATCGGCTTGGAGTAGCCTACACTCCAAGTTTCTTTCTTCCAAAGAAATTTGTAAAGAAACACGAATACAAGTGAATAAAAATTCAGCACAAAAATAAAAGAAAAAAGAACTCTTTTTGAAGTTTGAAGAAGAGGCTGAATGATAGCTTTTGAAGCTTTGTATTTTCTATTTTGAAGGTTAAGATGAAGGTTGAATAATTGAGGATGATCATATTTGGAAGTTCTCTAAATTTGATTTACAAAGTCTTATCTTTTCTTTCTTTTTCTTTTGATATTCAATGAACATCATAATTTAAATATTTTTCACTTTTAATTCTTTAATATTCTATTTTTAAATATTTTTCTTACTCTTTATATACTTGAGAGTTGCTAAAGAATGACTTTTGGCTATTAGAAGGCTTGGACTAGCTGTTGGAGTGAAGAAATACCCATTGAAAAAGTGCAAAAAATTAGCCATGATAGCTTGTCCCATGCTTAGGGTCGACTCTATTTTTCTTGGGGTTGACACTTTCTACTTTGGGATCGACTCCATTTTTCTTGGGATAGTACTTCCTAGGATTGGAAAAAATTCTGCTTTCTATCTTCTATTCTGTGCAATAAAGGTCGACTCATAGATTATTCTTTGGCACAGGGATCGACCTATGGGTCATCCCTTTTGCATACCAGACATGTGCCAACGAGCTAGGGTCGACACCTGGCCTTCCTGAACTTTAAATTCTTTACTTTTTCACTTCGTTTTGGGACTGGGGTTGGCTCTTTTTGCTCTAGGATCGACTCTACCAAGTCTAATAATTTGGTGATATAATCAATTAATTTTAGAGAATCAACAAAAAAAATCTAGATATAAGCTCTATATATTTAGTTTCAATTAGGAAAGTTTTGAATCCTTAGGGATAAAGCTAAGATGCAATGCAACATTAAGCACTTGAGTTATATGAAAGGGTGTTTTATCTTTAAGTAGTATTTATATCATGCAAGATTTTGATGGAATTTTAATTGTTCGGGTTCGATCGAATTGTTAAGCATAAGATCCATATAAATTTCAAAATTTAAGTGGGTCGGATCGGATTGGATCAAGATTTAGTAAATCCAGACCTGATCCAAAAAATAAAATGGGTCTAATTTTAGAACCCGACCCAGATCTGTGGTTCTTTTTAAATGGTTCAGATTGGATCTTTATGGGTTGGGTCAGGTCGGGTTATGGATCAATTCGACCTATTTACAGCTTTAAGTAGAGCATAGAAAAGTTGCAAAAAAAAATCATACATTATCTATAGGGTATAAAATTTATATGCTCATATACAATTTGTCTAATCATCATAAAGTAATAGACTATTAGGATTCAGACTTTACTGAATATACCGATTGCAGAAAGTCTATTATTGACATATTTTTTTACTTACATGAGGTGCTATATCATGGATGTATGTAAAATAAAATCTTGTTTACTATATTCATTATGAAAGCAATGTATGTAGCTTATATGAGACTTCTTCACAAGCTATAAGATTGTGAAAGTTTATTGTTGGGGATAAATCCCGCTCTCGCCGAAGTCTAGCCCGATGCTCGGCCCAATGCAACCAGTAGCCGCTGAAGAGCTTTAGCGCCAGGCGCCAGGTCGAGCCCCTACCACGGCCGAACGGCCTAGAGGCCGAACTCCCCTGCACCAAGGTCCGGGCTGAACTGCCTAGAGGTCGAACTTCCCTGCGCCAAGGTTCGGGCCGAACTACCTAGCTGCCGAACTCCCCAGTGCCAGGCTCTGGGCCGAACTCCCACCGCCAGCCGAACTTCCTGACGGTCGAGCTCCTTGGACTCCAAGCGGCAGGACTTCTTCGGGAGACGGACTCCTCCCAGACGCCCGTTCGGCCATTCGAGCTCCTCCCGGGTTTTCCTTCAGCCGAACTCTCCTACAAGTCCGAACCCATTCGGACCCCACGGCCGAACTCCTTCGGACCGACTTCAGGCGAGCCCAAGTGGCCGAACCCCTTCGGACCGACCTCTAGGCGACCGAACTCCTCAGCGAGCCCTGGCCGAACCAACTAGCAACCGAAGTCCTTCAACTGGCCAGCCGAGCTTCTTCGGGCCTCTCAGCGGTCGAACTCCTCGGCAATCGTCCCGCGGCCGAACTCTACAGATGGCCGACCCTTCAGCCAGACGAACTCCCCCAGCTTCCCCTTCAGCCGAACTCTGTTACAAGTCCGAACTCCTCTGGACGAACTGTCGCCTGCAACAAGACCGGACGATGCCTTCCTCTCCGTACCGGACTCCATGCGGCCCACGACTCGCCAGTATGGCTCCCACGATCCACCGGACGACGCCTTCCTCTCCGTACCGGACTCCATGCGGCCCACGACATGCCAGTATGGCTTCCACGATCCACCGGACGACGCCATCCTCTCCGTACCGAACTCCATGCCGCCCAACGACTCTCTGCCAGACGGCATGACCGTCACCATCAACTAAGCTCCGCTATAAAAGGACCCCTCCAGATACGCCAAGGCGAAGCTCTCTGATCTCTAAGCTCTCTGAACTCTAAGCTCTCTGACTCTCTAAGCTCTCCTCCTCATCTCTAAGCTCTGGAACTCATTCCGAGCACTCCATTACTGTTGGCCAGAGCTGACTTGAGCGTCGGAGGGTCCTGCCGGAGCCACCCCCCACCGGCTCCGGACGGGACTTTGTTTTGCAGGTCCCCGGACGGCGACCTCGGCGGCCTCGACTCCAGCGACCTCCGGCGACGACCAGTTTCTGCACCAACAGATTGGCGCTAGAAGGAGGGCTTGAACCTTCGAGGTTCCCTTGTTCTTAAAGGAGTGCTCGGCGACCCTTCTCTTCCCTCTCCAGAGATCTTCCTTTTCTCTTTCGAAGAGAAAACGCCACCCAGGAGAGCTTCCGCACGGCGTTCGGTGGCCTCTGCGACCCGATCCCGTCCAGGCCCGTCTGTTCCTGCTTCAGCCCCGGCGGCCTAGGTTCCACCTGCACCCGCGGTGGATGTGAAGCAGTTTGGCCTGCTTGTCCGACAGACCCGTGGCCTCACGGAGGCGTTGCAGGCTATACAGCAGCCTCCGGTAGCGACTCCACCAGCAAGCCCGCCATGAGGGCGCGAGGAATCAGCCTTAAGGAAGAGCCCAATCGCTTCGAAGAGAGAAACGAAGAGCAGAAGTTCTCCCGTCGAAGCGGAATGAAGTTCGGCGCGAGGAAGGCCGAACCCACCCATGAGCCCGTCATCGAGGAAGCTCCGACAAAGAAGTATGAAGTCCTCCCGCGGAAGCTTTCGTAGGAAAGTGGAACGAAGTTCGGTGCAAGTGAGGTCGAACTCACACTCCAGTATGTCCCCCAAAGGAACCACCTACAAAGTGTTCACCGGAGGCGGAACGAAGTTCGGGCAAGAAAAGCCGAGCTCCCCTCGAGCTTGCCCGAACTCGTCCGAACAAGAGCGGTAGGAAGTTCTCCCACGGCGGGTCTCGTGGGAAAGAGGAATGAAGTTCGGCTCGAAGAATAGCCGAGCTCCCCCAAGGCTCATCATCAAGGCGAAATGAAGTTCGGCACCGGCAAGGACGGAACGAAATTCTCCCATGCCTGAAGTTCGGCATAAAGGAGGCCGAACTTCGCAGCAGATCACCCAAGTGAAGTTCGACCGAGCTCGAGACCGCCCCAGGGCGATCGAGGCCGAACTCCCCCCAGTACGTCGCTACAATGAATCATGGGAGGTGCAATAAAGCGGGCAAGCAAAGCCGACCCCTCTCCGAGCAGGGAGTCCGGACAAAGAAGCATGAAGTTTTCCCACTGGAAAGAAAGTTTTGCGGGAAAGCGGAATGAAGCTCCACGCAAGCGAAGCCCAAACTTCTCGAGCTCACCGCAAAGGAAGCCCCGACAGAAGGGCGCGAAGAAATCCTCCTCCCGAGAGGATTCCGCAGCTACGACCCGCTCCTCTAACTCGGAATCCTCGACCCGCTCCTCTAAATCCTCGGCAAAGTTAAGAGCCAGCCGCCAAGACCTGAAGGACT
This sequence comes from Cocos nucifera, assembly GCA_006176705.1. NCBI lineage: Eukaryota > Viridiplantae > Streptophyta > Magnoliopsida > Arecales > Arecaceae > Cocos > Cocos nucifera. Next base: position 215,372 of record QRFJ01001485.1, on the reverse strand, counting down.
ACGGCCTCTCCAAACGTGCGCGATCAAGGAGCCCCTACCATCGCGACCATGGCTACGACTACTGAGGAATACGTTTAGTTCAACTCCAAGATGAGATTGAAGAGCTCGTCAAAAGGGGACGATAGTCTGAAGCAGGAGAAGATCGGCTAAAAGCACCACCGTAACTAGAAAAGACAAGAAGGTTCGGCCGTCCTTGCGGCGTCATCAACGCCACCCTGGGGAGGAGCTAGGAGCTAGCTACATCGGTGATTCCGCCGTCATCCCCAGCGACAAAGTCAAGAGAAGCATGGTCCAAATTATGAAGGCCGGCATGTGAGATAGAGGAGGTCGTCTGGATGGGACTTGCTGCTCGAGGGAAAGCTCCGAGGAACAACGCCCCGTCGACCCCTCAAACGAGAACGCGCTGTCCGCGATTTTCCTTCGGTAAAATTCTCCCCTCTGCATAATATTATTTCTGGATGCGAAAAACTATGCGATGACAGGAGAGCAGCAGTCAATAATCGCCGCGTTAGGAACAGGAGGAGAACCTCGTCCTAACGCGAGCAACAAGCTCGGCCTGCTGGAGATAAGATCTCCCCCGAGCGCGCACCTTCGGCTGCAGGAGATAAGATCTCCCCCGAGGGAAGCTCGGCCGCAGGAGATAAGATCTCCTCCGAGCTGAGTTCAACCTCGGCTAGAGATAAGATCTCTCCCGAGCGACCGTGAACAACCTCAGTTAGGAACAGGAGGAGAAACCTCGTCCTAACGCGAGCATCAACCTCGGCTAGAGATAAGATCCTCTCGACCGACTCGGCAGATCTCTCCTGAACCTAGGAGGAGCTTAGAGAAAAGATCTTCTCCGACCTTTCGGCTAGAGACTCCGGCGAACAACCTTCGAACAGGAGAACAGAACCTCGTCCTAGGAACGCAGAGCGACTCGGTCCTCCGGCGGCCGTTCTTGCTAGACTTAGACTCTCCGAGGGAAATCTCCTTGAGCCATTCAACCTCGGCTGATAAGAATCTCTCCCGAGCGACCCGTTGACACACCTTGGCTAGAGATAAGATCTCTCCCGAGCGAACCGAGCAACCTCGCTAGAGATAAGATCTCCCGAGCGACCGTTGACAACCTTGGCTAGAGATAAGATCTCTCCCGAGCGACCGTGAACAACCTCGGTTAGGAACAAGGAGGAGAACCTCGTCCTAACGCGACGCGCACCTCGGCTGCAGGAGATGAGATCTCCCCGAGAGAAGCTCGGCCGTGGGAGATAAGATCTCCCCGAGCGCGCACCTCGGCTGCAGGAGATAAGATCTCCCCCGAGGGAAGCTCGGCCGTATAGGATAAGATCTCCCCCGAGCCCCCTGCAGAGATAAGACTCTCCTGAGCACCAGTCAACCTCGGCTAGAGATAAGATCTCTCCTGAGCGACCGTGAACAACCTCGGTTAGGAACAGGAGGAGAACCTTTTCCTAACGCGAGCATCAACCTCGGCTAGAGATAAGATCTCTCCCGAGCGACCGTTGACAACCTGGCTAGAGATAAGATCTCTCCCGAGCGACCGTGAACAACCTCGGTTAGGAACAGGAGGAGAACCTCATCCTAACGCGAGCGTGCACCTCGGCTGCAGGAGATAAGATCTCCCCCGAGGGAAGCTCGACCGCAGGAGATAAGATCTCCCCCGAGCGCGCACATCAACCTCGGCTAGAGATAAGATCTCTCCCGAGTGACCGAGTCAACCTCGGCTAGAGATAAGATCTCTCCCGAGCGACCGTGAACAACCTCGGTTAGGAATAGGAGGAGAACCTCGTCCTAACGCGAGCGCGCACCTCTCGGCTGCAGGAGATAAGATCTCTCCGAGGGAAGCTCGGCCGCAGGAGATAAGATCTCCCCCGACGCGCACATCAACCTCGGCTAGAGATAAGATCTCTCTCCGAGCGATCGAGTCAACCTCGACTAGAGATAAGATCTCTCCTGAGCGACCGTGAACAACCTCGGTTAGGAACAGGAGGAGAACCTCGTCCTAACACGATCATCAACCTCGGCTAGAGATAAGATCTCTCCCGAGCGACCGAGTCAACCTCGGCTAGAGATAAGATCTCTCCCGAGCGACCGTGAACAACCTCGGTTAGGAACAGGAGGAGAACCTCGTCCTAACGCGAGCGCGCACCTCGGCTGCAGGAGATAAGATCTCCCCCGAGAGAAGCTCGACCGCGGGAGATAAGATCTCCCCCGAGCGCGCACTTCGGCTGCAGAAGATAAGATCTCCCCCAAGGGAAGCTCGGCCGCAGGAGATAAGATCTCCCCCGAGCAACTTCGGCTATGAATCAGATCTCCCCCGAGGAACTGGGCTAACCTCGACAGTAGGAAGATGAGATCTCCCCCGAGCGCCCGCATCGGCTCCGGCTAGGGATAAGGTCCGCGGATAGACGTGAGGCCCGCGACGACCTCGGCCGGAGGGCTTCAACATCGACCTCAGCTAGAGAAAGCTATCATGTCAACCTTGGTCAAAGAGCTTCAACATCAGCTTCATCAACTTTGGCTGGAAACGAGTCCCACTTCAACTCCAAACATCGACTAGAGACAAGGTCTCCCCCGGGCCCCGGTTTCAACTTCGACGTCAACATTGGCTGGCGGCGAGACCTACACCCGAGCTTCAGCTGCAGCGAGCGCGGGGCCTGGAAGAAGACTTCGGCAGTCGCTCTTCCTGCACTCCCTTCCTTCGAGCTTCGAACTTGGGAGTGGGGGGGGCAAGTGTTGGGGATAAATCCCGCTCCCGCCGAAGTCTAGCCCGATGCTCGGCCCAATGCAACCAGTAGCCGCTGAAGAGCTTTAGCGCCAGGCGCCAGGCCGAGCCCCTACCACGGCCGAACGGCCTAGAGGCCGAACTCCCCTGCACCAAGGTCCGGGCCGAACTGCCTAGAGGCCGAACTCCCCTGCGCCAAGGTCCGGGCCGAACTACCTAGCTGCCGAACTCCCCAGCGCCAGGCTCTGGGCCGAACTCCCACCGCCAGCCGAACTTCCTGACGGCCGAGCTCCTTGGACTCCAAGCGGCAGGACTTCTTCGGGAGACGGACTCCTCCCAGACGCCCGTTCGGCCATCCGAGCTCCTCCCGGGTTTTCCCTTCAGCCGAACTCTCCTACAAGTCCGAACCCATTCGGACCCCACGGCCGAACTCCTTCGGACCGACTTCAGGCGAGCCCAAGTGGCCGAACCCCTTCGGACCGACCCTAGGCGATCGAACTCCTCAGCGAGCCCTGGCCGAACCAACTAGCAACCGAAGTCCTTCAACTGGCCAGCCGAGCTTCTTCGGGCCTCTCAGCGGTCGAACTCCTCGGCAATCGTCCCACGGCCGAACTCTACAGATGGCCGACCCTTCAGCCAGACGAACTCCCCCAGCTTCCCCTTCAGCCGAACTCTGTTACAAGTCCGAACTCCTCTGGACGAACTGTCGCCTGCAACAAGACCGGACGACGCCTTCCTCTCCGTACCGGAACTCCATGCGGCCCGACGACTCGCCAGTATGGCTCCCACGATCCACCGGACGATGCCTTCCTCTCCGTACCGGACTCCATGCGGCCCACGACATGCCAGTATGGCTTCCACGATCCACCGGACGATGCCATCCTCTCCGTACCGAACTCCATGCCGCCCAACGACTCTCTGCCAGACGGCATGACCATCACCATCAACTAAGCTCCGCTATAAAAGAACCCCTCCAGATACGCCAGGGGAAGCTCTCTGATCTCTAAGCTCTCTGAACTCTCGACTCTCTAAGCTCTCCTCCTCATCTCTAAGCACCGAAACTCATTCCGAGCACTCCATTACTGTTGGCCAGAGCTGACTTGAGCGTCGGAGGGTCCTGCCGGAGCCACCCCCCACCGGCTCCGGACGGGACTTTGTTTTGCAGGTCCCCGGCGGCGACCTCGGCTCCTCGACTCCAGCGACCTCCGGCGACGACCAGTTTCTGCACCAACATTTATCATAATATTTAAAAATTATTGACTCTATTAGCAGACTGATAAAGATACATTGTGATAATTCTACAAGTATGATTCTTCTACAATATAAAGAGTGCAAGCATCAGCAGATATATTAGTATTAAGTACTTAGCTTTCATAAGAAAATAAAAGACAATATCTATAGAACATACTATATAGAGCTAATAATTATAGATCCACTGACTAAAGGACTTATTCTCGAGATTTTAAGAGTTAGGTGGATCATATGGCATATAGCTCACTTTGTGATTGATACGTATTGGATACTACATATAAAGCCATCATATTATATTTTATAATTTAGTTTATTTTATGCTGATCAGCTATTTATCATATGACATAAAGATGATTAGGAAATAGATAAAAAGTTTCATCTATTCATAAAGTAAAGTTCCATATAAAGAACTTGGTTATAAGGTGTTATTAGTATCGTGACACATGAAAGGTCATATGTTGATTGATAATATATTTATCGACATGATTCGTATCGATAATTATTTTATAATTAAATATATAGTATATATTTTATGAAAGAATTAAATTTTTAAACGTGGCCATATCAATTTTTCAACTATCAAATTTAGATAAGATTTCATTAAAGATTTTTGAAATGCTTTAAATAATTAAAATGAAGATGTTTGTGTTAGATTGAGCCAAATAGAAGAATGCTATAATTTCTCCAATTGAACTCATCCAGATGTGGTGGTTTTGTTTTATATGATTTAATTAATTTGAATTCTAATTAAAGATAAACATTCAATAAAGCAATAGAGATATATTTGATGATTTGATGAATTTAAGCTCCATACAATCATCATGAATACCATCCATCTTACAGTCTTTGCGATTGATTCAGATACTACCTTTGATGAATAAGGCATGTTATAAAAAAATACCTACGGATCTTGGTCTCCTACTCATTCAAGAACCTGTGAGATCCTCTTCATCAGGAATCCTCGAATAAGGATCAAGGAAACCAATGCATTGCTTCAAACATCGAGGAATATATCCAGAATTTCTTCATACAGGTTGGAAATTTGTTGATTCTTTGGACTTAAACAATAATAGCTCGAGGTATTTTTGTTTTCACATCTAGATTATTATTTCCTACATTACAAACATAACCTTAAAGACATTAATGTGCGGAAACAAATATTGGAAATGAAGGTTTGGAGGGTTGTTATAAAGATCCGTTTGTCAAAATTAAAGGGCAGCTAGAGAGAGCTTCGTCAACAAGCATCCAAGAATATTTGGCCTTGTGTGCAATATCGGCCAGACGCTACTTTACATTTGAACTTGTTGTTGGAAAGGTTCTTGGTTCCCGTATTTTTGAAATCTTACACCCAGTGTTGGACAGAAATATTTTTTGTCACCATCCTGCATGGATATCGCTAAAAGCATAGAAGAGTTGGTCGATGAATGCTCAAGAGTGCCTTGCAAATTATTTTATAAAAGTGACAAAGGTTATGAATAATTTGGTGAAGATGTGATTGATGTCATATTTAAGCTAGAGACATAAGTAATAAGGCTCTCTCAATGGCCCAGAACCGAGTGCAAGGTGCGTCATGTTTTTCTTCTGGCATTCCTCCTCTATTTTTCTTTGATACTTTATAGTCATCATCTTGCGCTTGCAAAGTTATCAGGATGGTGGATATATGAAATATTTTGACTTTGAGAAGAGTGAATGCCCATATGGAGAACTTTAAGGTGGAAGTTATCATTATGTAACTCTAATGACTAGCTCTATCTTAGTTTATTACGAACTCATGATGTATGAAGAATTGAAGATTAATGGTTTAATGCTTAATTGGTTCGATAAGTCAATGTTAGTTATTTTAGGTTATTGATGATTGGTTGCAAATGGCATTCTTAGAGGCAACTTGTTTAGGGGGTATTCGGATGCTCCAATAGCTTGTCAACCGAATTACCCTTCTCATGTAGTTGTGAATTGCCGAGAAAATAATGCCGTGCCAAGAGATGGTTGGAGACGAATGAAATATCAAAATCTCAAAAAATTCATGAAATGGTGATTTATCTTATCACCAAAATCACAAGGTAATTCATTCCATAGCCTCCTCCATTTTTTAAAAATTTTTCAATTTCTTCCATTTCCTTCGTTCGCTTTTTTAACGGGCATCCAAAAACCCTAGTTCTAAAGATGTTGAAATCTGGTTAACATTTGCTACTTTTAAAAAAAAAAAAGGAAAGAAAGAAAGAAAAAAATTTTCTGCAATCATTATAACTTTGGTGGTTGATCAGTCACCGCACTGCTTATCATAGTTGTTTAAGGTGAGAAAATTTTTAAGGATACAAGGAAACCTTCTTAGAGAAAATAATGCACATATTTGACAAGCAGCACTGTATCAATGCTAGCAGCTAGGCAGATAGATTAATTTTTCCAGTTTTATAATTTAATATGAACATTAATCATGATTCTTTAATTTCTCTATGAACACCAATCATGATCTTGTCTGGGCCCTTAATTCACTCTTTTATCTGAAGGTAGGGAACCAGTAGTGTCAGAGCTTTAAATTTTCTTTAACATTGCAATTATTATTATTCATTTCATGGGCTGCATCTGGTCATAACCTGAATGTCTGGGCCATGTTATGACCTTGGACCAAGTTATTTTTTGGTCCAGGATGCAGCCAGCCCGGGAAACTAATGGATCATTTGGGTCAGGCACAGGCCTAAATTAGTCCAACCCTAAGATTAAGGTATTAGAAGTTCTCTCTGCCTCCGTCACTAATCGAAGTGCTACATGTTTGGAAGAAGAGCACTGCAAAGATCATTTTATGGGGAGATGATCAATTATGCATGTGATGGTTTGCATGACATTTCATCTGTAAACCTTGAAGGCCACCGACTCATTTGGTTCATGATTGGAAATTAAAATCTAACTTGAATAAATTAGAAGAGTAGGAATTGAGCTCACGAGGATTAGGATATTTTCATTTTCTTATAAATCAGAATGAGAATAGAAATCTCCCAACCCAACCATTAGAATGGAAGTCATTCTTTCCTATTTCTATTTATTGAATCTGAGAGCCTTATTTTTTTATCAGTAAGTGGCCAATTGTAGAGAATCCAGTAGAGCTATCACATCCAGAAATACATCCACGTCAAGCTGTCTACTGAATCTATTAATGTTGAAATCCTTATTCTTTTATTAGTAAGCGGGCAGAGAAGCCAGCAAAGTTATCACATCCAGTTGGTCTCATATAAAGACCTAGGGCTATAAATATACCGGCATGAATTGGGTACATGCAACCAAGTTATTTTGGGGTTTGGCGTTCTGGACCTACGCCCAATCCATAAGCTAATTAGGTTGGGTCAAGAGAGCTCATCTTCACGAAAGAATAAAAAGAAAATAGTGTTAGATATATGTGCCCTAGAAGCCAGAATTGGCTGACACTTGTAATACACTTCTAAGAGCAAAATTGTAATTTTGACTATAATTAATGAAATGGATTATTTTCTATCACACCTGTGTATTTAGTGTCTGTGATACATCCTTTGAGTTAATGGTAATGATAATTCATATTTTCAAGAGTTGAAAATTTAAGACATGAATAATCATTATTAACTCATAAACAGCTCCCGACCATAGGATCATCACGAGGATGGTGATTGATCCGAAAGGTTGGTGTACGATCGCTTCTCTTTAGTAGATGAGTCTTGAGTCTACGGTGTGGAGACACCGGAGCGAGAGTACAGGTACTCGTTAGAGAATGAGGGCACTGAGCGTGACCACCTCGAGTAGTCATTAGGAAGTCTACCTTCTCGTCAATGACTGACTCGATGCTGCAGTAGTGTGTCTGGTTCTTTGACCTGAGATGCATCGGCAGTTCACCTTGAGGGTGTTATAGTTTGACTACACCATTACTCGGTCTCCTAGCCATATGGAACCCTGAGGTGTATGTTGGCTATAGCATGTTCATTGTAGGAACTGGATTGCATCAAGATGGGATCTATCTACCTCGGTGGTAGAGGAGCAGCCCTATGATAATCATGAGAATCAAGTCTTGAAGCCCATGGCCATGGCAGAGTGAAATAATAGAAAGAGTTTCTATTTAGATTTTCACATTGAACTCGAATCGAATGATTACATCATATGACAGAGACTAGGGTTTGACGAGTTCACCTTAACCCTAATCTGATCGGGGCTCAAGATAGAAGAACTTAATCACACAGGTAGCTGCACCAAGAGGTTCGCATTCAGCTCTGATGGGTTGCCACCATATACTGCTAGGTGTCACTGGTGGATTTTGGGAGCAATTAGAATGATTTAGATGATCGATCATTCTAGCTGTTCGAATCAGAAGAGTTCTGATCCATCGAAAGGAGTTTCGATGATGTCTATGATAGAGATCATGACATATCCCATTACCATACAGAACTGAACCTAACTGGGTCACACAAACAAGGGTTTGAATCTGGTGATCATCAATTGAACTGATCTAGTTCAATTGATCTGAATGAGATTCAATTAGGTTCAAGGAAATCGTGCTAGCACTCGATTGAACCTAACGTTCTTCTTTTACTATCATAAATAAGTTGTCCTGACTGAGCCAAAGGAGTTTGTGCTCAATCAGAGGCCTTCATATGGTCTGACTGGAGGTTGTCCAAGTCAGAATAGGTTGTCTTATTTGTAAGACATTACCTGCCATTTTTGGTCACCTGCCATTTCTTGTTCTTTGACTTTGGTCAAAAGTCTACCTTTGACTGGTCAAACGTTGACCATTCACCCTTTGACTTTTGACCACATGTCATGCACCTATTGGAGAGCTGGTGGGGGCCTGTCCCCTGCCAGAACCTGGCAAGGAGAAGGGCGCACGCCAAGGGTGGCGTGAGCCTAAGTAGGAGGCGCCTAGGAGTCCTTGTTGGACAAGGACTCCACCTCTCTTTTGGATTCCAATCAGAGTTCTACTAAGAATCCAGTTTGACTGGTCTTAGGCGCCCTCTAAGGAGGAATCCAGGGGTCTCTATTCCAACCAATCAGATTTAGATCTGATTTCACAAAGGGTTGTGATTGGTTGAGAGGAAGAGGAGTTGGATCACAAGAGGTCTATAAATAAGACCCTGTGCCCAACCCTAATTCCAATAGAGATTAGACACGCCCCAAGGCTGCCTCTCCCTTCCTTCTCCACGCCATAGTCTCTTCTCCCCTTGCTCTCCACGTCCAAAAGGTATTTTGGACTTTGGTTGGTGCGATTCAGATCAAGGAAAGGCGATCAAAAGCAAGAAGGCTGCGCTGCTGCAAAAGGACGACTGCAGATCTTCAAAAGAGTTTTGAAGATCCTCCAGATCAGATCCAGATCTGATTTTTGGAGGTGTGATAGAGAAGAAGAGGATCTCCAGATCCAACCCGAGTGGATACCGGTAGAGGCCAGACGCTTGCGTGGCTAAGATCCAGAACCTTCCGCTGCAATCAGGATCATCTACAGGGTAATAGGATTACCCAATATCAGGTAAATTGAATTTGATTTAATTTATCTTATTTTATTTTATTTATTAAAATAATAAGAATCAGATCTGAAACATATCAAGATCTGATTGAGATCAAGAGAAAATTTTTGAAATATATCTCTTGATCTAATCAGATCTGGACGAACCTGGACCGGGAAATCAGGATTATCCTTCAACTGGTATCAGAGCCATGGTTCTAGATTGTTTAGATCTGATTTTAATTTTATTTTAATTAGAAAATAAAGTGATTTCAGATGTCACATGAGATGTGATCAGATCTAAAATCAGAAAAATTAAAATTAAATGATTTGGATCTAAGAACATGAAGATATGCATGACTAGTTCTAGAATAGAATAGTTCTATAGAATAGTTTTGCATGTCTTTGATTTAATCTAATTAAATCATATTTTAAATCTTCTTATTTACTATTTTTTGATATTATAAGTATTATAATAACATCTGATAAATAGTAAATAAAAATTATTTAATTTTAAATATCATATGAGATATGATAGATGCATGACTAGACTAATTGTAGAATAGTTCTACATAATTATCTAGATTAGAATTTATTTTGATTAGATCAATTTAAATCTAATTTTTTAGATTATTATGTGATAATTTAGATCTGAAAACATGCATGATTTGATACATGAGATGTATGCAAAATATGCCTTGATTAGATCTAAATTTGTATATGAGATATATGATATAGATCTATAACTGTTTTGTAGATTTACATGTTCCTGATTAAGGCGTTCCTCTTGGCCGTCCGGTCATAAGAACGAAGAAGGGTTTAAAGGCCCTCTCTTCCCATTCGATGGGGTGTTCTTATGACGTGTAGGGGTGCTGCGTGTTCGTCCTTAATCAGAAACCCAAAACTTACTTTCTGCAAAACCCTAGATCCTGAAACCCTAGGATTTATTGTGCATATTTTATTTATGAACCCAACTTAATTAAGAATTAAGTTTATGGAATATTCAATTAGGTCTAAAATTGAGAATTTCAGATCTAAGACATATTCATAATACTGGGTTCGGGCTTGGGTAGCTCAATTAGGTCTAAGCGGTTGATCAAATCGAATCAAGAGTTGGTTAGATGAGATCAACAATGCTTAAATTGACCAGCCTAATAGGATTAAGTCTGGGTCAAGATCGAGTCACGATCAAGCAAGACCTAATTAGGCTCAGAGGTTAGAGTCTGGATTGTAGGCTAACCCAATTGGTTCTGACTCAATAATTTGGTGTCTAAGGTAAGTTTGGCACAGACGACCGACTGGTTTTTAATTGGAAAGCTACTCGACCTGAATGCGTTCTTATGCGAGTTAACGGCATATTCCTTCCACCGGTCTCACTTACCTGGCCATATCTGTTGACACAGTTCTGATCTGAGGTGGTCAATAATCTGAGCTGACCCATGCCACTAGGTTAGTCATAATTGTTATGACTAAGCCAAGTCTAGTTTAATGAGACCTGAATCAATTCTCCCTAAGAAAAGATTAAGTCCGAGGTCATCCACCATTGTAGACGTGCGGGCCCTTCCCGGGGTTGATTGTTCTCGGCTGGATACAGTGGCTCAGTTGCACCGGAAAGACGCAATCATGTCTATTAGGCATTGGATGCTATGGGCTGGAGGATGAGTTGGGCTCAATATTCTGGATACGGTGAGAGACCCAATTAGGAACCCAGTCTATGCAAATGGTGGGTCTGACTTAACTAAGGAGTGGATCAATATTCCGGATATGGTGAGATTCATGAATTAGAGACCAAGTTTGGGTGCACCATGATTAGAGAATCATTGAACAAGAGTTGTTCACTCATTGGCTAACCCATCATCAATAACTGTTAGGTGAGGTGATGAGTCAGTTGGTGAGACCGCACCATCCACTAGAAATCATCAATCGCGGAGATTTTCGCATCTCTACAGAGGGAGTGTAGGGATCCGAGAAAATAGTGGGAGCTAATTTGTTTAAAAATAAAATCCCTAAACAAATTGGTCAAGTCAAAATTACAGTATCTAACTAGAATCTTTGACTCTCTACAGGAATATGTCTGCGTCAAACCCATTGGCACGTATCCTAGACACACATAGACTGACTGGACCCAATTATAAAGATTGGCTCAGGAACTACAAAATTGTTTTGGGTTCAGAGAAGTTAACACATGTTTTGGACCAGGACCCTCCCACCTTACCAGCTCGTCCATCCACTGAACAGAGAGCATCTCTGGAAAAATGGATTGACGAAGACAATAAGGCCAGATACTACATGTTGGGCTCGATGTCTGATGAGCTCCAGCGCCAACATGAAGATATCGGGACTGCTCGCCAAATGTTGGCTCACCTACAGGAGATGTTTGGTGAACAGAGTCGTGCAGCCAAATATCAAATCACAAAATGACTTTTTAAGGCTAAGATGCGTGATGGGCAGTCAGTCCAAGATCACTGTCTGACAATGATCAAGGACATGGAAGAGCTTGAGAAGCTCGGTGTGAAGTTGGACTTGGACTTGCAGAACGATATTATTCTGCAATCCCTGACTGATGCATATGGGCAATTCATCATGAATTACCACATGCATAAACTTCAGAATTCCTTGGCCGAGTTGATGAATATGCTGGTTACCGCTGAGCTTTCTATGAAAGGATTCTAAAGGCTCAGTTCTTGCTATGGAACGGACTTCTTCCAAAAGAAAGTCTTATGGAAAGAAAAATGAAGTCTGTGAAAAAGCAAAAGGTAGAAGGATCAAAGAAGAAGAAGGCAGAATCGAAGAAGAAGGTCGATGGCAAAGGAAAGTGTTTCCATTGCAACAGCAACGGCCATTGGAAGCGGAACTGCCCTACTTACCTGGCCACCCTGAAGAACAAGAAGGAAGGTCCTTCTGGAGGTATGCTCGTTATTGAGTCTAACCTTACGGTTTCTTCTGCATCCAGTTGGGTGCTTGACTCTGGTTCTAGTACTCATCTGTGCACTTCTATGCAGGGTCTTGAGGATAGCAGGAGGCTGAGGGATGGAGACATGATCCTACGCGTTGGTAATGGAGCAAGAGTTGCTGTAGTAGCCGTGGGAACATACCCTCTGCGATTACCATCTGGTTTAGACTTAGTTTTAAAAGACTGTTATTATGTGCCTGCAGCTAGCAGGAATTTGATTTCTGTTTCATGCTTAGCACAAGAAGGTTATGTGATCACCTTCTTTAAGGACCATTGTAACATTCTTTATGAAAGAAATAAAATTGCAAATGGTTTCCTTATTAATGGTCTTTATCAGTTGCATATTGATGTACCTGTTTTAACTATCGAGCAAAACGTGAATGCCAAACGACCTAGGAGATAGTCCAAACGACAGATATCTATGGCACCTGAGATTAGGTCATATAGCAGAAGATAGGATTAACAAATTGGAGAAAAATGGGCTATTGAGTCCATTGACTTTTGAGTCATATCCAACCTGTGAATCTTGTCTTCAAGGCAAAATGACTAAACTCCCTTTTGTTGGACATGGGGAGAGGGCCACAGATCTCCTTGCCCTAGTACATACTGATGTGTGCGGCCCATTCGATGTGCCGGCTAGAGGACAATTTTATCTACTTCATTACCTTTACCGATGATCTGTCTAGGTATGGGTATGTGTATCTTATGAGACATAAGTCTGAAGCCTTTGAAAAGTTCAAAGAATTCAGACATGAAGTAGAAAAACAAACTGGAAAATCCATTAAGGTTCTTCGATCAGATTGAGGAGGTGAATACCTTAGCCGGGAATTCCTAGACTATCTTAAGGAAAATGGCATAGTCTCTCAATGGACTCCACCTAGGAACACCTCAACTCAACGGGGTTTCAGAACGGAGAAATCGGACTCTATTGAATATGGTTCGATCCATGATGAGCTTCACAGACCTCCCAGATTTTTTTGGGGACATTCATTATTAACTTCAATCTATTTACTGAATAGGGTTCCCTCTAAAATCGTTCCTACCACACCGTATGAGATATGGCACGGTAAGAAATCAAGTCTGAGTTATCTCAGAATTTGGGATTGTCCGGCTTATGTCAAAAGACAACAAGCGGACAAGTTAGAATTTAGGTCCTTTAGAGCTCGATTCATAGGATATCCTAAAGAGTCATTAGGATACTATTTCTACATTCCAGAAGACCATAATGTGATTGTGAGTCGACATGCCATATTTCTTGAAAAATAGTTTATTCAAGATAGTGGCATTGGAAAGCAGATTAAGCTTGATGAGAAAGTCTCACAAGCAGAACGAGCTAAGGACCAAGTGGAACCAAATCATGTTGAGCCAATAAGAACACTACCTCCTCCACCTCGTAGATCGGAAAGAGTTTCCCGTCCCCCTGAAAGATACTTAGGTATTATTTCAGAGGATGTAGAGGAAATGTTCCTCATAGGTAATGGTGCTCATGGAGATGATCCCAAAACCTACAACGAGGCGATATCAGATATCGACTCCGAGAAATGGCTTGAGGCAATGAAGTCAGAAATCGACTCGATGCACTCAAACCAAGTCTGGACCTTGGTAGATCCACCAGAAGGTATAGTACCTATTGGGTGTAAATGGATCTTCAAGAGAAAGATTGGTGCAGATGAGAATGTGGAGACATTCAAGGCTAGACTGGTGGCAAAAAGTTATAGTCAATATGAAGGCATTGACTATCAGGATACCTTTTTCGGTAGCTATGCTAAAATCCATCCGCACATTGCTTGCCGTTGCAGTCTATTTCGATTATGAAATATGGCAAATGGACGTGAAAACGGCATTCCTAAATGGATATCTTGAGGAAGATATCTATATGGAACAGCCGCTAGGTTTCACATCCAGTGATACTGATCACAAGGTTTGCAAGCTGCAAAGGTCCATATATGGACTTAAGCAAGCATCTCGGAGCTGGAACACTCATTTCAATGATGTGATCAAAAAGTTTGGTTTCATCAAAAATGAAGAGGAACCATATGTTTTCAAAAGGGTCAGTGGGAGCGCTGTTGTCTTCCTCGTATTGTACGTGGATGACATCCTCCTTATTGGGAATGATATTCCCATGTTGACATCAGTCAAGATGTGGTTGTCCAAGGAATTCTCCATGAAAGACCTAGGTGAAGCATCCTTTATTCTAGGAATTAAGGTCTATAGGGATAGACCAAATAGGATGCTAGGACTTTCACAGAAGATGTACATAGAGGAAGTACTAAAGAGGTTTAGTATGGAAAACTCTAAGAGGGGATTAATACCCTTCAGACATGGTATTCATCTTTCCAAGAAGATGTGCCCCAGCACACCTGAGGAAATAGAACGCATGAGCAAGATCCCTTATGCTTCTGCAATATGGAGCCTCATGTATGCCATGCTATGTACACGACCTGATATAGCCCATGCTGTGAGTGTCACAAGCAGATATCAGTCAAATCCAGGTGAAGAACACTGAACTTCTGTGAAATGTATCCTTAAGTACTTGAGAAGAACTAAGGATATGATGCTGGTCTTTAGTAACGGAGAACTCCTGGTCTAGGGATACACAGACTCGGACTTCATGTCCGATATAGATGATCGAAAGTCGACATCTGGCAGACTGTTTGTGCTGGAAGAGTTCCAAGCAAACGGTGATACCACCTCCCCCGCGATTACCTTGAGAAAGATTACGTTGAGGTCAAGAGAGTCAACTCCACAGATAATGTGGCAGACCCACTTACAAAGCCGTTGGGCCAGTAGAAGATCGAAGCCCACCTTGAGAAGATGGGACTTAGACTTATAGCCAATTGGCTTTAGGACAAGTGGGAGATTGTTAGATATATGTGCCCTAGAAGCCAGAATTGGCTGACACTTGTAATACACTTCTAAGGGCAAAATTATAATTTTGACTATAATTAATGAAATGGGTTATTTTCTATCACACCTGTGTATTTAGTGTCTGTGATATATCCTTTGAGTTAATGGTAATGATAATTCATATTTTCAAGAGTTGAAAATTTAAGACATGAATAATCATTATTAACTCATAAACAGCTTCCGACCATAGGATCATCACGAGGATGGTGATTGATCCGGAAGGTTAGTGTACGATCGCTTCTCTTTAGTAGATGAGTCTTGAGTCTACGGTGTGGAGACATCGGAGCGAGAGTACAGGTACTCATTAGAGAACGAGGGCACTGAGCGTGACCACCTCGAGTAGTCATTAGGAAGTCTACCTTCTCGTCAATGACTGACTCGATGCTGCAGTAGTGTGTCTAGTTCTTTGACCTGAGATGCATCGGCAGTTCACCTTGAGGGTGTTATAGTTTGACTATACCATTACTCGGTCTCCTAGCCATATGGAACCCTGAGGTGTATGTTGGCTATAGCATGTTCATTGTAGGAACTGGAATGCATCAAGATGGGATCTATCTACCTCGGTGGTAGAGGAGCAGCCCTATGATAATCATGAGAATCAAGTCCTGAAGCCCATGGCCATGGCAGAGTGAAATAATAGAAAGAGTTTCTATTTAGATTTTCACATTGGACTCGAATCGAATGATTACATCATATGACAGAGACTAGGGTTTGACGAGTTCACCTTAACCCTAATCTGATCGGGGCTCAAGATAGAAGAACTTAATCACACAGGTAGCTGCACCAAGAGGTTCGCATTCAGCTCTGATGGGTTGCCACCATATACTGCTAGGTGTCACTGGTGGATTTTGGGAGCAATTAGAATGATTTAGATGATCGATCATTCTAGCTGTTCGAATCAGAAGAGTTCTGATCCATCGAAAGGAGTTTCGATGATGTCTATGATAGAGATCATGACATATCCCATTACCATACAGAACTGAACCTAACTGGGTCACACAAACAAGGGTTTGAATCTGGTGATCATCAATTGAACTGATCTAGTTCAATTGATCTGAATGAGATTCAATTAGGTTCAAGAAAATCGTGCTAGCACTCGATTGAACCTAACGTTCTTCTATTACTATCATAAATAAGTTGTCCTGACTGAGCCAAAGGAGTTTGTGCTCAATCAGAGGCCTTCATATGGTCTGACTGGAGGTTGTCCAAGTCAGAATAGGTTGTCTTATTTGTAAGACATTACCTGCCATTTTTGGTCACCTGCCATTTCTTGTTCTTTGACTTTGGTCAAAAGTCTACCTTTGACTGGTCAAACGTTGACCATTCACCCTTTGACTTTTGACCACATGTCATGCACCTATTGGAGAGCTGGTGGGGGCCTGTCCCCCTGTCAGAACCTGGCAAGGAGAAGGGCGCACGCCAAGGGTGGCGTGAGCCTAAGTAGGAGGCGCCTAGGAGTCCTTGTTGGACAAGGACTCCACCTCCCTTTTGGATTCCAATCAGAGTTCTACTAAGAATCCAGTTTGACTGGTCTTAGGCACCCTCTAAGGAGGAATCCAGGGGTCTCTATTCCAACCAATCAGATTTAGATCTGATTTCACAAAGGATTGTGATTGGTTGAGAGGAAGAGGAGTTGGATCACAAGAGGTCTATAAATAAGTCCCTGTGCCTAACCCTAATTCCAATAGAGATTAGACACGCCCCAAGGCTGCCTCTCCCTTCCTTCTTCACGCCATAGTCTCTTCTCCCCTTGCTCTCCACATCCAAAAGGTGTTTTGGACTTTGGTTGGTGCGATTCAGATCAAGGAAAGGCGATCAAAAGCAAGAAGGCTGCGCTGCTGCAAAAGGACGACTGCAGATCTTCAAAAGAGTTTTGAAGATCCTCCAGATCAGATCCAGATCTGATTTTTGGAGGTGTGATAGAGAAGAAGAGGATCTCCAGATCCAACCCGAGTGGATACCGGTAGAGGCCAGGCGCTTGCGTGGCTAAAATCCAGAACCTTCCGCTGCAATCAGGATCATCTACAGGGTAATAGGATTACCCAAATCAGGTAAATTGAATTTGATTTAATTTATCTTATTTTATTTTATTTATTAAAATAATAAGAATCAGATCTGAAACATATCAAGATCTGATTGAGATCAAGAGAAAATTTTTGAAATATATCTCTTGATCTAATCAGATCTGGACGAACCTGGACCGGTAAATCAGGATTTCCCTTCAAATAGAACTCTATAAGTTTTGGAAATAAAATAAATATATGCAACTTAAACATGACTTTTAATCAAATAAAACTTCAATATGTATCAAGAAAATGGACACCCTTGATATATAAGTGTTGCTGTAAAAATCTATCTTGGGTCGGGTTGGCTGAAGATGGTCGACGACTTCAAAATAAATTTTTGGACTGGAGTTGGCTCTACTGAAGACCTTCCTATGCTCAAGTTAGAAATATAGAATATGTAAGAAGTGAGAGTTTTGGAAGAGAGGTTTTTTTCTACCTTGGGGTCTTCTATGGCTGTGGGCTTTTATTTATAGATGGAGGCTGAAGAGCCATGAGAAGGAAGGAGAATCAAATGATTAGCCTTGACTTATTTGGCGAGATATGTCCATCCTCTGCTTTATTTGAAGATATATATATTTGTTATATTTTATCTCGTTGGGAATGCCGTTGGAGAGATGATTAGCCTCATTGGACGAGATATGCTTGCCATCTTCAGCTTTATCTAAAGAGATTTTGTTATTTCTTTCCTTATCTGATTGTCGTTAATTATTTTCGACGGTCATGAGATTTGAAGATCCATGCAAGAGGCTGATGGTCCATCTTTCCAGTTATGCCAGATAAGGTCAGCTCAAGTGCCTTAGATAGGCTAGCATCAAGGTTGAATTGGATCGGATTGGAGTGCTAGAGATCGATGGCTGAAGTGAGGTTGGTGGCCGAGGTGAGGTCAGCCCCTAAAAGAAGATCGGCCATTGAAAGGAGATCAGCAATTATCAAGAGTGGTAGTTAGCGATGAGTTGGTAATGAACGGAGGGATCGATAGCTAGTCTTAGATCATCTTATTTTTAGATAGGACAATTTTAGTCCCAACAATAAGTTTGCAGGTTAAAATTATAGAGAATAATGTTTAATGATGAGAAAGAGTGGATCATAGAAAGAGCTTGTAGCCTATGTAACAGCAATACAGAAACCATCAATCATCTTATGGTTCATTGTCCCTTCACCAAATTCATTTGGCAATCCCTGTAGGGTTGTTAGCAGATAAAAGGCAAACCATCCATCCTCTCCTCTTTGGACCAAGTAGAAAAGGAAGGGTGCATCCTAGAAACAGAGGAAGCCTTGGGATCAACTTCATGTGGTGTGCTGACAACTATAGAAGAAATGCAACTACAAAATCCTCCTCCAGAAGAAATAATTCCTTCAAGCATGGCAAGAATGATCAACCTTTCGATCTCTTGGGAAGCCTATGCTCGGCCAAGAGTTGAGACAAGCATTGCAAATTTTGTTGTTCTAAATTTCGTAACCTTTTGAACCTAAGACTAAGTTGTCAACCTCGTGCCTCTAATCCAGCATTTTCCTTTAAATAAAGTAGTTGGGGAGGCTAGCTTGAGCAGGCATCCCTCCACTGCATTCCAAGGTAAAAAAAAAAAAAAAAAAGAAAAAAAACTCCATGACCTTCAAAAAAAATTGATAACGAGAATATTGTTCTTTATAAATAAGAATTTTCTAAAACGTATAATGAATTTTAAAATTAGATTAGCGAGACAAGGTGAGAACGGACTGAACAACGAGGGTAAAAGAAGAGAGATTTATTTAGGCAAGGATTCATTTGATGAATTTGGGAAGGATATTTGAATTTAAAGTAGACGGATGCTTAACAGTAAAGTTTTTGGGAAACTTGGTCTAAATCAAATGAAGTGTATTTCTGGTTGACCCAACTCGGACCTGAATAACTTATCGATATTTTAGGATCGAACTGGATCAAAATTAACAAAATTCAGACCTAACTTGACCTCCGATATGGGTCCAACTTTTCGAGAGCTGGTCTCACCGATTTTGATTGGGTTGGATCGAACCTTTTGAGCGTATCGATAATTATGAAACAAATTGATTCTTCTTACAAGTCTTGGGGAACACAATCCTTGGAAGGATATACTATATCCCAAGCTATATATCAACCAATAATTTGATGACATGCTTAATTATGTAACCCACCAAAATGGTGCACTTGATTGCTTGAATGGACCCACCATGAGTGTGAAGTGAGGCTGATGGTGTCGGCTACAGGTAGGCATCTTTGAGCTCATTCATCTTCACACGAAGGGGCATGTACCTAACAGAGTGATAACACCTGTCGTTATGAGATTTCACGTGATCTATTTGGTCGGACTCATCGTATCTTAGGATCCAAGATTACGGTATCCAAGATTGTGATTGATTTGGCTGGGAGGTGTGGAAGCTTTACCCTGGGCTGCCCCGGGTGACAAGGATGGGCCTCGCTGTGACCATCCAATATGACCTTTGGACCATGCTCGACAGAAATACAATACGGGGTCTACCTTGTTAGGCCATCCATCCTCCTAATGATTAAATCTTTGTTTCATTATCCTTTGCAAATCTCTTATCTTTCCTGGTTGGATTACTAATCAAGTTCATTTATTTGCAAATTAGAACCGGCTAAT
The DNA here is from genome assembly GCA_006176705.1 of Cocos nucifera. NCBI lineage: Eukaryota > Viridiplantae > Streptophyta > Magnoliopsida > Arecales > Arecaceae > Cocos > Cocos nucifera. Next base: position 195,406 of record QRFJ01001485.1, on the reverse strand, counting down.
CGCCGGCAGATGTTTTCACTTAATATCATCCAACCTCAGTATTGTTAAAGAACGAGGGTAACTTCAATTACCCTAAAAAATTCATGGGCAACTTGAGCTGCAGATTAATGCCTAAATATCGTTAGTTTGTATTTTGGATGTTTTACCATCCTATGTATGATGAATAATCTGATAGAAAAAAATTCAATTTAGTCTGACTTGAAAACTTGATGCTTATCCAACTTAAGAAATTGATTGAGATTATGAAGCTTAATTTTGAGCTCTAAAAGAAACCTTTTCGTGTGGTTTCTTAGGGAATTTGAGCAAGTCAACCTTTCGAGACTACAAACATGCCACATGAGCACTCCCGACAAATTCTTAGAGGATTGCTTACATTGCAAACTTTCCAAACAAGAAATATTTCATCATAGGAAAAATCCTAATGGTGGCCTCTCCACACTAGATGTGGACCTAGAACATTCAAACCATGGTGATTGGTGAATGCAGACTACCACCACATACAGGCAAAGACATGGGCCTTTCATTCATGTCAAAGGTGGGACAGACGTGGCCAAAGCTCGAACCTTTTCCAAGCCCAATGGTTGACTAATGGAGCATTGGATGCGGTTCATCAATTAGACTTTTTGGCCTAACTAGCTACATGATTGATGATTGATTCAACATGTTAGTAGAAATTATTTTAATGAGTTAGTTATGTCGGCACTTGCACACTTTGCCACCTTGTGATATTAAATCTTTTCTGGTTCTTTTGGAGGGGATGATTTGCCCTCCATTCATTTCCAATATTGAATCTTTTATAGCTGGTGTTTATATAATTCCTCTAGTTAGATCACCCGACATGGTCCAACCATCAGAGTGGGTGATTGAACAAGGGAGCAGAAAGTAGAACCGGTCACGCTATTAGTTAGGCAATTATTAATAGGATCCATTTGAGAGGGCAATTAATGATTTAGGTAAAGACAATCAGATTTTTTTCTATCTCGAAGAGGAAATTAAGATTTTCGTTTTTTCTCACAATTTATGACATTGCATAAAAAATTACAGAAGGAAGTGGTCGTCAGGATTTTTTTAGCCATTTACAAGTTATTATTTTCTATCAGAAATTGTTACCCATCGGAAGAGTAAATAAACTATAAACCTTGCAGTGAAAATCTTTACCTGTTTGTTCACTTGTTATATTTTATTTCTGAAATTTTCTTTTTGTTGCCAAAGAATAACTATAAGCATTCTCCTCAAGGTTTCTTTATGTCCCTCATCTTCTTAGCCAACGGATTGTTCATTTCATGTTATACCAATGTTGTAAATAAAAAGTAAACTAAGGTAAGAATGATTTTTATTTGTTAAAATATTATTTTAACCAAAATTCTAATAGAAATATTACCGAGGATCCCTCGCATCACTTCTTCCCACTCAGCTGTATAACATTAAACATAAATATTACGAAGGGATTGCCTAAAGTTAATTATTTGTCTTTCACTACCAACTTTATCCATCCTTCAAGCCATTTGTCTCATATTTTTCCACCAAGTGGTGCTGGAAAACTCAAGCTCCACAAAATTGGATGCGTCTTTTTCCTATAACTATATGATTTTGATTGATCGATGCTCCTATTTCTCCTATCAATTTTTTATAATTGCTCTCTTCTTTTTAAGTTGAGACTACATTGATTCCACATTTGTGTCCTCATCTCTTCCTCCCAATTATTTCTCAATCTAATTCCCCTTTTTGTCATCCCTGGCAAGTGAAAGTATGGGAATTCAATCAAACGAGAAGTGAAAGTATGGGAAAAAGGAAAGTTGGCGACATGGCAATTATTTGTTCCACTATAAGGATTCTTTCTACTTGGAATAATTAGGATTTTCTTCAACATTAGTGAGCTTAATCAATTTTTCTTTCTCATTTAATATGAATGTGACTTAGGTAGGTGAACAAGAAATTATATTTCAGTAAGGTTCCATATATATATCGAAGACCATATGATCCTAAATCTGATACCTCATTTGGTAAGAGGTAGGATCCTTATTCCTTAAAGACCTGTAATCGAGCCCAGATGGAAAGCTATCTCTAGTCTTAATGTTGGTCTGGGGGTTTAGCAAAAGAGATTTGAAAATAATTTTTCCATCTTGTTGCACTCATTTCACTGGAGCCCAAAATTTTATTTGACAATCGAAATCTTGTTTGACTTGAGCATGTTGAACCCACTAGCAATATGGGTCACGCGAGGTTCTGTATTGAGAGTTGATGAAAACCTTACTTCAACCTATGATGCATGGTTCATTTAACACGAGCCAATGACTTTTTTTATTCTATTTCTTATTAAGATTTTATTTTATTTTTTATTTGATGGTTTGCCTACTAACTTTATAATTTATTTAACTAGTGTTGGATGGTTTGATGACTTATTGAAAGAAGTAAAGGGCATGTTTACACCACATCTTAGCTCATAGTAGAAAGTCAATGGAAGGCCAGTTAGGTAATAGCCATATGGTGGTACTTGAGGTTGAGCAAAAATTAGAGAGGCTTCACATTTATTAGAAGCACCAAAATATTGAATTGTAAACTTGCTTATGTCACATCCCAATCGAAGGAATCAAAATTACCTAAAGCCAAGTTATAGTTAAGGGACAAACCAAAAAATGACTCAAGTATGTAGGCCTATTACTCAACCACATGGCATCACTTAAGATAGGCTAAGGATGACTAAGTGGATCCATTAGAATAGGCAGAGTGGTGAGTCACTTGATATAGGCCAAGTCTTGAAGGAAGCAGTAGAGAAATATCGGTCGATTGTGAATATAGTTTACCTTAGAGGCTAATGTTGAATTGAAGCCGATCATATTATTCTTCTGAAAGTCATCAACCTAATATAGGGGAAATATTTGATAGAATAGAATGCGGGAAGTGGAGATAGTTATTCAGAGACTGGAATATGGAAAGCGGAGTTAAATGGTTTAGTGACAAAAACTAACTATGGCAATTGTCAATAGAAAAATTATAGGAATAATGTCGACTGAAGATGACAAATGACAATGCTAGACAAATGTCTAGCACTCAAAAGAACATATATAAATATCCAATTGTATTCGAAGAAAATTGCCGATCAATGACTTGCAGTAGTTTTTGTCCTTTTGGTTATCTTTTAGTTACTTCTAAATATTCTTTAGCTTTTAGTTTTCATCACCAATAGTGTAGCCACTATGAGGAAAAAGATTTTCCATGACGTTAAAAAACATCACCAGAAGTTCTTCAAAACGTCGCTGTAGTCTTTTCACGATGTTTGGCATAACGTCATGAAGAACATCACCTTAGCTACAATGCTAATGGCTAATCGCGATGTTCATCTCAAAACATCATGAAAAGGACATCAAAAGTGTGATGTATGGCTAAACATCATGGAACATTGGTTGATTGAGCGATGTTTAACTAACATCATGGAACAAAGATCTTTTGAGATGTTTCTCAAGCATTATGGAATAAGAATTTATTGCGATGTTTCCTGAGCGCTGCAGAACATGGATGATTGCACGATGTTTCACCAACGTCGTGAAATAAGGATCTTTTGCAATGTTTCCAAATGTCATGAAATAATTTTGCTAACATTGCAGGACATGGATGTTTTGTGATGGCCATGTTTTGCTTCATTGATAGTTCAATTATAACCAATATAAAATATTGCATTTCATGATATATATGCAAATACCAAGTAAACTTATTTCAGCTAACAAATCATTCAATAACTAAAGCATGAACTCAAATGCAATTTATAATTAAGATAATCCATACACGAAGTTTATAATCTAAAAATTAAATTATTTTCATCTAAAGAGACGACGTCTCCAACCAAAAGCACCAAGTGACCATGTCTTTACCAAAAAACAAACAAGTCTTCATCTAAGCTACCAATTTATCTCTAACCAAAAACAAACAAACTCATTATCCAATTATCTATAACAAAACAAACGAGTTCATAAGTTGACAATCCAAAGTGCATAAGGCCCCTCTGCCATGAATGTCCTCAAAACCATATCTTCATAAATTCTTGAGTCATGGGATCCTTGCCAAAAAGAAAAATAGAATCAATTAACTGCTTATATATTATACTAACAAAATATATACATTGTTCCATTATACTTATAAAAAAGATTTAGTGATGCATTAAAGAAACAACTTAAGTAACTTCATCATAAATCTGATAAAGAGATATTCTATGATGCATATAGAGTTTCCAAAATTCTTTGTTGATGCTCTATTTGTGCTTTTTGAAGCTTCATCTATGCCTTAATATCTACAATCTCATTCTTCATCTTTTGGTTATGCTTCTACGACTACTCCAACTCCTTTCAAAATCTCTTCTTAGACATAAAAGAGGAACTCTTTTCTTTTAAATGAGGTCCAACTTTCAAACTATAGACCTAATCTAGTCTAGTCCCCAGAACTTTATCGCATTTTTGGTCTGCTATCATGAGATGGCCATCAGATATGGACTGCTCTAACACTTACATCATTTCATTCTAACAAAATTCGAAGAAGATTAATTTCAAAACAAAAACTAAGCTCATTTAAAATAGTAATCATAATTTTATTTTTGTGTAGTGTCCTCACCCATTTTGCCTCACACTTGAGAGTCGTCCATCTATCTATAGTGTCACTAGAACCTGAGATGTAATGAGTATGATATCATAACATAATTCGATCACACTCTTCCACATTCAATTCATTTTCACTCTGTTTAAAAGATGGGTTACTACTACAAGAAACATAAATATTAAATGATATTAGTCATAATCAAAGTACGTGACATCTCACAATCTCATGCCATATAGGTACAAAAGCTTTTTACCTGATGTTTGCTCGGCACTTGACAAAATTTATGGACTTTTTCTTATGCTGGCACGTTAACTAAAAAGATAGAAAACTTTATGTCAGTCAACCTAAAATAGATTCTTTAAAGGAGACATTTACATGCAAACATAATACAAGTTATACTGACCCGTGTCCTATCTTTGTACCAGTAAGTGCAAAGATCCATCCACTTTGTCGTAGTCACAGTACTTAACTTTGAGTCTTTTCCATGGTTAAGATAATGCATATGCAGTCGGTACCTCTAATCCTTTGATGTTAATGAAAGAAGCTTCTTGACACTAGCTCAAACTTCCTCATCCATACTTAAACCCTCGACATCTAGTTTTTGTTGCAAACAAGTGTTAAATACTAGTTAACAAATATGCATATAATACAAATGCAATTATAATGATTTCTACTTACCTCGAGTTTGTTAAATGCAATCTACATATCCTCTTTTAATTTGGTCCATCTAGGCTATACAGGTAAGACATTTCAAGCTATCACACCAAACTTATTTGATAGCTTAGCGGATTGAATAGTATTAGTGGGTCGCTTTTCTTTTGCTGAAATATTGATCTCTATTTTCTTGTCAAGCGTCTTGTTTATCTTACTTAACCCAACCCCTCTGGTACAATCTCTTTTTCTTCGTCCACCCAAGCTCGTGGATCCTATAAGATGAGCAAGCAACAATAAGAATGTTAATTTAAAATATTTAGATGATATTGAATACAAATAAGAATATAATGATTCGTTCCTATAAAGCTAACACTGGGAGTCAAGTCCATGGTAGGATGGGTATGCTCGGTAGGCTTTGGCTCGATAGGTGGTGTATGGACTGGTGGCGACTGAGAGAAAGATGGTGGAGCAGGAGGTATGACATCTGCTGGTGTTGGATTTAGAGAAGTTGGTGAAAAGTGGGCTAATGGTGACTGAGAGGAAGGTGATAGAGTCATAGTGCCATGACTCTTAAGAAGCTGTTGGTACTTAGATAAAGAGAGTGCAACATCAGCTAGAGATGGAGCTCGAGGTGTGACTTCTGCTAGTGTCTGATCTAGAGAAGTAGGTGAAAGGTCGGCTGGTGGCGACTGAGAGAAAGATGGGGTAGCCATGATGCCACGGCTCTGAAGAAGTTGCTGGTACCTTAACCATAACTATGACAGCAAGATCATTTTTTGGATCAATGGTTACTGAGTGAAATGCGGTGGATTAGGAGATACTACTGAGATGCTTAAGGGTACTTTTCTTTTTTCTTAGATAATCCTGGTGTCATAAAAATATCTGCTATATATAGTCATATGAAATCAATGTCAAGATTTTAAACTAAATCAACTAAGGTCAACTTTAAGAAACTTATTAACAACTCATGTTAATGAACATTACATGTCAAAAATGGAATTGAATTATAAATCATTGTCACGAAAATTTTCACGATCATGTTGATCATCATCTTTAATGCAATATTCTGCCAAGGTATCATCTTCATCCTCACTATCGCTTGTTGCTAACTCTTCTACTTCATAATGCAAATCTCACATTGTATTCAACAAAGTGTCATTTACTACATTAGGTTCGACATCATCTCTATGCAATGACTCTATGTGATATTCCTCAATATACGCAAGAGTTATTTCTATTAGAAAATATGTTCTAAAGTTAATCATCAAAGTTATAGATGATTGAAATTAGTATATGAATTATCAAATAATAATTATTATTTAGCTTATTCATCATAAAAATTCTATCTTTCTTAAATAAACTTCTATGTTATGATGAAGTCCTTAGAACTAAAATTAATCGATAAAAAAAAATTTATCGGATGGTTCTTAAATTTGTTTACGATCAAATGATAAGTTATTAATAAGGATGATAACTTATCAAGTGTAGGTCGTTGTATGTCATATGTATTGATTGTCCTCATAATCAAGTGGTGTGAAAATATTGATATGGTACGCAGGTGAGATATAGGAGTACATCTATACTGAACATGATTAATATAGCATTCTACTATCAAGAGTAGCTAGCTAATGTCAATGGATATAAATATCTCTTCGATCTGAGATTACCACGGTGACTTGTAAGCAACTCACTGTACTTTGATGCTGGACTATCTGTATTTCTAATATAACAGTAAAAAATTTTTAGATGTAGTCAAGTACTTGAAGAATCGGTGTGTGAGTCAAGCTGGAATTAATGACTCCTGATTAACTTCAGGAAGAGAATATCGCGATGTATTTTAATTTAACAAAATTTAGGCCTGAGTAATCCTCATGAGGAGTCATGAGATTTACAAAATTTTAAAATATAATATGGATGACTTGTATGAGTGTTAATAGTTAACTCGATATTATCTTAAGCATTATTGGTCAAAGGTATGAATTATACGATAACCATAGGCCAAAGTTCTAAGAATGTTGCTTTGCTACATTCGACCTATCCGAACATTGGATACCATTGCTAGATGATCATTTCGATTGATATAAAAATTAATTTCTATGCTACTAGCTTAGATTCGAACCCATGGGGCTACACACATAAGAGATTACTACTTGATCAGATGGTTGATCAATGATTGAGAATTATTTAGTGATCGAATCATCAATGCGATTGATGTTTGATCAAGTGCAAGTATTACAGGAGGATCAATTAGTAATTAAATTGCTAATTAGCTTAATTTAATTGAGCAATCAAGCTGAAATCGAGTTTGATTAAATTAGATTCAATTAAAATTGGTTTGGACTTAATTGGGTTAAGTCCAGTTGATTTATTGGATAAGCTAGTTGCAAGAAAGAACAAGTCTTTGTTCAATTAGGACTTGAGTATACCTAATTTTAATTTAATTAAAAATTAAATTAGATTTAAATTTATTTAATCAAATTTAATTAAGCTCCTAGTTGAATTAGGATCATCCTTAATTGAGTTGCATTTAATTTGATTTAAATAAGATTTAAATTAGGTTCAAAATGATTTTGACCCAGTCAAAATTCCCCTGCTTCTAAGGGAAGAATATTTCCATGCTATTTTTTTTGAATATTGGGTGAGATTTCTCATGTCAATATGAGATTCTCCAAGTCCTTAATATCTAGAATTTTTTGGAATAAAATTTGACTTGGTCTAATTTGGAAGTTTGTTTTGATGAACACTATTTAATAGAGTTTTAAATGTCAAAAACTCTTCCTCCATTTTGGTATTTTTTTCACCTAGATAAAAACTCCTATTGGCCACCCAATATAAAAGGGCTCTTGGCATTCAAAAAGAGAGAATAATTCATGCAAAAATTTAGGAGGAGGTGTCCAAGAGTTGGACACCTCCTAAAACTTCTTCCTAGAATCCTTATAAGACTAGTGTTTGACCTAGTCTCGTGCTCTAGAGATGTTGCCACTTTTTAAGGAGGATGGGCTGAGAAACTTTCAAATTTTTCATGCAAATCTAGAGAAAAAAGAGAGGAGGCATGAGGGATTTAGGCACCCACATTATGTGAGGGTATATGGCACCAACATTCTTAGAGAAAAGGTTTTCTTTAGGACGTGAAATGTTCATGTCTTGTTGAGAACAAAGGAAGAGAAGAAGGTCTTCTCTTTAGGGTTTCTTTTTGAGTTTCTCTTTTTCATCTTTTGAGAAGATTTTTTCATGAAAAAATTCAAAGAGAAAGAGAGGAAGGATGCAGAAAAATTACTAGAGGAGTGGATCTCCTCTTATCCTGGTATGGAGATGTATTCAGGACATCAATAGTTGATGTCCTGAAAGAGAAGATGTGTCTTCTCTTAGGACTTCTTTTTAACCCATTTTGTTTTCTTCTTTGTGGGAGTTGAAGGGAAATCCTGATTTCCCGGTCCAGGTTCGTTCAGATCTGATTAGATCAAGAGATATATTTCAAAAATTTTCTCTTGATCTCAATCAGATCTTGATATATTTCAGATCTGATTCTTATTATTTTAATAAATAAAATAAAACAAGATAAATTAAATCAAATTCAATTTACCTGATTTGGGTAATCCTATTACCCTGTAGATGATCCTGATTGCAGCGGAAGGTTCTGGATCTTAGCCACGCAAGCGCCTGGCCTCTATCGGTATCCACTCAGGTTGGATCTGGAGATCCTCTTCTTCTCTATCACACCTTCAAAAATTAGATCTGGATCTGATCTGGAGGATCTTCAAAACTCTTTTGAAGATCTGCAGTCGTCCTTTTGCAGCAGCGCAGCCTTCTTGCTTTTGATCGCCTTTCCTTGATCTGAATCGCACCAAACTAAATCCAAAACACTTTTGGACGTGGAGAGCAAGGGGAGAAGAGACTATGGCATGGAGAAGGAGGGGAGAGGCAGCCTTGGGGCGTGGGAAATCTCTATTGACTTCACTTAGGATTAGGGTTGGGCGCAGGGTCTTATTTATAGACCTTTTGTGATCCAACTCCTCTTCCTCTCAACCAATCACAACCCTTTGTGAAATCAGATCTAAATCTGATTGGTTGGAATAGAGACCCCTGGATTCCTCCTTAGAGGGCGCCTAAGACCAGTCAAACTGGATTCTTAGTAGAACTCTGATTGGAATCCAAAAGGGAGGTGGAGTCCTTGTCCAACAAGGACTCCTAGGTGCCTCCTACTTGGGCTCACGCCACCCTTGGCGTGCGCCCTTCTCCTTGCCAGGTTCTGGCAGGGGGACAAGCCCCCACCAGCTCTCCAATAGGTGCATGACATGTGGTCAAAAGTCAAAGGGTGAATGGTCAATGTTTGACCAGTCAAAGGTAGACTTTTGACCAAAGTCAAAGAACAAGAAATGGCAGGTGACCAAAAATGGCAGGTAATGTCTTACAAATAAGACAACCTATTCTGACTTGGACAACCTCCAGTCAGACCATATGAAGGCCTCTGATTGAGCACAAACTCCTTTGGCTCAGTCAGGACAACTTATTTGTGATAGCAAAAAGAAGAACGTTAGGTTCAATCGAGTGCTAGCACGATTTCCTTGAACCTAATTGAATCTCATTCAGATCAATTGAACTAGATTAGTTCAATTGATGATCACCAGATTCAAACCCTTGTTTGTGTGACCCAGTTAGGTTCAGTTCTGTATGGTAATGGGATATGTCATGATCTCTATCATAGACATCATCGAAACTCCTTTCGATGGATCAGAACTCTTCTGATTCGAACAGCTAGAATGATCGATCATCTAAATCATTCTAATTGCTCCCAAAATCCACCAGTGACACCTAGCAGTATATGGTGGCAACCCATCAGAGCTGAATGCGAACCTCTTGGTGCAGCTACCTGTGTGATTCAGTTCTTCTATCTTGAGCCCCGATCAGATTAGGGTTAAGGTGAACTCGTCAAACCCTAGTCTCTGTCATATGATGTAATCATTCGATTTGAGTCCAATGTGAAAATCTAAATAGAAACTCTTTCTATTATTTCACTCTACCATGGCCATGGATTTCTGGACTTGATTCTCATGATCATCATAGGGCTACTCCTCTACCACCGAGGTAGATAGATTCCCATCTTGATGCAATCCAGTTCCTACAATGAACATGCTATAGCCAACATACACCTCAGGGTTCCATATGGCTAGGAGACCGAGTAATGGTGTAGTCAAACTATAACACCCTCAAGGTGAACTGCCGATGCATCTCAGGTCAAAGAACCAGACACACTACTGCAGCATCGAGTCAGTCATTGACGAGAAGGTAGACTCCCTAATGACTACTCGAGGTGGTCACGCTCAGTGCCCTCGTTCTCTAACGAGTACCTGTACTCTCGCTCCGGTGTCTCCACACCGTAGACTCAAGACTCATCTACTAAAGAGAAGCGATCGTACACCAACCTTCCGGATCAATCACCATCCTCGTGATGATCCTATGGTCGGGAGCTGTTTATGAGTTAATAATGATTATTCATGTCTTAAATTTTCAACTCTTGAAAATATGAATTATCATTACCATTAACTCAAAGGATGTATCACAGACACTAAATACACATGTGTGATAGAAAATAACCCATTTCATTAATTATAGTCAAAATTATAATTTTGCCCCTAGAAGTGTATTACAAGTGTCAGCCAATTCTGGCTTCTAGGGCACATATATCTAACAATCTTCCACTTGTCCTAAAGCCAATTGGCTACAAGTCTAAGTCCCATCTTCTCAAGGTGGGCTTCGATCTTCTGCTGGCCCAACGGCTTTGTAAGTGGGTCTGCCACATTATCTGTGGAGTTGACTCTCTTGACCTCAACGTAACCTTTCTCAAGGTAATCGCGGATGAGATGGTATCACCGTTTGCTTGGAACTCTTCCAGCACAAACAGTCTGCCAGATGTCGACTTTCGATCATCTATATCGGACATGAAGTCCGAGTCTGTGTATCCCTGAACTTGGAGTTCTCCATTACCAAAGACCAACATCATATCCTTAGTTCTTCTCAAGTACTTAAGGATACATTTCACAGAAGTCCAGTGTTCTTCACCTGGATTTGACTGATATCTGCTTGTGACACTCACAGCATGGGCTATATCAGGTCGTGTACATAGCATGGCATACATGAGGCTCCCTATTGCAGAAGCATAAGGGATCTTGCTCATGCGTTCTATTTCCTCAGGTGTGCTGGGGCACATCTTCTTGGAAAGATGAATACCATGTCTGAAGGGTATTAATCCCCTCTTAGAGTTTTCCATACTAAACCTCTTTAGTACTTCCTCTATGTACATCTTCTGTGAAAGTCCTAGCATCCTATTCGGTCTATCCCTATAGACCTTAATTCCTAGAATAAAGGATGCTTCACCTAGGTCTTTCATGGAGAATTCCTTAGACAACCACATCTTGACTGATGTCAACATGGGAATATCATTCCCAATAAGGAGGATGTCATCCACGTACAATACGAGGAAGACAACAGCGCTCCCACTGACCCTTTTGAAAACACATGGTTCCTCTTCATTTTTGATGAAACCAAACTTTTTGATCACATCATTGAAACGAGTGTTCCAGCTCCGAGATGCTTGCTTAAGTCCATATATGGACCTTTGCAGCTTGCAAACCTTGTGATCAGTATCACTGGATGTGAAACCTAGCGGCTGTTCCATATAGATATCTTCCTCAAGATATCCATTTAGGAATGCCGTTTTCACGTCCATTTGCCATATTTCATAATCGAAATAGGCTGCAACAGCAAGCAATGTGCGGATGGATTTTAGCATAGCTACCGGGGAAAAAGGTATCCTGATAGTCAATGCCTTCGCGTTGACTATAACCTTTTGCCACCAGTCTAGCCTTGAATGTCTCCACATTCCCATCTGCACCAATCTTTCTCTTGAAGATCCATTTACACCCAATAGGTACTATACCTTCTGGTGGATCTACCAAGGTCCAGACTTGGTTTGAGTGCATCGAGTCAATTCTCTGACTTCATTGCCTCAAGCCATTTCTCGGAGTCGATATCTGATATCGCCTCGTTGTAGGTTTTGGGATCATCACCATGAGCACCATTACCTATGAGGAACATTTCCTCTACATCCTCTGAAATAATACCTAAGTATCTTTCAGGGGGACGGGAAACTCTTTCCGATCTACGAGGTGGAGGAGGTAGTGTTCTTATTGGCTCAACCTGATTTGGTTCCACTTGGTCCTTAGCTCGTTCTGCTTGTGAGACTTTCTCATCAAGCTTAATCTGCTTTCCAATGCCACTATCTTGAATAAACTATTTTTCAAGAAATATGGCATGTCGACTCACAATCACATTGTGGTCTTCTGGAATGTAGAAATAGTATCCTAATGACTCTTTAGGATATCCTATGAATCGAGCTCTAAAGGACCTAAACTCTAACTTGTCCGCTTGTTGTCTTTTGACATAAGCCGGACAACCCCAAATTCTGAGATGACTCAGACTTGGTTTCTTACCGTGCCATATCTCATACGGTGTGGTAGGAACGGTTTTAGAGGGAACCCTATTCAGTAAATAGATTGAAGTTAATAATGAATGTCCCCAAAGAAAATCTGGGAGGTCTGTGAAGCTCATCATGGATCGAACCATATCCAATAGAGTCCGATTTCTCCATTCTGAAACCCCGTTGAGTTGAGGTGTTCCTGGTGGAGTCCATTGAGAGACTATGCCATTTTCCTTAAGATAGTCTAGGAATTTCCGGCTAAGGTATTCACCTCCTCGATCTGATCGAAGAACCTTAATGGGTTTTCCAGTTTGTTTTTCTACTTCATGTCTGAATTCTTTGAACTTTTCAAAGGCTTCAGACTTATGTCTCATAAGATACACATACCCATACCTAGACAGATCATCGGTAAAGGTAATGAAGTAGACAAAATTGCCTCTAGCCGGCACATCGAATGGGCCGCACACATCAGTATGTACTAGGGCAAGGAGATCTGTGGCCCTCTCCCCATGTCCAACAAAAGGGAGTTTAGTCATTTTGCCTTGAAGACAAGATTCACAAGTTGGATATGACTCAAAAGTCAATGGACTCAATAGCCCATTTTTCTCCAATTTGTTAATCCTATCTTCTGCTATATGACCTAATCTCAGGTGCCATAGATATCTGTCGTTTGGACTATCCCTAGGTCGTTTGGCATTCACATTTTGCTCGATAGTTAAAACAGGTACATCAATATGCAACTGATAAAGACCATTAATAAGGAAACCATTTGCAATTTTATTTCTTTCATAAAGAATGTTACAATGGTCCTTAAAGAAGGTGATCACATAACCTTCTTGTGCTAAGCATGAAACAGAAATCAAATTCCTGCTAGCTGCAGGCACATAATAACAGTCTTTTAAAACTAAGTCTAAACCAGATGGTAATCGCAGAGGGTATGTTCCCACGGCTACTGCAGCAACTCTTGCTCCATTACCGACGCGTAGGATCATGTCTCCATCCCTCAGCCTCCTGCTATCCTCAAGACCCTATATAGAAGTGCACAGATGAGCACTAGAACCAGAGTCAAGCACCCAACTGGATGCAGAAGAAACCGTAAGGTTAGACTCAATAACGAGCATACCTCCAGAAGGACCTTCCTTCTTGTTCTTTAGGGTGGCCAGGTAAGTAGGGCAGTTCCGCTTCCAATGGCCGTCGCTGTTGCAATGGAAACACTTTCCTTTGCCATCGACCTTCTTCTTTGGTTCTGCCTTCTTCTTCTTTGATCCTTCTACCTTTTGCTTTTTCACAGACTTCTTTTTCTTTCCATAAGACTTTCTTTTGGAAGAAGTCCGTTCCATAGCAAGAACTGAGCCTTTAGAACCTTTCATAGAAAGCTCAGCGGTAACCAGCATATTCATCAACTCGGCCAAGGAATTTTGAAGTTTATGCATGTGGTAATTCATGATGAATTGCCCATATGCATCAGTCAAGGATTGCAGAATAATATCGTTCTGCAAATCCAAGTCCAACTTCACACCGAGCTTCTCAAGCTCTTCCATGTCCTTGATCATTGTCAGACAGTGATCTTGGACTGACTGCCCATCACGCATCTTAGCCTTAAAAAGTCGTTTTGTGACTTGATATTTGGCTGCGCGACTCTGTTCACCAAACATCTCCTGCAGGTGAGCCAACATTTGGCGAGCAGTCCCGATATCTTCATGTTGGCGCTGGAGCTCATCAGACATCGAGCCCAACATGTAGTATCTGGCCTTATTGTCTTCGTCAATCCATTTTTCCAGAGACGCTCTCTGTTCAATGGATGGACGAGCTGGTAAGGTGGGAGGGTCCTGGTCCAAAACATGTGTTAACTTCTCTGAACCCAAAATAATTTTGTAGTTCCTGAGCCAATCTTTATAATTGGGTCCAGTCAGTCTATGTGTGTCTAGGATACGTGCCAATGGGTTGGACGCAGACATTTTCCTGTAGAGAGTCAAAGATTCTAGTTAGATACTGTAATTTTGACTTGACCAATTTATTTAGGGATTTTATTTTTAAACAAATTAGCTCCCACTATTTTCTCGGATCCCTACACTCCCTCTGTAGAGATGCGAAAATCTCCGCGATTGATGATTTCTAGTGGGTGGTGCGGTCTCACCAACTGACTCATCACCTCACCTAACAGTTATTGGTGATGGGTTAGCCAATGAGTGAACAACTCTTGTTCAATGATTCTCTAATCATGGTGCACCCAAACTTGGTCTCTAATTCATGAATCTCACCGTATCCGGAAATATTGATCCACTCCTTAGTTAAGTCAGACCCACCATTTGCATAGACTGGGTTCCTAATTGGGTCTCTCACCGTATCCGGAATATTGAGCCCAACTCATCCTCCAGCCCATAGCATCCAATGCCTAATAGACATGGTTGCGTCTTCCCGGTGCAACTGAGCCACTGTATCCAGCCGAGAACAATCAACCCCGGGAAGGGCCCGCACGTCTACAATGGTGGAAGACCTCGGACTTAATCTTTTCTTAGGGAGAATTGATTCAGGTCTCATTAAACTAGACTTGGCTTAGTCATAACAATTATGACTAACCTAGTGGCATGGGGTCAGCTCGGATTATTGACCACCTCAGATCAGAACTGTGTCAACAGATATGGCCAGGTAAGTGAGACCGGTGGAAGGAATATGCCGTTAACTCGCACAAGAACGCATTCAGGTCGAGTAGCTTCCAATTAAAAACCAGTCGGTCGTCTGTGCCAAACTTACCTTAGACACCAAATTGTTGAGTCAGAACCAATTGGGTTAGCCTACAATCCAGACTCTAACCTCTGAGCCTAATTAGGTCTTGCTTGATCGTGACTCGATCTTGACCCAGACTTAATCCTATTAGGCTGGTCAATTTAAGCATTGTTGATCCCATCTAACCAACTCTTGATTCGGTTTGATCAACCGCTTAGACCTAATTGAGCTACCCAAGCCCGAACCCAGTATTATGAATATGTCTTAGATCTGAAATTCTCAATTTTAGACCTAATTTATATTCCATAAACTTAATTCTTAATTAAGTTGGGTTCATAAACAAAATATGCACAATAAATCCTAGGGTTTCAGGATCTAGGGTTTTGCAGAAAGTAAGTTTTGGGTTTCTGATTAAGGACGAACACGCAGCACCCCTACACGTCATAAGAACACCCCATCGAATGGGAAGAGAGGGCCTTTAAACCCTTCTTCGTTCTTATGACCGGACGGCCAAGAGGAACGCCTTAATCAGGAACATGTAAATCTACAAAACAGTTATAGATCTATATCATATATCTCATATACAAATTTAGATCTAATCAAGGCATATTTTGCATACATCTCATGTATCATAATCATGCATGTTTTCAGATCTAAATTATCACATAATAATCTAAAAAATTAGATTTAAATTGATCTAATCAAAATAAATTCTAATCTAGATAATTATGTAGAACTATTCTACAACTAGTCTAGTCATGCATCTATCATATCTCATATGATATTTAAAATTAAATAATTTTTATTTTTGTTTATCAGATGTTATTATAACACTTATAATATCAGAAAATAGTAAATAAGAAGATCTAAAATATGATTTAATCATATTAAATCAAAGACATGCAAAACTATTCTATAGAACTATTCTATTCTAGAACTAGTCATGCATATCTTCATGTTCTTAGATCCAAATCATTTAATTTTAATTTTTTTGATTTTAGATCTGATCACATCTCATGTGACATCTAAAATCATATTATTTTTAATTAAAATAAAATTAAAATCAGATCTAAACAATTTTAGAACCATGGCTCTGATACCAGTTGAAGGGAAATCCTGATTTCCCGGTCCAGGTTCGTTCAGATCTGATTAGATCAAGAGATATATTTCAAAAATTTTCTCTTGATCTCAATCAGATCTTGATATGTTTTAGATCTGATTCTTATTATTTTAATAAATAAAATAAAACAAGATAAATTAAATCAAATTTAATTTACCTGATTTGGGTAATCCTATTACCCTGTAGATGATCCTGATTGCAGCGGAAGGTTCTGGATCTTAGCCACGCAAGCGCCTGGCCTCTACCGGTATCCACTCGGGTTGGATCTGGAGATCCTCTTCTTCTCTATCACACCTCCAAAAATTAGATCTGGATCTGATCTGGAGGATCTTCAAAACTCTTTTGAAGATCTGCAGTCGTCCTTTTGCAGCAGCGCAGCCTTCTTGCTTTTGATCGCCTTTCCTTGATCTGAATCGCACCAAACTAAATCCAAAACACTTTTGGACGTGGAGAGCAAGGGGAGAAGAGACTATGGCATGGAGAAGGAGGGGAGAGGCAGCCTTGGGGCGTGGGAAAATCTCTATTGACTTCACTTAGGATTAGGGTTGGGCGCAGGGTCTTATTTATAGACCTCTTGTGATCCAACTCCTCTTCCTCTCAACCAATCACAACCCTTTGTGAAATCAGATCTAAATCTGATTGGTTGGAATAGAGACCCCTGGATTCCTCCTTAGAGGGCGCCTAAGACCAGTCAAACTGGATTCTTAGTAGAACTCTGATTGGAATCCAAAAGGGAGGTGGAGTCCTTGTCCAACAAGGACTCCTAGGCGCCTCCTACTTGGGCTCACGCCACCCTTGGCGTGCGCCCTTCTCCTTGCCAGGTTCTGGCAGGGGGACAAGGCCCCCACCAGCTCTCCAATAGGTGCATGACATGTGGTCAAAAGTCAAAGGGTGAATGGTCAACATTTGACCAGTCAAAGGTAGACTTTTGACCAAAGTCAAAGAACAAGAAATGGCAGGTGACCAAAAATGGCAGGTAATGTCTTACAAATAAGACAACCTATTCTGACTTGGACAACCTCCAGTCAGACCATATGAAGGCCTCTGATTGAGCACAAACTTCTTTGGCTCAGTCAGGACAACTTATTTGTGATAGTAAAAGAAGAACGTTAGGTTCAATCGAGTGCTAGCACGATTTTCTTGAACCTAATTGAATCTCATTCAGATCAATTGAACTAGATTAGTTCAATTGATGATCACCAGATTCAAACCCTTATTTGTGTGACCCAGTTAGGTTCAGTTCTGTATGGTAATGGGATATGTCATGATCTCTATCATAGACATCATCGAAACTCCTTTCGATGGATCAGAACTCTTCTGATTCAAACAGCTAGAATGATCGATCATCTAAATCATTCTAATTGCTCCCAAAATCCATCAGTGACACCTAGCAGTATATGGTGGCAACCCATCAGAGCTGAATGCGAACCTCTTGGTGTAGCTACCTGTGTGATTCAGTTCTTCTATCTTGAGCCCCGATCAGATTAGGGTTAAGGTGAACTCGTCAAACCCTAGTCTCTGTCATATGATGTAATCATTCGATTCGAGTCCAATGTGAAAATCTAAATAGAAACTCTTTCTATTATTTCACTCTACCATGGCCATGGATTTCTGGAACTTGATTCTCATGATCATCATAGGGCTACTCCTCTACCACCGAGGTAGATAGATCCCATCTTGATGCAATCCAGTTCCTACAATGAACATGCTATAGCCAACATACACCTCAGGGTTCCATATGGATAGGAGATCGAGTAATGGTGTAGTCAAACTATAACACCCTCAAGGTGAACTGTCGATGCATCTCAGGTCAAAGAACCAGACACACTACTGCAGCATCGAGTCAGTCATTGACGAGAAGGTAGACTCCCTAATGACTACTCGAGGTGGTCACGCTCAGTGCCCTCGTTCTCTAACGAGTACCTGTACTCTCGCTTCGGTGTCTCGACACCGTAGACTCAAGACTCATCTACTAAAGAGAAGCGATCGTACACCAACCTTCTGGATCAATCACCATCCTCGTGATGATCCTATGGTCGGGAGCTGTTTATGAGTTAATAATGATTATTCATGTCTTAAATTTTCAACTCTTGAAAATATGAATTATCATTACCATTAACTCAAAGGATGTATCACAGACACTAAATACATATGTGTGATAGAAAATAACCCATTTCATTAATTATAGTCAAAATTATAATTTTGCCCCTAGAAGTGTATTATAAGTGTCAGCCAATTCTGGCTTCTAGGGAACATATATCTAACAGGAGTTCCAAAGGTTAGACTTCTCCTTCCATCGTCCTCTTATTCTTTATCTCTTGAAGGATCCAAGGGATCTGAAGAATTTTTACAGATCGACCATCAGAAGGGATCCACGAGAAGTTAGCACTTTGAGCGAATTTTCATTTAACGAATCTTTGATCTACGTAGCGATCTCGTGTGGACTATCCATAGAGGTCGAACATGTTATGCTGCTCCAAGCAAAATAGGACAATATTGGATTTCAGCTATGGTGTTCTCGACATATGCAAAGATAAGAGATCTGATCTTTTTCTGATCTAGATAAGATCTAGGATTTCTAGAAGTGTTCTAAATTTAGGATATTGATGTGATCAATACCAACCTATGATTTATTTTTTGGATTTATTCATGCATCATAATATATTATAGATCTTAGATGTAGGATTTAGTGATTAGATCACATGTATAAATAGATTAAATAGTTTAATCTATATCTTCCACTGCATTTGATTTCGAAAAAAATTTGAAATGTATGCATGAAATCTCGCACGATTTTTTAATAGTAGTATCAGAGCTCTAGATTCTTTTATGATATGATCATATTTGTATTAAAATAAATCTAAAAATAAAATTTTAAAGATTATACATACTGATCATAAGGTTGTCCTGTTGTACGATTAATCCCTTATAATGAAAAGGTTGTTCTAGTATATGCTGATCTATAAATCTGAATCATGAATAAGTTAGATAAGATCTAAAGTAATTTATGATTTATTTTTTTTAATTTTAAATCTAAAAATTAAATAGATATTTGATCAATTATTGATTATTTAGATTAGATCTAAATAATGTAGGATCACACATACTGATTATAATATTGTTCTGCTGTAAGGTTTACTTTTTACAGTAGAAAGATTATCCTAATATGTGCTTTCTAAATCATAAATATATTAGATGAGATCTAAAATAATTTATAATTTATTTTTAAATTTTAAATCTAATATTAATTAATTTATGATCTAATTTTGATTATTTAGATAAGATCTAAATAATATGTGTTTCATATTTTGATCTAGTTTCTTTTGTACACATGCTTGATATGTAGCTTTATTTTTGAATCTAGAATTAATATATATGATATATTTGCTTCGTAGAATTTAAATTGAGAACTTACTTATTGCAAAATCTTAGATTCAAAATCATAGAACATGATCTAAGCATTGAAACAAATCAGATCTAAAACCATGAACTAAATATGATTTAATGTAAATTATTTACAAACTTGAAAATATTTAAAATGATAAAATCAAAAACTAGTTCTGAGTTTTCAGACCCTAACCTATAAGCCTTGAACTTAATTGAGAATTAAATAATTATTTAGGATCTAGGTTTATGATTTGAAGATCTTAAAATAATTTCATAAAATATGGGTTTAAGGATAATGGATTAGCTTTGATTAGATCGTTAACTGGGTTAGATTAAATATGGACTAAGTTAAAAAATTGATCAAACCTAATTAATAGTTAATTAGGATTATGTCATTTCTTTTCAATAGATCAATTCAATAGTTATAGTTGATCAAAGTTTATACATCTAACAAATGAACCTGATCGTAGCTCAGTAGTCGAGTCCAAGTCTTTAGGTAGATCAAATCAAAATTGATAAATTAATTGGTATCTAAAGTAAGTCTAACATTTTTAGACTGGTGATTTTTAATTGGCAGCTTGCTTACCTGACCATCTCTGATGGTGTCTAAGGTAAGTTTTGGCAGACCCTCTCACTAATCTCATTTACCTAGTCAATATGGTTAATCAGCTTTTAATTAGGTTGCTCATTGATTTGTGCTAACCCATGTCACATAGAAAATTAGTGACACTGATTTTATTTAGTGAGATTAATCTGGATGCCCGTAGACCAAAGTTGATTCTAATCCTCATCAATGACTTGAGAAGTTAGTGGTAGGATTTGACTTAGTGAAGTTAGTGAGAGCAATTTAGTCCATGTCTTCTTTATCCCTAAATTACTAATAATTTAAATTTTTTAAAATTATTAGGTCCTTAAAATATAAAGTTATGGAGATAACTGAGTCATAGCCTTCCATTAAGTTGGATGATAATGGGTTCATTAACTCAATAATCATTGAAGGCCTAGTGCTTATTGACTAATAAAATTATCATTTATAATATGATAACTTGAAAGTATCTCTCTAATCGTGGTTAGGTTGACCAACCAAAGTTGGATTTAATCATTCGTTAGTTAGATGCACCAACTATGGTCATGTTAATAGTTGTACCTAATCGATCCTTTCAGTGGAAGCCAAAAACTACTGATTAGATTTCTGAAATAAAATTAAATTACTAAAAATTATTTAAAAAAATAATTGGTTAAAGAATCTATCTATAGATACACATGGGTTGATGGATCAAAGTCGGACTTATGTGTAGTCTATGTGGATTCTAGTATCTATTAGAAAATTAAAGTAATTTCTCGAATTAGAGGTAGAGGCTACCAATTCATATAAAATAGTGGAAGAACCTTTAGACTAAAGTTTAAGTCTCTAGGCTTAAAATAATTATATACATTAGGTTATTATTCTCTTTTCTTCAGATTAAGACTAAATCCTAATTGCTTCGATCATTGTCAGACAGTGATGTACTTATGGGATCCAACTTCAATAATTAGTATCGAAAGTTAAATTAGGTTCAGCAGCATGAAGAGATTCGTGCTGGGGCTTGTAAGTTCAGTCAAAACAAAATGTCTAAGATTAACTAGAATTAGGCAGAATACTACTGTAAGAGAAAGGTCACAAGAAGAAAAATCATCTTACTTTTCTTGACCCTGATAGACTGAATAAGAGAAGGGAGCAAGAAGTTACTTATCAAGAATATTATATGATAACACCTTGTAATTTCTCTATTTATAATTCTACTACCTAGGTATGGGATACTGGTAGTCCTATGCAATTTATTGCAAGAATTTTAGGTAAGTAGAAAATTTAAAAATGGTAAAAAATTCTTGATCATTAGGATTGAAAATTTTATTTCAGTCCTAGCTGTAGGAATTGTCAAGCTTATTTTCAAAAGTTGTTATTTTTAGTAATTGTCACTATTCTCCATTGTTTATGATGAATATAATTTTTATTGGTCTTTTGGTCAAAGATGATCATCATTTATCTATAAAAAAAGATTATTATAATATTATTATGAATAATATTATAATAATATATGGTATTTAACATTTACATGGTCTGTTAAGTATAATGTACATATTTAATAAAAACCTAAGTTAGATAATATCATGGATGTCTACCTTTGGCATTATAGGCTTAGTCATCTTGACAAAAATAAAATAAATAGGTTAGCTTAAGAGAAAAACTTTGACATCAATGATTATGAATCATTAATGACCTGTGAGTTTTGTCTTCTTGAGAAAATGATAAAGTTATCTTTTACTGAAAAAGATGAATAAGTCGGTGAAGTTTTGAGTCTTATATATAGTAATGTATGTGTACTTATGAACTCAAGTGTCAGAGAAGATATCAATATTTCATTATATTTATAGACGACCTATCTAGGTATGGATAAGTTAAGCCTGAATCATTTGAAATGTTTAAATGATTCTATAATGAAATAAAAAAATAAACTAAAAAAGATATTAGAACTCTTCGATCAAATCAAGAAGGCAAATACTTATCCAGTAAGTTTTTGATATATTTAGGTAATAGGATTCTCTCATAATGAACTCCTCCCGGAACACCACAGGATAGTAGTATATTCAAAAGAAAAAAATCAAACTATGTTGGATATGATTTGATCCATGACGGAGTTTGCTGGTCTATTTTTATTTTAGAATTAAGCTCTTGAGACTATTTATTTTACTCTAAAAATTTATTCCAAGTAAATCTATCGCAAAGACTCCATATGGGATATGGATAGTGTTAAAAAATATATCCTAAAGCCAATCATTAGCCTATTGACAATTATACTATACTATAATTATATTTATAATTAATTTATTAATTAATAAAATATATATTTGGCATTTTTATCATAAAGTATTCATCTTCCAATGAACTTTATTATTGTGATGAAATTCTTAGGACTATTCAGCTTTGATAAAGAGAGAATTTATTGATTAGTCCTTAAATCTGTTCACGACCAAATGATAGGCTGTTAATTAGGATGACAGCGTCTATCGAGTATAGGTCACTGTATGCCATATAGGTTGGTTGTTCTCTTAATCAAGAAGTATGAAGATATTAATATGGTATATAGATGAGATATATGGATACATCATCATTGAACGTGATCAATTTTAGAGCATTCTACCATTGAGAATGTCTCTAATAAAATATAGGTAAAAGTGTACCTTAGACCTGAGATCACCTCAGTGACTTGCAAGCAACTCACTGTGCTTTGGTACTAGACTAACTAAATTTTTAATTTAGTAATGAAAGACTTCTGGGTACAGTCAAGTACTTATGAAGTTGGTGTATGATTAAGATGGGATTGACCACTCCAAGAGTTGGAGAAGAATGTATCATTGTATTTCAATATAGCAAAATTTTGGTCAGAATAATCCATCAGATCGATTTGATATTTTAAAATATAATGTGGACAACCTGATCAAAGTTGATAGTTGAACTCTAAGGTGTCTTACGAGCATTTTGATCAAGAAGATGAATTATATGGAAACTATATCTACATAGGTTCTAAGGATGTTGTTCTACACATTCAACCTATCCGACCATTGAATACCATTGCTAGATGGTTACATCGATTGGTATAGAAATCTATTCCTATGCTACTGACTTAGGTTTGAACCTATGAGGTTACACACATTAGAGCTCACAATCTGATCGGATGGTTGATCAATGATTAAGAATCGTTCTAGGATTAAATGATCAATACGATTGATGTTTAATCTAGTGCAAGTATTGTAGGAGGATCGATTAGCAATTAGATTGCTAATTGACTTAATTTGATTAAGCCAGAGGATTGAGATTAAGTCTAATTAAATATAATTTAATTAGATTTAGTTTAGATTTGATTGGATCAAGTCCAATTGGTTTATTGGATAAGCCAATTTCAAAAAAAACTAGTCCTAGTTCAACTAGGACTTAGGTCAACCCAATTTTTTAATTTGATTAAAAAATTAAATTAAAATTAAATCTAATTTAATCTAATTTAATAAGTCATTAATTAGATTAGAGTTTAATTTAATTTGGTTGACTTGGTTTTGATTTAATTTGATTTGAGAAATCACTTTGATCAAGTCATAGATGGAATCCTAGTAAGACTAGGATTCCACCTTGTGCCACCTTAGCCCCCCATGCCCCACGCCCTCTTTCTCTCTTATTTTGTGCGGTAGAGACCTCTCTCCTAGGCCATTTCATGCACCCCTACTCTCCTCTCTTTCTCATATGGAACTTAGGTAATGGACCAAGTCAAAGAAGGAAATTTGTTTTGGTTTCAAATCCTATGAGATAGTATTTTGAAAAACCAAAATTCCTCCTCCCATAGGTGTTGCCCTCCTCCCTATTTTCTCTCTATTTTTCATGGTAAAAAGGAGAAGATTTTGGGTAATTTTCTTAGATGGTCCATGCCTAAAATTTTGGAGTGGGCGCCCTTGACTTGTCCAAATTGGACATTCCTTGTCTAGTTTTGGACCTAGACAAGGACTCCTCTTTTTCTATATATTTAGGATGAATTTTGGATTGATTTTTTATGAGGTTATAGACCATTAAGAGAGCTTTGGGGTGTGTGAAAATTAGGGAGAGAGAGAGTCCTTGGGTATTGGGGTTTCATAGATACCAAACTAGGTATCTAGGGTTGCTGTGTTCACCTCTTTCCTTCCTCCTTCTTTAAGTTTTCTGAGCGTGTCTCATATCTAAAACCTCCTCTTCTCCTTCTCTTCTTTGGAAAAATCCAAATTCAGAAAAAGAAGACATCTGATCATCCGTCAAAGAATGATCAGCACAGTACTAGCATACTATGCCGATTTTCTACATCAAAACTTCTGATCGTGATTCGTGGGCTCATGTGGATGACTCCTAGAGGCCGGACGCATGTGCGGCTCACAACTTCATCTTCAAGTTTGGATCAGTAAGTTAAAATATTTAACTTACACATGTAATAGATCTGATTTATTATTTTCATACCTACATTAGATATAGTATATATATATGTTGATGTGATCAACAAATTTTAGTTTCTTCATTATATTTTAATTTTTAATTTAATAACATGCCATGATCATATAATAGAATATTAGATCTAGGATATTTTTTAATATTTAAAATTAATTTTGATTAATTTTAGTCTTTCGCTATCTGATCTTGAAAAAATTTCAAGATCTAGCCTTGAAATCTTAAATCTGATTCCTTCAATTGGTATTTGAGCCTAGATTGATTATTACATGATTATGTATGCATGTTTAGATTATCTCTTAGATTAGATCTAATTTATAATCTCATTATTAAATCTAAAATTAAAAATGATGATCATACGAACTGATATAAGATTGTCCTGCTGTAAGGTTTATCCCTTACAGTGGAGAGGTTATTTAGATCTATCTCTAATCATAAATTTGTTAGATGTGATCTAATTTTATTTATAATTTATAAATTTAAAATACTTTTAGATCTAAAAATAAAAGTTTTAGATTGCACGGACTGATTATAAGATTATCTTGTTGTAAGATTTATTCCTTACAGTGGAGATGTTATCTCAGTACGTGCTGATCTGAAATATTGATCATAAAATCTTTGATTAAATCTAAAAAATTTTATAATTTAGTTAAAAATATTTTAATCTAATTTTAATCATCATTAATGTGTTATATTTGATCTAAGATAATTTATGATTGATTATAGTTGAAACTGTTTCAATTACATGAACATGTTTAGATTAGATCTAAAGTAGTTTCATGCTTATCTTACTTGCATATTGATTATGAATCAAACATGCAATTTAGTTGATAGAACCATATTATAAAAATACTTTATAAATATAAAAATTATTTTTGAAAAGCCGAATCCCAACCCTCAGTCCAAAACTTAATTAAGAATTAAGAAGTGTTTGATTAGGATCTAGGATTATAAACTGAAGATTCTAAGACACAAATCATAACACATTGAGTTAAATAAATTAGTAAGAATTAGATCCATTAATTAGATTAGATCTAAGATTAGATTAAAGAATAAATTTAATTAGAGAATTGACTAAATCTAATCAATTATTGTCTTAGATTAGGTCAAGGATTCTCTAGATCAATTGCAATAGTTGTAGTTGGTCAAGTCTATGTCTTTAATGAGACCCAAGATAGACTTGATTCTTGGCTACGCGGTCTAGTATGAACTATTAGGTTGATCTAATCAAGACTAATTAAATCAGTTGGTGTCTAAAGTAAATTAGATCGGTGGTCTTTAATTGGTAGCTTGCTTACCTGGCCATTTCTGATGGTATCTAAGGTATGTTTTAGTAGACCCTCCGACTGATCGAACTTATCTGACCTTTTGGTAAAATTATATTTTGATTGGATCACTTGACCATTCGAGCTGATCTATGTTAGCTAGATAAATCAGTATGACTGATTTAGGTGCTCCTAGACTAGCCTATTAATGGTCTTTCTTAAGCTGACTTGGTGAAGCTAGTGAAAGGATTATGGCAAGCTGGTTCATCTGACCTTTCCTCATCTTCTAATTAAATTCTCTAAAATTATTAGATTTCTAAAATAAAATATTTATTATGATAACTAAATCATAGCCTCTCATTAAGTGGGTGATAATAGGTCCATTAGTTGGATAATCATTGGAGGCCCAAAGGCCCGATATTTATCGACTAATGGAATTATCATTCATTATATGATTTTTTGACTGTATCTTTCTAAATGATGGTTAGGTTGGCTAACCAAAATTGGACCTAATCATTTATTGGTTAGATGGGCCAAGTATGATCATGTTAATGGTTAGACCTAACCAGACCTTTTTAATGGAGGCCAAAGCCTATAGATTATGGATTTGAGCAAAATTTAATTACCAAAATTATTTAGAAAAATAATTAGTTATAAAATTATCTTTAGATGTACATGGGTTGGCCAACCAAAGTTGGGCTCATGTACAGTCTATGTGGATTTTAGTATCCCCTAAGAAATTAGGATAATTTCTTGAATTGAAGGTAGAGGCTACCAATTCGAATAAAATAGTGAAAGAATCTTTTGATTAAAGTCTAAATCTTTAGGTTTAATGAATTAATTACTAAATAGATTATAGTTTTTCTTAGTGTAGATATTGCCACTTTTCTATCACTTCAATCATTGTTGGACAATGATAAGTTGGTGGGATCCAACTTTGATAGCTGGTACTGAAAATTGAAGATAGTCTTAAAGCATGAACGGATCCTATATGTGCTGATGGATCCTACACCTGAGAAGCTAGCTGCCAATATACATGGAATAATTAGAGACACTTACTAAAAGTGGCTCAGTGATCGGACCATGGTGCGCTGCATCATGCTAGCTGCCATGAGCAATGAGTTCAGTTGTAGATTTGAGATGGCTCAGCTAAAGGATATTCTTCAAGTGTTGGTGGATTTCTTTGGCACATCCGATGACATGGAGAGGCATAAGACTAGTTGTGCCATCTTCAACGCTAGGATGTAGGATGGTGCCTCTGTCATCGATCATGTATTGTACATGATCGAGCTGATAGAGCGATTGAGTAAGCTCGACTTTTTCTTGCATAAACAACTTGAGAAGGATACAATACTAAACTCGCTGCCCAAGTTTTTTCTTCCATTCCTTACTCATTTCAGAATGACAAAGCCTGAAGTAGATTATCATGAGTTACTGGGGTTGCTTTAGAACTTTAAGAAGGATCACCAACTCCACAAGAAGCTGGTGAACTTAGTGGGAGGCTCGTCTTCTAGTTCTCGATCCTTTGGAAAAGAGAAGAAAAATAAGAAGAAGAAAGCTAAGAAGGTATAAGTTCAGACTGGGACATCTGTACAGGGCCAGACTAGAAAGATCAAGCCCGATAAGAGTCAAGCTAAATGCTTCTTTTGCAAGAAATGGGGGCACTGAAAGAGGAACTATTTTCAGTACATTACCTCTCTGGATTCGAACAGGCAGAGAAAGAAGCAAGCTATCGCTGGACAAGATATTTATATGATAACTTCTTATAATTTCACTATTTATGATATTATTGACTGGGTATTGGATACCGCTAGTCCTTACCATATTTGCAATTCGTTGCAGGGATTGCAGGTCAGTAGAACATTCAAGCAAAATGAAAGATTTCTGAACGTTGAAGATGGAAGATCAGTTCTAGTTTTAGCTTTAGAAATCCTAAAACTTGTACTTGAGTCCCATACCGTTGTTCTTAGTGATTATCATTTCTATCTCAATTTTTTTTAAATATTATTTTTGTAGGCCTTCTGGCCAAAAATGATTATAAAATTTTAATAAAGAAATAAATTTATAATATCATTATGAATGGTGTTATTATTTTCTATGGACATTTGAATAATAGTGTGTATATGCTATCATAACCTGTTAACGTAGTCTATTCAACTGGCAAGCATCTTAGATTAGATAGTATGTCAGATATCTATTTATGGCACTGTAGGCTAGGTCATATAAATAAAAATAGGATAAACAGATTGACTCAAGAGAAAATCCTCGAAGTCAGTGATTATAAATCACTTTCAACCTATGAGTCATGTCTTCTTAGTAGAATGACCAAGTCATCTTTTACTGAAAAAGATGAGAAAGCCACTGAGCTCTTAGGTCTAGTATATACTGATGTATGTGGACCAATGAGCATAAGTATCAGAGATAGATATTTCTACTTTATCACTTTCACAGATAATCTATCTAGATATGGATATGTCTATCTGATGAAACATAAGTCAGATTCATTTGAAATATTCAAATGATTCCGAAGTAAAGTAGAAAAATAAATTGGAAAGAGTATTAAAACTCTTCGATCTGACCGAGGAGGGGAATATCTTTTCGATGAGTTTTTCATATATCTAGAAGAGAATGAGATTTTCTTTCAATAAACTCCTATAGGAACACCACAGCATAATGGTGTGTTTGAAAGGAGAAATCATACTCTATTAGACATGGTTCGATCCATGATGGATTTTGCCATCTTACTGATATCCTTCTAGGGATATGCACTCGAATCGACTTGTTATCTGTTAAATAAGGTTCCAAGTAAGTTTGTAATTAAGACTCCATATGAGATGTGGATAGGACATAAGCCTGCATTTTCACACCTTAGAGTGTGGGGGTGCCCGACTTATGTCAAATGATTTGTTACAGATAAACTTGGATCTAGATTTGATAAATGCACATTTATAGGATACCCAAAAGAGATCAAAGGATACTATTTTTATCATACTGATGAACAAAAGGTGTTCGTCAGTCTTAAGATAATCTTTTTGGAAAAAGAATTCCTTGGTGAAGGAATTATTGCCTCTAAGGTTGAACTTGATGAAGTTCAATAGGTAGAAAAACTGACACCTATAGCTGAACCTGAGTCAGATTTGATTAGATCAGATTCGAAACCTAGTATACCTACACCATTACAGCGATCTAGTAGAATACCACATCATTCGGATAGATACTATAGTTTCTTGGTCCGAGATGGTGATCCCATCGAACTCGATGAGAATGATGAGGATCCGATCACTTATATGGTTGCTATGTAGAGATCCAATTATGAGAAATGGCTTGAGGCTCTGAAATTTGAAATAGAGTCCATGAAGGTCAACGATGTGTGGATATTGGTTGACCCATCTAAAGGTGTTAAACCTCTTGGATGTAAATGGATCTTCAAAAGAAAAAAAGCACAGATGAAAAGATAGAGACCTATAAAGCTTGTCTGGTTGCCAAGGGGTATCGTCAACGTTATGGTATTGACTATAACATGATGTTCTCCCCTATGGCAATGCTCAAATCTATTTAGATAATGCTTGCGATAGTTGTCCATTTGGACTATGAGATCTGATAGATGGAAGTGAAGATAGCTTTTTTAAATGGAGAGCTGACCGAAGAGGTATATATGATACAACCTGAGGGGTTCATATCCATAGATGAGTTCAAAGTGTGCAAGCTTCAGAGATCCACTTATGGATTGAAGTAGGCATCTCGAAGTTGGAACATACATTTTAATAAGATAATTAAAATACATGGGTTCGTTAAGAATGAAGAAGAGCCCTATATTTATAAATGGGTAACTGATCCAGTAGTAGTATTTCTTATCTTGTACGTGGATGACATTCTTTTAATCGAAAATGACATCCCCGCACTGCAGGAAATAAAAGTCTGATTGTCATTATAGTTCTCCATGAAGAACTTAGGTGAAGCATTCTACATCCTAGGGATGAAGATCTATAGGAATAGATCTAAAAGAATGCTTGGGTTATCCCAATCCACGTACATAGATATTATGCTGAAGAGATTCAGCATGGAAAATTTCAAAAAGGACTATCCCCTGATAGGCCATAAAATTTTTTTCTCGAAGAAGGATTATTCGATAACTTCTGAAGAGAGAGAGCGTATGAGTAGAGTCCCATATGCTTGGATAGTGGGATCTATAATATACGCCATGATATGTACGAGATCAGACGTGGCATACTCACTAGGAGTAATGAGTAGATACTAGTCTGATCCTGAAGAAAACTACTAAAAAGTAGTTAAAGTCATCCTTAAGTATTTAAGAAATACTAAGGACCAATGGTTGATTTATGGTGAGTCAGATCTGAAACTTATGGAATTTACAGACTTCAGCTTTCAATCTGACCATGATGATAGTAGAAGCATGTCGGGATATATCTTTACTCTAAATGATGGAGCCATTTATTGAAAGAGTTTCAAGCAGCATACTGTGGTAGATTCTATTTGCAAAGTAGAGTACATCATAGCATCGGATGCTACGAAGGAAGCTATGTGGCTGAGGAAGTTTATCATCGAGCTTAGAGTAACATCCTTCTTAGATGGTTCGATCATGCTCTACTGTGACAGCACTGATGCCATAGCTCAGACGAAGAAACCAAAAGCACACTAGTGGATGAAGCACATCCTGTGCTGCTTCTACCTGATCTAAAAGATCAAGGATCGAGATGATGTTGATCTTCAGAAGATCGACGAAAAGAAGAATCTGATCGATCCCTTTACTAAAGCCTTGGTGATAAAGGAGTTCGACAACCACAAGTTGAAGATGGATATTAGATACTGTGTTGAGTGGTTTTAGGATAAGTGAGAGTTATTGAAAAATATATTCTAAAATTAATCATCAACCTATTGATGGTTGTGCTATATTATAATTATAATTAATTTATTAATTAATAAAATATATTTTTGATATTTTTATCATAAAGTATTCATCTTCTAATAAACTCCATTGTTGTGATGAAGTTCTTAGGACTATATAACTTCGATCATTACAATAAAATAGATTTTTAGCAATGCAAATATTTATGATGAAATAATTTACGTTGCAAATACGATTATTAGAGATGAAAAAATATTTTCATCGTAAAAAATTATTAGCGATGGAAAATTTTTTTCGTCACTAATAATTTATTATTTATGATGAAATTTTTTTTCCATCATAAATAATAATTACTATCAATGAAAAATTTTTATCATTAATAAATGGTCTTTAATAATTTTTTTCTTAAAAAAATATTAGATTATTAGCGATGAAAACTTTTCGTCACTAATAATCAATTATTTATGATGGAAAAAATAGTTGCATCACAAATAGTTGATTATTAGCGATGAAAAAATTTTATTGCTAATAATCTTTTATCAATAAATTTTTTTAAAAAAATAAATAATAGATTATTAGCGATGAAAATTTTTCATCGCTAACAATCAATTATTTGCAACAGAAATGATAGTTGCATCACAAATAGTTGATTATTAGCGATGAAAAAATTTCATCGCTAATAATCTTTTATTAATAAATTTTTTTAAAAAAATAAATGATAGATTATTAGCGATAAAATTTTTTTGTCACTAATAATCAATTATTTGCGATGAAAAGATAGTTACATTATAAATAGTTGATTATTAGCGACAAAAATTTTTTGTCGCTAATAATCTTTCATTAATAAATATTTTTTAAAAAATTAAATAATAGATTATTAGCGATGAAAACTTTCTGTCGCTAATAATCAATTATTTATGATGGAAAAAATACTTGCATTGCAAATAGTTGATTATTAGCAATGAAAATTTTTTGTCACTAATAATCTTTCATTAATAAATATTTTTAAAAAAATTAAATGATAGATTATTAGCAATGAAAATTTTTCATCACTAATAATTAATTATTTTTAATGGAAAAGATAGTAGCATCGCAAATAATCGATTATTAGCGATAAAAATTGCATGTAATATTCTGAAAAAGAATTAAATTTTAACATGATACTAATTCTTCCAAAAATAGGAAAAAAAATAATTTGCTTGTGGGGTATTTAATAGTGAACATGCTTGCACCCAAAACCCCATTGCATTAGTAAAATACAACAAATTTTTTTTTGGTTTTCAAAATAGTCCATATTTTTTTTAAAAAAATTAGTTATTTATGATGAATTATTAGTGACGAAAATAATAAGTTGCTAAAAATTAGTTATTTATGATGAATAATTACTTCCATTGTAAATAATAACTATTAGTGATGAAATATTATTTTCATCATAAATAATTTATTTTATTATTTTTTAGAGAGGAAAAAAATTTTAGTAAAATATTTGGTGGAAATTATTAGTGACGAAATTATTTGTGATGATAAATTTCATCATAAATAATTAATATTAGTGATAAATTATTTATTTTCATCATAAGTAATATTTTTAGCAATGAAAGTTTCGTCGTCAATAATTTCGTCGCTAATAACCTTTAAATATCCCAACCTACTCCCACAAAACCCACTTCAGCTCGTCTCCCTCTCTCTCCCCCTCGACCGCTCTCTCCCCCTCCTCCCGGGCTTCCACCGTTGGCGACTGCCTTTCCCATTTCCACCATCATTATCACCGCCATTGTCGCTATCGTTGATGCCGCCGCTATTGTCGACGTCGTTGTTACCGCAGTTGCCCTCGCCATTATGCGTTTCCAATCGATCGATCATCGACGAAGGTAAATACTTGCCAGCCATGGATTAGATTTTATTTTGTTTAATTATTCTTTCAGTCTGGGGGTCGGTGACGTGCGTGTTGTTGTGTGATGGCCGGTGGCGAATGCCGGCCATGGATGGTGGGTGCTTACTGCCATGCATGGTGGTTGACGACCTTGGTGGAGACCATTGGTGGTGGGAGGCGGAGGGCTAGCACCGCAGGGTTGTGGGGCCGCCAGGGGTGGGGCATCGAGGGGGGCTGTGACGGTCGGGTTTGGGCAGTTGGGTGTATGGGTGTGGAGGGGCGCACGGCGGTCGGTGTTGTCTCGAGTGGGCAGCCATGGGTGGTGGGCTGTGGAGGAGAGCTATAGGGTGTTGGATGGCCGCGATGATGGGTACATGGGCGATGCAGGGGCCTGGGGGGCCGAGGTGGGGGGCTGCGACAGCTAGTGGGGGCTGGATGGGGGGTACATGGGGCATGGAGGGCGGCGCAGGGGCTGGGGGGCTGCGACAGGTGGGGGTCTAGGATAAAATGATAATGATAATAATAATTTTAATAATAATACTAAATTTTAAGATAAAATGATAAAATAATTAAAAATTAGATATTTTTAATAATAAAATAGTTAGTTTTTTAATTATATTTTTATGCTTTTACTTGTTATAGTTTAATTTTATTATTTGTTTAGTTCCTGTATTCCATGTTGATGATGATTTATTATTTTAATTTTAATTAACTAAATATTTTAATTTTTAATGCATATAAAATATCTGGTCTAGGATCCAGATCGAGTTTCGATCAAGAATATGAGTTGAGATTTTAGTCTGGGATTTGTGTCATGATCCAAGTCGGATCTCGATCTAAGATCCGAATCGAGTTCCAATCAAGGATATGAGTCGGAATCCTATTCGAGATTTGGGCCATGATCTAGATTGGATCTCCATCTCGAATTCTATTTGGTAATTATATTATGCATGCAATCATGTAACCTTAGACTCCTATTCAAGAGTCAGTCACAGGATCCCCAAAACGGACTCTATGAATGGCTCTTGGATGCCCCGATTTGGGCAGTTAAAAAATGCATCAATATTTTATTATTGTCATCGTGTTCTATGTTTTATGGAAAACTCCATTGTAGTTATCTCGTTCGTTCTCTAGGTACATATTAGATGTGGTTAAAATATGATCCATCTATATCGTGTACTTGGAGAACTATAGGAAGATGCTATCGAATTTTTCTTTTGGATATGGAACAAAGAACAAAGATGTGGTAACAATAAAAGAGATGCATTTTTGAAAGGGATAGGACCATACCTATTAGAAAGGAGTTGGTGGAGTTAGGATTCATGAATCATTATTCTTTATTGTCAGATGGATATCGATGAAATTTGGATGAACGTTAGGGATATTTTCTTGCCTAAATATCGAAAAGGTATTTGAGATTTTATTGAATTTGCATGGTGTAAGGCTGATAGTGCCAGTCGGATAAAGTATCCATGTAAAGATGTGTCAATATGGTGTATTATCACATATCACTTGTTGAGGAGCATCTGCTACGTTTTGGTATGGATAAGAAGTATACTCAGCTGGATATGGCATAAGGAGGGTGATCCTAATTAATAAAGTTGTGTACGATGATGACGATATCGAAGATGATATTGATACTGCTAAATCTATCAAACGTGATGGTATAGATTCGCTACTGGATGATTTACATCAGGGTGTTAGCTCAAATATACCCATGAGTGCTAGTGAATCTCAAGATAGTTCTGATCATGAATATAATTATTGGGGATAAACCTTGCTCCTGTCGAAGTCCAGTCTGATGCTCAGCCTAATGCAACCGGTAGTTATGGAAGAGCTTCAGTAGTCGAGCCCCTTCTGAACTCCCCAGCGATCGAGCCTTAGCCGAACTTCTTCAACCGACCAAACTTCTTAGTGGTCGAGCCCCTTCCGAACTTTCCAACGATCGAGTCTTAGCCGAAACTCTTCAATCGATCGAACTTCTCAATGGTCGAGCTTCAATCGATCTTCCATGAGAGTCGAACTCCCTCCGCACTCCTCTAGTCGGACACCCACGAGAGCCGAACTTCCTCCGCGCTCTTCCAATCAGATGCCTACAGGAGCCAAACTCCTTCCGAGCTTTCCCTTCGGCCGAACTCCTAAAGAAGCTGAACTCCTTCTGAGCTTCTCCTTCAGCCAAACTCCTCCAGGAGTCCGAACTCCTCTGGAATTGATACATGCCGAAGTCCACCAATCAATGCCTACTTTCTTAGAGCCACAGCTATTAAATCTAGATGAATGATCACCATCAGTCTGCCATAGGTGATGCTATAGGCGATGCCCCCCTCCATGACTGACTCTGTCCGACCTCGAGTGGCCCACCACTATCGGACGATATGGCTGTCATTATCGGCCTAATGATACTATCCTCTCCATACCAAATCCCATGTAGCCTCGAGTGACCCACCATCAGGCGGTATGGCCGTCACCATCAATCAAGCTCTATCTATAAAAAGAAACCCTCAAGATATGTTTTCTTTAAGCTCTCTTCTTCCTCTCAAAATTCTGCCGAACACTCGCCTGAGTACTCCATTTTTGTTGGTCAGAAGAGCTGATTTGATTGTTAGAGGATCCTACCAGAGCCACCACCACCAGCTCTGGATGAAATTTTATTTTGCAGGCCTCCGACGGTGACCTCATCCTCCTCCACTCCAGCTCGATCCAACGTCGACTAGATTCTGCACCAACAGAATTGGTGCTAGAGGAAGGACCCCTCTACCCCTAAGGTTTCCCTATTCTTAAAGAAGTGCTCAGCGACGACCTCTTTCTTTCCTCTCTAGAGATCCCCCTTCTTCCTCTCCAGAGTTCTTTTTCAAGAGAAAATGCCTTCCAGAAGAGCTTCGACCCAACGATCGATGGCCTCCATGGACTGATCCCATTCAGATCCATCTGCTCCTACTTCAGCTCTGACAACTCAGGTTTCGCCTGTAGCCATGGTAGATGCAGAGCAGTTCAACCTGCTGATGCAATGGATTCAAGATCTCATCGAGATGGTGCAGGCCATGCAGCAGCCTCCGATGATGACTCCATCAGAAAACCTACCATCGAGATGTCGAAAATCGACCCCAAGAAAGAGTATTCAGGCTAACGTATCCATCACCCCTGAAAAGAGAAAATAGAGAGTAGAGGATCCATGTTCGAATCATGGTTCTTCTTTGGAGGAGGCCTTCCCCATTTGTAGCCGGAAGCCCCCCAAGATTTGCAACCAAGACGATGCCCTCGATCACAGACTGTGGGAGATGGATCGATGGATTGAGGAGCTCGGCCACATCGCCCCGGCTCATCTTGACGATGTCCGTACCGATCCTCCTTTCTTTCTCTAAATTATGCAAGAGTCCATCCCGCCGAACTTCAAACTCTCTCAATTTGAAAGCTACGATGGAACTTCTGATCTAGTTGATCATCTGGAGGCCTTCTGAATTATGATGCTATTCATGGTGCACCAGATGCCATATTGTGTCGAGCCTTTTCATCCACCTTAAAGGGAGCAGCGAAAAATTGGTACTCGATGTTGAAGCTAAGTATGATCTTTTCTTTTGACCAGATGAGCCATCAGTTTATGGCTCACTTCGTCAGTAGCTGATGTCCACATCGAGATTTGGATTTTCTGATGAATGTCAAGCAGAAGTAGGAAAAATCTATCCGAGCTTATGTCATCCGATCTAATGCCACGGTATTGAAAGTTCGGGATCTGGATCAGTCAGTTGCCATGGTCGCTCTTAAGGGTGGCCTTCAGAAGAATGACTTACTATTCTCCCTAGAGAAGAAGTATCCCAGAGACTTCATCGATCTGCTAGCTCGGGCCGAAGAATATGCCCGTGCGAAAGAAGCCTTCAAGTTGAAGGATGAAGAAGCCTTAGGAGAGTGACGGACGAACAAGTATAATAGACCCACCATCGATGGAGGGTCGGGTGAAGTTTGGCCCGTGCTCACGGACTTCCCCCAGGCGCAAGCAAGCCCAAACTCCTCGAGCTAATCATCAAGAAAGTCCCGATAGAAGGGCATGAAGAAGTCCTCCTTTTGGAAGGTTCCACAACTATGCCCCCCTTAATACTCCTCGAACTCAAGTTTTGATGAAAATTAGGAATCAGCTATCAAGATCAGAAGAATTACGATCTCCCCTAAATAAGCACGATCGAAGCAAGTACTGCCTCTACCATCATGACCACGATCATGATACTGAAGAATGCATTCAGCTCTGAGATAAAATCAAGGAGCTTATCAGGAGAGGCCAACTGGATTGGTTCCTCAGATGCCAGCCTGAAGCAGGAGAAGATCGATCGAGGGCGCTGCCATAGCCAAAACCATCAATGACAGAGGAACAACAAAAAGGTCGATCACCTTCCATATCATCGATGCCATGTTTGGGAGGAGCTTGGTACTTCGACGATCCGTCGTCTTCCAGCATCAAAGTCAAGAGAAGCTTGTTCTAAATTGAGGAGGCCAGCACAAAACAGAGGAGATCATTAGATCTCAGAGCTTATCACCTGAAGAAACTTGGAGGAACAATGCTCCCATGATCCAAGGATGTGCTGCCAGTAACTTTCTTTCAATAAAATTTTTTCATTTTGATAATATTATTTCTTAGTGTTAAAACTACGTGATGACAGAAAAAAAGTAGTCAATAGTGGCCGTGTTAAGAACAGAAGGAGAATTTCATCCTAACATGAGCAGGTCAAACTCCCTCAATCTCGACTAGAGATAAGATCTCTTCCGAGCGACTGCACCAACCTCGGCTAGAGATAAGATCTTTTTCGAGTGACTGTGTCAATCTTGGCTAGAGATAAGATCTCTTCCGAGTGACCACGTCAATCTTGGCTAGAGATAAGATCTCTTTCTAGCGTCCGAGTCAACCTCGACTAGAGATAAGATCTCTCCTGAGCGATCGTGTCAACCTTGGCTAGAGATAAGATCTCTTTTCGAGCGACCGCGCCAAACTCGACTAGAGATAAGATCTCTTTCGAGTGACCATGTCAACCTCGACTAGGATAAGATCTCTCTCGAGCGACCACATCATCCTCGGCTAGAGATAAAATCTCTTCTAAGCGACCGCATCAATCTCGACTAGAGATAAGATCTTTCAAGCATCGTGACTAGAGATAAGATCTCTCTTGACGATCGTGCCAACCTCGGCTAGAGATAAGATCTCTCTTCTCTCTTCTCCCGAGCGTCCGTTCAACCTCGCTAGAGATAAGATCTCTTTCGAGCGACCGTGCCACCTCGACTAGAGA
Source organism: Cocos nucifera (assembly GCA_006176705.1). Lineage (NCBI taxonomy): Eukaryota > Viridiplantae > Streptophyta > Magnoliopsida > Arecales > Arecaceae > Cocos > Cocos nucifera. The sequence continues at coordinate 157,177 of QRFJ01001485.1, read as the reverse complement.
TAGATCTCTTTCGAGCGATCGAGTCAACCTCGACTAAAGATAAGATCTCTTTTCGAGCGACCGTGTCAACCTCGGCTAGAGATAAGATCTCTTTCGAGTGTCCGCATCAATCTTGGCTAGAGATAAGATCTCTTCTGAGTGACCATGCCAACCTCGATTAGAGATAAGATCTCTTCCGAGCGTCGGTGCCAACCTCGGACTAGAGATAAAATCTCTTTTCGAGCGACCGTGCCAACCTTGGCTAGAGATAAGATCTCTCCCAAGCGACCGTATCAATCTCGGCTGTAGAAGATAAGATCTCCCCCAAGCGTCCGTATCAACCTTGACTGTAGGAGATAAGATTTTCTCCGAGTGTCCGTATCAATCTCGATTGCAGGAGATAAGATCTCCACCGAGAGCTCGGGCCAACCTCGACTACAGGAGATAAGATCTCCTTCGAGCGTCCGTATCAACCTCGGCTGACTGCAGGAGATAAGAATCTCCCCGAGCGATCGGACTAACCTCGGCTGCAGGAGATAAGATCTCCTCCGAGCATCCGTACCAACCTCGACTGTAGGAGATAAGATCTCTCCCAAGTGATCGGGCCAACCTCGACCATAGGAGATCAGATCTCCCCTGAGCGTCCATATCAACCTCTACTGTAAAAGATAAGATCTCCTCCGAGAGTCCATACCAACCTCGACTGCAGGAGATAAGATCTTCCCCAAGCAATCGGCCCAACCTCGACTGTAGGAGATCATATCTCTCTGAGCACCCGTATCAACCTTGGCTGTCGGAGATAAGATCTCCCCTGAACGTCTGCATCAACCTTGGTTGTAGGAGATAAGATCTCCCCCAAGCATCCGGGCCAATCTCGATTGTAGGAGATAAGATCTCCCCCAAGTGCCCATATCAATCTCGACTTTAGGAGATAAGATCTTCCTCAAGCGTCCGTATCAACCTCGACTGCAGTAGACAAGATCTCCCCCGAGAGACTAGACCAACCTCGACTGTAAAAGATAAGATCTTCCCTGAGCGCTCGTACCAACCTCGACTGTAGGAGATAAGATCTCTCCCGAGAATTTATACTAACCTCGACTACAGGAGATAAGATCTCTCCTGAGCGACCAGGCCAACCTTGGCTGTAGGAGATCAGATCTTTCTCGAGCGCCCGTATCAACCTCGACTGCAGGAGATAAGATCTCCCCTGAGCGCCCATACTAACCTCGACTGCAGGAGATAAGATCTCCCCCAAGCAATCGGGCCAACCTCGGCTACAAGAGATTAGATCTCCCTCGAACGCCCGAATTAATCTCGATTGCAGGAGATAAGATCTCCCTCGAGTGTCCGTATCAACCTCGACTGTAGGAGATAAGATCTCCCTCGAGCGATCGGACCAACCTCAGCTACAGGAGATAAGATCTCCCTCGAGTGTCCGTACCAACTTTGGCTGCAGGAGATAAGATCTCTCCCGAGCGATCGGGCCAACCTCGACTGTAGGAGATCAGATCTTCCTCGAGCGTCTGTCAACCTGTATCAACCTCGGCCATAGGAGATAAGATCTCCCCCGAGTGCCCCTACCAACCTCGATTGTAGGAGATAAGATCTCCCCCTAATGCCCATACCAACCTCGGCTGCAGAAGATAAGATCTCTCCCGAGCGATCGGGTCAACCTCGATTGTAGGAGATCAGATCTCTCCCAAGCATCCATATCAACCTCGACTGTAGGAGATAAGATCTCCCTCGAGCGTCCGTACCAACCTCGGCTGTAGGAGATAAGATCTCCCCTAAGCGATCGAGCCAACCTCGGCTGTAGGAGATCAGATCTTCCCTGAGCATCCATATGAACCTTGGCTGTAGGAGATAAAATCTTCTCCAAGCATCTGTATCAACCTCAGCTACAAGAGATAAGATCTCCTCCTAGCGTCTGCTTCAATCTCAACTATAGGAGATAAGATTTTCTCCGAGGAGCTCAATCTCTAACTTCGACTGTAGGAGATGAGATCTCCTTCAACTTCGGCTGGAGACGAGATTCCTCCGAGCCTCAACTTCAACTTCAACCTCGATTGGAGATGAGATCTCCCCCGAGCTTCAACTTCAACTTCAACTTTGGCTGGAGATGAGATCTCCTCCGAGCTTCAACCTGAATCGGTGCAGAGCCCTGAAGAGGACTTCGACAGTCACCTTTTTTGCACTCCCTTTGAGTTTCAAACTCGAAAGTGGGAGGAGACTACTATTAGGGATAAATCCTACTCTTGTCGAAGTCCAATTTGATGCTCAGCCTAATGCAATCGATAGTCATGAAAGAGCTTCAATGGTTGAGCCCCTTCCAAACTTCCTAGTGATTGAGCCTTAGCCGAACTTCTTCAATCGATCGAACTTCTCAGTGATCGAACCCCTTCCGAACTCTCCAGCGATCGAGTCTTAGCCGAATTCCTTCAACCGATCGAACTTCTCAGCGATCGAGCTCCAATCGATCTCCCATGAGAGTCAAACTTCATCTGCACTCCTCTAGTTGGATGCCCATGAGAGTCAAACTTCCTCCGTGCTCTTCCAATCAAACGCCTATAGGAGTCGAACTTCTTTCGAGCTTTTTCTTCGGTTGAACTCCTACAGGAGCCGAACTCCTTTCGAACTTTTTCTTCGATCGAACTCCTTCAAGAGTCTGAACTCCTTTGAAATTAATACATGCCGAAGTCCATCAATCAATGCCTGCTTTCTCAGAGCCATGGCTATTAAATCTGGATAAACGGTCACCATCAGTCTACCATAGGCGATGCTACAGACGACGCTCCCTCCGTCACTGACTCTATCGGACCTCGAGCGGCCCACCACTATTAGATGGTATGGCTGTCACTATCGGCCTAACGATACCATTCTCTCCGTATCAAACCTCATGCAGCCTTGAGTGGCCCACCACCAGGCAGTATGGCCGCACCATCAATCAAGCTCTGTCTATAAAAAGAGATCCTTCAGATATATTTTCTCTAAGCTCTCTTCTCTCTTTCAAAATTCTACCAAACACTCACTTAAGTACTCCATTTTTGTTGGCTAGAAGAGCTGACTTAATCGTGGGAGGGTCCTACCGAAGCCACCACCACTGGCTCCGGACGGAACTTTATTTTGCAGACCTCCAGCGGCAACCTCGTCCTCCTCCATTCTAGCTCGATCCAACATCGATCAGATTATGCACCAACAACAATATTAATGAGATAGAAGGGACTTCAGAATAGTTTGCGAAGCTTATTCGGGATGCACGAGAGCCACTCTACCCAAATTATGTGAAGTTTTCCAAGTTAGAGTTTTTGATAAAATTGCTTCATATTAAAACTGTAAATTGATGGAGTCAGAAGTCTTTTGATCAAAATTTAGCATTGATTAAACTAGCTCTTCCTAATGGATGAACACTTCCAAAATCATATACTGAAGCAAAAACATATATGCGGGAATTGAGACTTGACTATTTATTGAGAATATATTCCAAAGCCAATCGTCAGCCTATTGACGGTTGGGCTATACATTTATAATTGTATATGAATCATAAATTAATAAAAGTTATTTTGGCATTTTTCATCACAAAATCTATTATCTTCTAATGAACTTTTGTGTTGTGATGAAGTCCTTAGGACTATCTAGATTCGATAAAAAGAGGATTTATCATTTAGTTCTTAAATTATTCATGATCAAAAGATACATTGTTACTTAGGATGATAACATTTATCGAGTATAGATCATTATGTACCATATAGGTTGGTTGTCCTCGTAACCAAGAAATATTGAGACACTGATATGGCATGCAAGTAAGATGTATGGGTACATCTGCACTGAATGTGATCAACTCTGAAGCTTTTTTCTATCAATATTAGTCCCAAAGGATATGGGTATAAGTATCCCTTAGACCTGAGACCATCATGTTGACTTGTAAGCAACTCACTGTACTTAGGTATCAAACTATCTGAATTTTTAATTCAGTGATGGAAGGCTATTAGGTGTAGTCAAGTACTTGACTTGTTGGTGTGTGAGTCAAGATAGGATTGACCCCTCCAAGTATTGGAGCAAGTGCATCGTTGTATTTCAATTTAGCAAATCCTCGACTGGGGTAGTCCATATAATGGATGCTAAATTTTAAAATATATTATAGATAAATTTTAGGATTGATAGTAAATCCTAAATCATCCTTTGAGCATCGAGATCAAGGAGATAAATTATACAGTAACTATATTCCATAGGTTCGTCATTATTGCGTTGTGACTTTTCGACCTATCCGAACGTCGGATACCATTGCTAGATGATCACATTGATTGGTATAAAAAATTAATTTCTGTGCTATCAACTTAGGATTCAAACCTATGGGATCACATACATAAAAAATTTCTACCTGATCTGATGGTTGATCATGAGTCCTGATGACCTAGGACACTATAGTCAAGATCCCACTGGACTAGGACTCTATGATCAAGAGTCCCATTGGATAAGAACTCTGAGTCCTACTTATCTAGGACTCTCTGATCAAGAGTGCCACTAGTCTGAAACTCTATGATCGTGAGTTTGATTCATTTGGGATACTGAGTTCAAGAGTCTCACTGGTTTGAAACTCTTCAAGAGTTTCATGTTGATGGACTCTATTATCCAGACATCCACCTGATTGAAACTCTATATTTATTAAAGGATTAATTAGCAATTTGATTGTTGATTAACTCAATTTGATTGAGTGATGAAAATTTGATCAAGTTTGATCGAATTGGATTCGATTGGGTTTGATCCGATCAGATCGTGAGTTAACCTAATCACAGTGGGAGATTTGACCTTGATTTAATCATGGGCTGGACCAAATTAATTTCTAATTTGATTAAAAATTTAATAAGTTGGGTTAAGCCTAGTTTAATTAGATTTGACCTAGTCTTATTAGGTCTGGAATAATTAGTTTAGTTGAAACCAATTTTGAAAAGTCAAAGGAGGTTTGAACTTTTAACTTCCTGCACCTACAATATTTGACCAACCTTTGACCCACACCCCTCTTTTTTTTACGTGAATTTTTTCTCACACCTAGATACCTTCTGCACCCCTTATCTCTTCTATCTTTGACTTGGTCCAATGGTTGGACTGATCAAAATAATTTGAATTTTGAATTTAATGTAGAAGTTGAAACTTCTCAACTCCCTCTCGTTCTTATCCTTTTCCCATGCCCACTTTGATTTTACTTCATGCAATTTTTTGTGCATTCTCAGAGTGGACATGTAGAAGTAGAGTCCTTCTACGCATTAAATACTCTGATATGGGTGTTGGATAGGGATAAGAAGGTTTTTGAATTTGATGTTGGTTGGGAGGTTGAAACAAGTTCAACCTCCGACCCTTATCTCTTTTCATGCGCCTTTCCTATGGTATTCATGTCAATAAATTATGAGAATTTTTATGCATCCAATAAAGGGGGTTAGCATTCCATGAGAAAAATTTTAATATGATTGGGCATCGGTTTTGGGTGAGAAAAATCTTGGAGTGAAGGTGAGCAGGGTCCTGCAGCACCTTATTTTTCCCTCATGCCTATTTTCTCTTTTGATTTTCATCTCTAAGGATACCCAATTTTTAGATATGATCTAAATAGGGTTTTAGATCTAAAAGTTATCTTTCCATGGAACATTATTTCATGAAAAAATTCCATACAAAGAGTGTGATAGGATTTTCAGTGTGTTCAATTTTTTGGGTAGAGTGAAACCCTAGATTTGGGAATCTAGGTTCGGGTGGAGAGATCGAGTGCTGTAAATATTGGATCACCACCAAATTTGAAAAACCTCTTCATCATCCTCCAATATTTATGTTTGAATTTTTTAAAGTATTTAAAAAATTAAAAAATATATGATTGATCGGATCGATCGTGATCAGCCATTAAAGGCCCCGGTGAGGAGCTAGCACTCCAGTGGGGCTAATCGGGACCAGGAGCTTCATGTGGACAAACCATAGAGGCCGAATATGTGTGTAGCTATGGTGTGACACAAGAGCATTATTCGATAGATTCAGATTGTGGTGATCAGCTATTCGTGAAAAGGTATTATATTCTGAATAGATAGATGTAGTAAAGAGTTTGCTGCATAGTTTTATTTTCAGATCTATATGAATGCATGCATATTGTGTTTAGATTCTTAGTATAGAACTTAATATTATGATATAATCAAAAATTAATTAATTAAATTAATTAATTTTTTACTATATTTTAGCTATTTTTAAAATTTTTTTTGAAAGTAGCATTGCAAACCTTGCACTGCCTCTTTCACTATATTCCTATACATGCCTGCAAAAATGATTGTATATGAATTAAATGCATACTTTAAGGATTGCAGGTATGGTGCTAGGAGGGATATGATGATGTTCGACTTTCTAGCCTACTCCTGAGCCTTCCCCCATTTTCACTGCTGCACCATTAGAGTCACCAAAGGGCCTTATACAGGGGGATCTGACTGTGGCAGGTTTGAGTGATCAGGTGGGCCTGAGTGATATTTTAATATTTTTTATATTATAAAATTTAATTTTAATTTATCTATTAGGTTAATAGATGGCTAATATACTAATAATTTATTTATTATTTTTTTAGGTCATTCTATTTTGGTGGTGAGGCGAGGGCAAGGTCTGTTGAAGAACCTCGCCCTTGAGCATTGGAGATGCGAGCATGAGGAATAGCATCTCTACATCAAGATTCCGTCAGGCTATACCAAACCTATTAAGAGATAGTGTGAGCCATGGCAGACTGAGTTGGGCATCATTTATTGTAGCTATGCCCCGACGATACTCTTCGATTGGCATCAGGTTACACGATCTCAGAGGAAGGTCTTCTATAGCCACTTATAGGTATAATAATATTTATTTAAATATTTAATTAGTATTATATTTTTATAATATTTATTATTCATAGGCTATTTTTGATATTATTAATTTTGAGCACGATCATGTATGATGAGCTGTAGATGATCATTTATGCTTGTATTTCAAGAAGTACCGACAGCGCATTCATTACCATTGGTTTGCTGTAGTGCACAACCAGGGAATGGGGGTAGCACGATAACGGCCATATGACAGCATCACTATGGAGGATTGGGCTATCATAAGCCACACGTATGAGGATCCAACATATCAAGTAACTTCTTCTTATTTAGAATTTAATAATTAAATATTATTTATTTTTAAATTTAGTTATTTACTGATTAATTTGAATGTTAACTATGCAGTATTGATGAGCCAAGAATGCCACAAATCGAACGAGATAAATAGTCTCACATTATGGGGGTTCGAGGCCATTCGCTCGCCATATGGAGCAAATGGTAAGTAATTTCTATTTATCATATATTAACTCTTTAACTATTTAAATTTTTTTTATTAATTATTCTCAAATTACAGAGAGATGTAGAGAGTGGCGAGCTTCCTGGTAGGATCGATATCTACCAGCAGATACATCAGCGATGGTCAGGAGGCTGGACGACCAGGAGCCAGGAGGTTTATGTAAATTTTTCTAACTATTTATGTATTTGCATTTTGATTTTTAGTACAAACTTAGAATAGCTATAAATTAAATTTTTAGGATTGTATAATAGATATTAGATCCTAGCCTATCCTAGAGGGCTTGACCGCACCCACAGATAATGAGATTTATGATCGGATGCTTGGTATGAGATTCTATTATGTTAGAAGGCTAGGGCATGGGATTAGAGCTCCTCCATCTTCACATCAATCTAGGACTGATATCTATGCTGCCTGTGATGTCCAACTGATGAAGATACAGAGATAGATTATTGATGATCGATAGCAGACTGCTGATTTAAGTGCACGCATCGACGAGTACCACATGTTTCAAATGCAGATGATAGAGCGGATGGCACAGATGGAGCAGATGATCCACATGATGAGGCAGCAACAGATTGGTTCGAGCTTTTTTGAGCGCTCTCCTCCTTCTTCGACCTATTTTTCTTCTTTAGATATTGTCGGTGCTTGATGGTAAACTACCTATTTCTGTATATTTTTATTTTGGATATTTTGTATTTACAAAATAAATATTTTTATAATTAAATTTTTATGTAATAAAAAATAAAATTTATTTATGGATGAATGAAATGATGATATTTATTTATATTTATTTATGGATGAATTAAATGATGATATTTATTTATAGATTTTTTATTTTATTTTTTTAAAATTAAAAAAATTAATATAAAAATATTTTTTTATTTTTTAAAAATATTATTTATGACATAATTATTTATGATGGATTATTTTCATCGTAGATAATCAACTATCTACGATGAAAATTTTTCATCACAGATAATCAATTATCTACGATAGAAATTTTTCATCATAGATAATCATTGTCTATGATGGAATTATTTCCATCATAAATATTTTTTATCTATGATGGATATTTTTCATCGATAAAAATATTTTTTATGATGAAAAAAAATATTTTCATCATAAATAATTTCATCATAAAAAAGGCGATGAATGTAGAAATTTTTTATCGATGAAAAAATTTTATCGTAAATAATTATTATTAGTGATAAAAAAAAAATTTCATCGTTAATAATTATTTGCGATCCCATTTTTTGTGACTAAGAATTAGCGATAAAAATTCCATCGCTAATAATTATTAGCGATGAAAATTTTGCATCGCTAAAAACCTATTTTGTTGTAGTGGATAAAGAGAGGATTTATCAATTAGTTCTTAAATCTATTCACGATCAAATGATAGATTGTTAATTAGAATGACAACGTCTATCGAACATAGGTCGCTGTATGCCATATAAATTGATTGTTCTCTTAATCAAGAAGTATGGAGACACTGGTATGGCTATAGATGAGATGTGTGAATACATCGTCATTGAACGTGATCAATTCCAAAGTATTCTACTATCGAGAATGTCTTTGATAGGATATAGGTATAAGCATCCTTTAAATCTGAGATCACCTCAGCGACTTGCAAATAACTCATTATGCTTTGGTACTGGACTAACTGAATTTCTAATTCAGTAATGAAAGACTTCTGGGCATAGTCAAATGCTTGTGAAGTTGGGTATGATCAAGATGGGATTGACCACTCCAAGAGTTGGAAAAGAATGTATCACTGTATTTCAATATAGCAAAATCTTGGTCAGGATAATCCATTAGATAGATTTAATATTTTAAAATATAATATGGACAATCTAATCAGAGTTAATAGTTGAACTCTGAGGTATCCTATGAGCATTTTAATTAAGAGGATGAATTATATGGAAACTATATCCATATGGGTTGTAAGGATATTGTTCTACACATTTGATCTATCCGATCGTCGGATATTATTGCTAGATGGTTACATCGATTGGTATAAAAATCTATTTCTATGCTAGTAACTTAGATTCAAACCTATGAGATCACATACATTAGAGTTTATAATCTGATCAGATGGTTGATCAATGATTAAGAATTGTTCTAGGGTTAAACGATTAATATGATTGATATTTAACTTAGTGCAAGTATTGCAGGAGTATCGATTAGCAATTAGATTGCTAATTGACTTAATTTGATTAAACTAGAAGGTTGAGATTAAGTCTAATTAAATATAATTTAATTAAATTTAGTTTTGACTTAATTGGGTCAAGTCCAATTGACTTATTAGATAAGTCAAGTCCAAGAAAAAATTAGTCCTAGTTTAACTAGGATTTAGGTCAATCCAATTTTTTAATTTGATTAAAAAATTAAATTAAAATTAAATTAAATTTAATCTAATTTAATTAAATTATTAATTGGGTTAGGGTCTAATTTAATTTGGTTGGCTTAGTTTTGATTTAATTTGATTTGAAAAACTACTTCGACCAAGTCATAGATGGAATCCTAGTAAGACTAGAATTCCACCTTGCACCACCTTAGCCCTCCATGCCTCATGCCCTCTTTCTCTCTTATTTTGTGTGGCAAAAACCTCTCTCCCAGGCCTTCTCACACACCCCCTGCTCTCCTCTCTTTCTCATATAGAAATTAGGTAATGGACCAAGTCAAAGAAGGGAATTTGTTTTGGTTTCAAATCCTATGAGATAGTATTTTGAAAAACCAAAATTCCTCCTCCCATATGTGTCGCCCTCCTTCCTATTTTCTCTCTATTTTTCATGATAAAAAGAAGAAGGTTTTGGACAATTTTCTTAGATGGTCCACGCCTAAAATTTTGGAGAGGACGCCTAAGAGTTGGGCACCTCTTGACTGGCACAAATTGGACATTCCTTATCTAGTTTTTGACTTAGATAAGGACTCCTCTTTTTGTATATATTTAGGATGAATTTTGGGCTAGTTTTTTGTGAGATTATAGACCATTGAGAAAGTTTTGGGGTGTGTGAAAACCAAGAAGAGAGATTCCTTGGGCGTTGGGATTTCAGAGACATTAAACTAGGTGTCTAAGTGAGAGCAAAGAGATGAAGAAGAGGATCTTCTTTTAGGATTGTTGTATTCACCTGTTTCCTTCCTCCTTTGATTTTCTAAGAGTGTCTCACATCTGAAACCTGCTCTCCTCCTCCTCTTTGAAAGAGTCCAAATTCAAAAGAATAAGATATATGATCGACCATCAAAGAAGGATCAGCATAGTACTACCATACTATGTTGATTTCCTACATTAGGACTTCTGATCGTGATTCGTGGACTCGTGTGGATGACTCCTAGAGGTCGGACATATGTGTGGCTTGTAACTTCATCCTCAAGCCTGGATCAGCAAGTTAGAATATCTAACTATACAGATAATAGATCTAATATATTATTTTCATACCTGCATTAGATGTAGTATATATACATGTTGATGTAATCAATATATTTTAGTTTCTTCATTATATTTTAATTTTTAATTTAATAACATGCCATGATCATGTAATAGAACATTAGATCTAGGATATTCTTTGATATTTAAAATTAATTTTAATTAATTTTAGTCTTTCGCTGCCTTTTCTTGAAAAGTTTCAATATCTAGTCCTGAAATCCTAGATCTGGTTTCTTAAGACAAGACGTAAACCTACACTCTCTCACCTTCGAATTTGGGATTGTTTGGCCTACATCAAATGTTTTCATACAGATAAACTTGGAGCGTGGTTCCATAGGTGTATGTTTATAGGGTATCCCAAGAAAACTAGGATTATTAGTTTTACCATGCTAAAGAATATAAGATATTCATCAGGAGTAAGGCATTCTTTTTAAAAAAGAAGTTTCTTAAAAAAAAAAATTGATGTTTGAAAAGTTGAACTTAAGAAAGTTCAACTAGTAGAAAGAACTAACACAATCTAGTAAATCTATAAAATTGAATTTGATTAGATCAAACCCAGAGCTCATTAAAGAGGCACCTTTAAGGAGATGGAGTAGAGTACCGCATTTGCTAGATAGATACTTTTGGTATCTAGGTCTAGGACGGCGATCCTATTAAGCTCGATGAGAACAATGAGGATCCGATTATCTATATGAATGCCATGCACAGGTCTAACTCTGAGAAGTGGCTTGGAGTCATGAAATCTGAATTGAAGTTCATGAAAATCAATAGTATGTGGACACTAGATGATTCACTTGAAATCCAGTGGGTGCAATTAAATTTTCAAAAGAATCATAGTGGCGTAGATGGAAAAGTGAAGATCTATAAAGCCCATTTGGCTGTCCTCTTGGAGTTGGAAACATGTGTTTTGAACGTGTATCTTCGTTATGAATTAAGAGGAATCCTGCATTTGTAAATGGGCAAAAAGTTCTGTAGTATTATTCCTTGTATTGTTTGAGGATGACATTCTCTTAATTGAGTCTGATATTCCAGCATTACAAAAAATAAAAGTTTAGCTGTCATCTTTATTCTCTATATAGAATTTGGGAGAAGCATCCTTAATCATCTTAGGGATGAAGATCGATAGAGATAGATTTAAAAAGATGCTTGAATTATTTCAATCTATGTACGAAACCAAACATGGTATACTTACTAAAGATAGTGAACAAATATCAGTCTGATCCAAGTAAGAATCATTGAAAGATTGTATAGACAATCTTTAAGTATTTAGACATACTAAAGTCCAGTGACTCATATATAGAGAAACTAATATAAAACTTATGGGATATCTCTTGTGGGACATTTTGTTTTCAGTTTTTAGTCAGATCAAGACAACAGCAAGAGAGTGTCAGATCATGAATTTATCCTATATAGAAGTAATCTACTGAAAAAATTCTAAGCAAAATACTGTAGCTTATTCTATTAGTGATGTAGAGTACATCATGGTATATGATGCTGTCATGTAGGCTGTGTGATAGTATAAGTTTATTAGCAAGTTGGGAGTGGCATCCTCCATCAATGGCCCAATCCTGATATAGCATTGGAGCCATAGCTCAGGCTAAAGAATCGAAGATATACCATGGGACCAATATATTCTACAATACTATCATCTTGTCCAAGAGTTTTTGGATAAAGATAACATCGACCTTTAAAAGATCATTGAAAAATGAGAACTTGATCGATCCATTTGCTAAAGCCTCGAAACTAAAGAGTTTTACGAGCTCAAGTGGAAGATAAGTATTTGATACTATTTTGACTGGCTTTAGTCCAAATAGTTGTTGGAAAATATGCCCTAAAGCCAATTATTTAAGTTGTAGATGATTAAAATTAGTATATGAATTATCAAATAGTAATAATTATTTAGCTTATTCATCATAAAAGTTCTATCTTTCTTAAATGAACTTCTATGTTATGATAAAGTTCTTAGAACCATAATTAATCAATAAAGAAGGATTTAATGGATGATTCTTAAATTTGTTCACAATCAAATGATAAATTATTAATAAGGATGATAACTTATCGAGTGTAGGTCGCTGTATGTCATATGCGTTGATTATCCTCGTAATCAAGTAGTATGAAGATACTGGTATGGCATGTAGATAAAATGTAGGAGTACATCTGCACTAAATATGATCAATATAGCACTTTACTATTAAGAGTAGCTAGCTAAGGCCAATGGATATAACTATCCCTCCAATTTGAGATCACCACGGTGACTTGCAAGCAACTCATTGTACTTTGGTGGTGGACTACCTATATTTCTAATATAGCAATAGAAGATTTTTGGGTGCAGTCAAGTACTTGTAAAGTTGATGTATGAGTCAAGATGGGATTGACCATTTCTGATTAACTTCAAGAAGAGAATGTCTTGCTATACTTCAATTTAGCAAAACCTAAGCCTGGGTAATCCTCGGAGTCATAGGATTTGCAAAATTTTGAAACATAATATGGATAACTTGTATGAGTGTTGACAACTAATTCGATGTCATCTTAAGCATTATTGGTTAAAGAGATGAATTATACGATAACCATAAGTCAAGATTCTAAGAATGTTGCTTTGCATACATTCGACCTATCCAAACGTCGGATATCATTGCTAGATGGTCATTTTGATTGGTACAGAAATTGATTCTTGTACTATCAGTTTATGTTCGAACCTATGGGGTCACACATATAAGAGATTGCTATCTGATCAGATAATTGATCGACGATTGAAAATTATTCAGCAATTGAATCATCAATATGATTGATGATTGATCAAGTGCAAGTGTTGCAAGAGGATCGATTAGCAATTGGATTGCTAATTGACTTAATTTGATTGAGCAATCAAGCTAAGATCAAGTCTAATTAAATTAAATTTAATTAAAATTAGTTTGAACTTAATTGGGTTAAGTCTAATTAATTTATTGGATAAGCCAGTTGCAAGAAAAAATAAGTTCTTATTCAATTAAGATTTGATTGCATCTAATTTTTAATTTGATTAAAAATTAAATTAAATTTAAATTTAATTAAATTAAATTTAATTATGCTTCTAGTTAGACTAGGATCATCCTTAATTGGGTTATATTTAATCTAATTTAAATAAAATTTAAATTGGATTCAAAATAATTTTGATCTAGTCAAATAGGAGGAGTCCCAGTCCCATACTTTCCTTGTGCCTAAGAGAACAATATTTCCATGCCATTTTTTTTGAATATTGGCATGAGATTTCTTATGCCAATATGAGATTCCCCATGCCCCTAATATCTAGAGTTTTTTGGAATAAAATTTGACTTGGTCTAATTTGGAAGTTTGTTTTGATTTTAAAACTATTTGATAAAGTTTTGAATGTCAAAAACTCTTACTCCCTTTTGGTATTTTTTCCAAGCCCCATATTATTTTTTTCATCCATTTTTATTCTGATTGTGTGCATGGATTTTAGGATTCTCATGCCAGATTTTTTTGGGGAGGCATCCAAGAGTTGGACGTCCCCTAAAACTCTTGGTTTTGACCTAGCCCACTAGGCATTTCACCTAGATAAAAACTCCTATTGGCCGCCCAATATAAAAGGGCTCTTGGCATTGAAAAAGAGAGAATAATTCATGTAAAAATTTAGGGGGAGGTGTCCAAGAGTTGGATGCCTCCTAAAACTTCTCCCTAGAATCCTTATAAAACTAGTGTTTGACCTAGTCTTGTGCTCCAGAGATGCCGCCACTTTTTAAGGAGGATGGGCATGAGAAACCATAGATTTTTCACACAAATCCAAAGAAAAGAGAGAGGAGGCATGAGGGATTTAGGCACCCACATTGCATGAGGGTATATGGCGCCAACATTCTTGGAGAAAAGGTTTTCTTTAGGACATGAAAGGTTCATGTTCTATTAAGAACAAAGGAAGAGAAGAAGGTCTTCTCTTTAGGATTTCTTTCTGAGTTTTTTTTTTCATCTTTTGAGAAGATTTTTTTATGAAAAAGTTCAGAGAGAAAGAGAGGAAGGGCGTAGAAAAATTACTAGAGGAGACGGTCTTCTTTTGTCTTGGCATGGAGATGTACTCAGAACATCAATAATTGATGTCCTGAAAAAGATGTGTCTTCTCTTAGGGCTTCTTCTTAACCCATTTTATTTTCTTCTTTGTAGGAGATCCAAAGGTTAGACTTCTTCCTCAATCCTCCTCTTATTCTTCATCTCTTGGAGGATTCAAGAGATCTGATGAATTTTTATAGATCGACCATCAGGAGGAATCCGCGAGAAGCTAGTACTTTGAGTGGATCTTCATTCGATGAACCTCCGATCTACATAGCGATCCCATGTAGATTATCCATAGAGATCGAACATGCTGTGCAGCTCCAAGCAATAAAGGATTTCAGCTACAATGTTCTCAACCCACACAAAGATAAGAGTTCTAATCTCTTTTATGATCTAGATGAGATTTAGGATTTCTAGAAGTATTCTAGATCTAGGGTATTGATGTGATCAATACCAACCTATGATTTATTTTTTAGATTTATTCGTACATCATGATATGTTATAGATCTTAGATGTAGAGTTTTGTGATTAGATCATATGTATAAATATGTTAAATAGTTTAATCTATATCTTCTACTGCATCTGATTTCGAAAAAGTTTCGAAATGTATGCATAAAATCATGTATGGTTTTCCAACAATTTCAAGACTCTCTTCATCATCAGAATTTTTTTTGTTGTTGCACCAATAGGGATGTTATACATATGTCTATACTGACATTCTTGCACAACATGCCAGTTTTGTCCCAATTTTATATCTTATAAATAATAAATTTGCTTTGTTTGGTTTGCAAGAATAAATAGATCATTCTTGTACCATAACCTCATTATATTTATACTTTACATATTTTTATCGATCATGACATTAGCATTCTTAGACCCAAGATCATACCACTTGTACTTAAAAAGAACAACACTTTTACCCTTGATATCATGCAATTGAATAATGCCTATTTATACCCCAAAGAAATTGATGATATCATCTCCATGATTCCCTTCTACTGTAATACCACTATTTTGCAGCTTTCTATGAAAATCATGAACTTTAGTATGGAATTGCATGCTGTTTGCAACTTATTTTGAGTACTTTTATACCAAAACATGAGGTCCACATGCTAATGCATATAAAGACTCGGTTACAAATCCCTCGCCTGGTTTGTATAACATTGCCATCTACCATTATATAAAACAATTCATATTAGTTGAATATAAGAATACAATATGTATGTACACAAACAATCTTTTAGAGTTTGTGTTCTCATCCATACGTTGTCCATAAAGAAATTTTTTTTTTGTCTGTTCTTAACATCTAACGAACTTTGCTCTATCAGCTCAACCTTATGCTCTCTAACAAAGAGGTATAATTTATTACCACATCTCTATATCAAACATTTAATTATAAAATTTAGATAATAAGAACTTACTTAAAATAAAGCTCCATTTCTTCATAATTGGTAAGCACATACCAATGAGCTATTTCTTGCTCTTCTTTGGATAGAAAAATAAACTGAGTTGCTCCAAATATTTTAACTCATTGATAAAATACTATTATGTCATCATCATTGGCTTTATCATTTTTTCGCTCATCCACATTAAAGTGGATCTCAATACCTCGAAGATACATAGAACAAAATGTCAAGCATTTCTTGACTTTATATGCCTTAGTAATAGATCCTTTTGGACGAGCTTTATTTCATTCAAATTTCTTTAGAGGACCAAGAAACCTAAATTTTGAATTCAGAATAATTATATAACATGAATAATTATCTAAATTTAGAATTCAGAAACTAAAAGAAGTTACTATAATACCTCTTGATTGGATACATCCATCAATATGCCACTAGTCTATCTAGCAAGACTTCATTTGGCAAATGAACAACCAAATGTATTATCACATCAAAAAGAGCTGATGAAAAAATCATTACAAGTTCACATAATATCAAGGATATGTCTGTACATATCTTCTCAATGTCATCCACAATCAATATTTGATAATATATTCAATGAAAGAAGTCACCCAACTCCATCAATATAGCTGTCACGTCCTTCTTTAAGATTCCACGTGTGCCTATAGGAAGAATGGTTTGTAGGAGAATATAACAATCATGAATTTTTAGTCCCATAATCTTCTTTTCTTCAATATTAACACATCGAGATATATTAGATGCATACTTATCTGGAAACTTTACCCCTTTAAGAAACTCATAGAAATTCTTCTTTTCAGTGTTCAAAATTGTATAGCATGCAGGAGGAATTATGTAAGACCCATCATTTCTCTTCACCAAGTATAATTTCTTTCATATTTTTATGTCTTCTAAGTCGAGTCTAGCCTTGATAGTGTCCTTGATTTTATCTTCAAGATTTAATAAGGTACTAAGGATATTGTCACAAATATTCTTTTTAATATGCATGACATTAAGGTTATACCTTAATCTCAACTTACACCAATATGACAACTCAAAAAGAATACTCTTTTTTATCCAATTCAAATCTTCTACTAATCTCGGTCTCTTTTTATTATGAGGATGCTTTCCATAGTCTATGTTCTTCAAATGGGATAGTTGTTGTATCATGTCATCTTCATTTGGCAAGATAGATGGGGGTCGATGTCTACCTTACCATCAAACCTCTTGCTCTTCCTCCATGCATGGTTATGAGGAAGAAAACACCGATGGCTCAAGTAACCAATCTTGTTTTTCAAATTACAAGGAGTATGCTTATTATTACAAACAGATAGGGTATGCTTATTACAAATAGGACATGCCATATATCCTTTAGTGATCCATTTAGAAAATTACTATAGGCTGAAAAATTATTAATAGTTCATAATAGAACTGTATACATTCAAAAACTTTAGGCGTATGAAGCATTGAAAACATCAATATCCTTATCCCCTAACTAATTCAACTCATCTACTAATGGCTTTAAGTAGACATCAATGTCTTTATTCGGTGCTTTCGAACCCAAAATAAGCAGCGACAACATAAAGAATGACTCATCCATGCACATCCAAGAGGATAAATTATATATCGAAAGAACAACATTCCACATATTATAGGCATTAGACATGTTACCAAATGGATTGAATCCATCCATTGCTAGGCCAAGCCTCACATTGTGGGGTTCTCTAGAAAACTCTAAATACTACTGTTTGTCAAAGCTCTTCCAAGCTTCACCATCAGAAAGATGAATTATGATGTTACTCTCACTTTTAGGCCTATCTTTATGCCATCTCATTTCTTTAGCCGTCTTTCTCAATATGAATAATCATTGCAGTCTAAACTTCAACAAAAAGTACCATAAACAAGAGATCTTCTTACTCTTACCATTGTTAATCATCCATCTCGATGTTCCACACTTTGGATAACTATCATAATTTTTGTGCTCTTTCTTTAAGAGAGTACGATTGCATTTGCATGCACATATTGGCACATAGCCCAAGCTTAGCTTTCGTAAAATGTGATTTGCTGCATAGTAAGATTTTGGCAAGGATTGACCATTAGGCAAGACATCTCTTAGCAATGATAGCATATCAAAAGACTTATTACTCCATTTATTATATACTTTTAAATAAAGCAACTTTATAATAAATGATAATTTTAAAAATTTTGTACATTCTGGATACAACTCTTCGGTAGCTTCCATCAATAAATCATTAAAGGCATCAGTACAAGAACGGCTAGCACTTATAGAAGCCCCTAAGTTTTTCTCAATAGAACAATCGTTAAGAAAACTATCGACATCAAGTCGCAGATCTCTTATCCCATCATCATCATCATCATCCTCATTTGAGTCATTGCCTAACTCGTTACTTTCTGTATTTACAAATGAAAATCTATCTTGATTACTGAAAGTTTAAAATTTTGCCCAGTCGCCACGAAATATCCATCGGATGTATGATTGATCTATACTAAATCTCAATAGATGATTGAAGACATTCTCTTGAGGCTCCATATAAATGTTCAAGCAATATGAACAAGGGTACCGAATTTTACAATCTTTGTCCTTATTTTGAGCCACAAAAGTCATAAACGATTTGACTCCATCTATGTATTCATAAGAGAACTTAACATAATTCATCCAATACTTATCCATATTATATACAAATACCTATCATTAAAATCTAAACAAACTTCAGCAAATGCATCATTTAAATCACATCTTCATAAAAGAAATGGCAGAGGAAAAAAGGGCAAAGAAAGAAGAGTAGCTAGTAGAGCAAGCATTAACATAGAAAAACATGAATTATTTATTCGGGTTAAGTATTGGGCTGGCCCAAATTTAAACCTCCAAATATTTGCAGGAAAATAGGAAAAAATGCTATACTAGCTATATGGGAAGTATATGGACATGCTTCCCATACTTCACATCCTGGCACCGATGCACAAAAACAGCATCACTGAGCCTCACTCTGAGGTTTGATCTAACAACATTGTTTATCCTTATCTTAGGCTCTTCACAAGTATCATTAGTAAGTGCAATACAAAAGGACCAGACAGGCATGCAAGGACCATATTAATTTGTAGACCTAAAATCTCAATTCTCTTCATGTGCACATGAAAATAACTAAGAAAAGAAGATCAACATATAATTGAGAATGGAGCCCTTCCTCTTTTATCCCACTCTGTTCATATATTCAAGGATTGAGGAAGGGAGCCATACTTGAAACGGCGAATGGCGATGGGCGAAGATGGAAAGATGGAAGACCTGTGTCGTCACATTGATGATGGCAGATGGTGGAAGACCAATGGGGCGATGATGAAAAGACGAAGGAAAATGATGAAGGCTCTCTCTTTTTTAAGGGAAGATAGCCAATTGCCGATGGGGAAGACAACGACTCATATCAGAAGATGGCAATGGCCAGCGGATGAAAAGTCAGACACACAGACCATGGAGATCAGTGATGAATAGAGGTCGATAACTTTGAACGACGGTGGTGTGGGTGAAAGGAGACGAACGGAGGCCGATAAGATTGGAGACGAACGATAGTCCATGAAAGAAAATGAACAACGATGGAGGCAATCGACGGTTCGTGAGAGAAGACGAACGGTGGCGGCATGCGTTATGTGGGTGAGAGGCAGTGGTGTCCGAGTTTTCTTTTTTTGGTGTTGGGGTTTTCTTTTTTTCTTTTGATTGAAAACTGGATTTTAACATAAAAAAAAAAGGCCGTGAATTTGTTTTGATGCATGAGAAAATGGGGACAAAATGCATAGGCGGGGAAAATAGGGGTGCATGGATGGAAAATTTTTTTTGAGGCCAAATGCATCATTTCAGTCCGAAACATCATAGAAAAATATTACAATTCACATCGTTTGACCAAACATCATAGAAGATCATCTCATCAGCGACATTTCATAACTTCTCTAAAAAATTTTTCAATTTTTAAACGTCATGAAAGACTCAAATTCTTATAGTGAGCAATGTAGTTATGCTCTCTTTACTACGAAGACAACATCTTAGTGGCAAAAATCCTTAAAAGTTAAGATAGTATATGAAACATACTTCTATTTGCTCTTTATAGTTCAGATACTAGTAGCATGTCCATACATCTATCTAGCCTAGTCATCAATTATTTCTGGCTAGTGAAATAAGGCACTAAATTATCATCTTACCAACTTTCAATTGTTGGAATCTTTCAAGCAACTTATTTTCCTCTTCTATATATTTTCATCTCTCCTTTATCTCCTTCTTTCATACCGGTAGGTAGGTTCATATGAAAATTCTAAAAGCTTGAGTTATATAGTGAAAGGAGAAAGGAGTACACCTAAGGCTTCAAATTAAAGCATTATCCAAAAACCTTGCATGCTCTTCCATTCAGTGCAAATAAGTTTCTTGGCCATTGGATTACCAACTTGCCATAGCTCTAAAACGAGCAAGGAAGGTATCTAATTAGTTCCAATCGAGATAATAATTTTCTTTCGATCCCTTGTTCACAGTCCTCCTCCATGGTTTGTTTATATTTTTCTCCACTTGCTTTCTCAATCATCTTCTTATTTGAGTAGGAGGGATTAAAGCAGATTAATGCCACCATTGATGCCCTAGCACCATTAGGGTTCCTCTCCCACGAACTCATGCACAAAATTATCCTTAAGATAATTTCTTCTGATATGCTCTTTTTTTTCCTTTCCATTTTTGTTTCGGTTTTCTATTTTTGCTTTTTCTTTTTTTTAGCTCAAAAGATGGTAGGGTTTTGGAATGCTAATATATGGGGGAGATGAAGAGTGGGTCCACACGGCCAATTCACACCACAGTTTTTCAACTTCTTGTGGTGCTAGATAACTAAATATCTTGGCCCTAAACATTAGCAACTATCTTTATTTGGACCACCTCATCAACCTGCCCCTATTTCATACTTCTTCCATTCCCTTTCTTTTTAACTTTCGGGTAGATGGAGTGGACCATCTCATCAACTTGCCCCAAGGAAAATACAACCAAAATGAATCACTGAAGACTTATTAAACTAGCTGGTGTGGCCGATAGCTCCCCCGTACAATCAAAATTCCCAGCTTCCTACCTCCAACGGCCAAATGCCACCCAGCCAATCCCTGTGGCTGGTTCCCTAGTCTACATTTGTGGCTGGCTTTGAAGGCTTTCATGGAACCTGCCATGGCCCAGAAGATATATCTAACAAGATCAAAATGGTGGACCAACCGGCAGCTCTGGTTTCATATGTCACACTAAATGAGAAAGAAAGTGTGGAGGCCAGCAAGTCGGTTGTTTGTACATGTACTGCTTGTTTACTTAATCTAATAAAATAACAAATTGATTTATCAAAAAAAAAAAATCCATCTTGTATCTTGCTTCGTGGCCGCATCTAATTGTAGCATGGGATGGAGCTACGATCATGACAACCTCAACGGCACAACCAAATAAATGCATCCAACTGCCACTATGTCCCTCGTAGAAACTGAAACCCTTCTAGAAACCACTTAAGATAAATCCAGCATTGCATGATGGTGGTAATATTCTCCCTCAACGTGCATCGCATGTGAGGATACCTTTTCATGCACGTAAAGACCCCAAGCTCTTGTCTCCCGGACCAGGGAAAATGACCTTCGAACGATGGTTTGCAAGTTCCTATTGAACCGGGGACTTCTAAAGTTGGTGAAGTTTTCTCTAATAAAAGATGGTTTCATGTGTATTTTGTCAAAACAAAAATAGGACCAGATTTGGTGACGATTGGTCTTATAGTGGGCCATTCGACCCACTAACGTGAATCTGGAACATGGTCGTACTCGGTAGTTAACCTCCCTTGTTGGAAGAATTTAGTTGGGCCATGCTATAGCCCATCAAGGGAGATCATAGATCTAGGTTTGGGTGAGCAGCACTAAGTGATACATCTAGCAGCTGTGGTCCAAATGCTTGACATTTGTCGCTACTTTTGAAGCCGGTTATGTCATTCTTTCTAGATTAAAATAGAACTGTTGAATGCCAAGGACCGAGAGAGTGGAAAACCTAGTATGACGTGTTTTTCACAAGTGAAAACTAATGCCCTTTTTTTTTTTTTTGATTTTTGATAAGAAAAGGCCCGAAGGCTATATTATAGAAGTTCTTGTGCCCATTACCGTTTAAGAGACAATAAAAAGCAACCAGCAGGTACCAACACACGGCCACTAATACCCAATTTTTGATTGGACATGGTTTGGATCTAGGTAGATCCAAAACTATTGATCCTATATTTCAACAAGTGATTATTATGCCTCTCTGGAAACTTTGCAAAACAGGCATACTTTCTTAAACATAAACTAATGACAATTTTTTTTTTTTTTTAAGAAAAAAGTTCTAATGTTTCGTCCCCAGCCTCACCAATATTACCATGTGCCTCCAACACTTAACAAATATGTACCATCCAATATTATATATAGGCATAGACTATCTTTGCTTGAGAGAGTGAATATCTACTCTTTTTGACTCCAAGGGCATCCAATTTGAAGTTGGATATAGTTGATCATGATCTATATCACCAAAAATATATATAATTAAATATTAAGTATTTTAGTGGTCTCTAACCTAAGTATCATGTAAACATAAAAATCTAGTCCATTGTGCTAGTATACTATAATATAGGATAAAGCATATAAATTAAGAATCAATCCTATTGGTTCTAATCTAAACATGTTAAAATATATACAAATGGAGAGGCAATAAATTTTAATTTTTAGATTGCAGCAAAATATGATCTCCTATTATTTTAACTATTTATTTTGTACTCACATGATGCATAGATTGGAGATCGGGAAAATATAATTCTTGATTTCTACGCACTTTTAATGATATATAGATCATGATCAATGTTGTAGATTTTTAATTTGGATACCCTATTAGTGATTTTAGTGTTGGGAGGAGTAAATATGCTAAAAATGAGTTAGGTTGACTAATGACCTACTCTTAAGACTTAATCTACCCTCTTCATAAAGATTGATATGGTAGGGTTGGATTCAAATATGGACCTATTTCAAATAGTGGGCAAAGTATAAGTTTCGTTAACTCTAACCATATCCGATCCCTAAACCATCTAGATCTAATTTGGGTCTACTTATTATGTACTTGACCCAACATAACCTTAAATGCATTTAATTTAAAATCCCTCTCCCTCTTCTATCATATGTTTTTTTTTTCTTTTTTCAATTTTCTCTCATTTAATTTGATCTTGAACCAACTTGAATGACCCATCGGGTCTACAATATTTTCCATAGACATGACCTAACTTGATATGATTAGCTATCGGTCTAAAATCCAAACCCAAACATGAAATCGATTCAACTCAAGGTCCAGCATGTCCCAATCCAACTGATCTTTTTGTAGAATGAGTTAGATTCAAGTGCTTTTAAAAGCATTTGGCTTCAAATGCTTCATTGTTAAAATCAAAAAAAATCTATCAAAATAAAAATCAGCATCATTAATTGGACCAATATCAAGGCAGCAAAAAATAAATTATAGTAATAGCAGTAGTGAACGAAAATATAGCACAAATTATGTAATTTGTAATTCTAACTTATTGATATTCATCTAAATATTTTAAATATAAGCATGGCAAAATATTTCAAAACTATAGATTAAATTAAAACGTGATATCATATTGTTGAATGGTTACTTTTATTTCCATTTGATATATTGTTAAATGACCTCAAAATGCATGATTCTTGCTTCTAGCCTATTTAAATATCAAAGATCATGATTAACAATGCTAATTTTTATGTTGAGAGTTCTTTTATTAATAATGACAAGAAAGGATTTGGAGCAAAATATTTTCAAAAGTACACAAGTATCTCAATTTAATATACATATATACATGCATACGTACGTACGTACGTACATACATATATGTATATATATATAGGAGGGTCAACTTCAAGTTATATTTGTTATAACTATTATATTATTATATATTTTTTAAATTAAATAATGAGGATTCTATATTTATGATCTAAGTTATTGGATATAATCTACTATATATCTATAAACTGCTCACTAAAAAAAAAAAAAAAAAAAACCATATGAGTTGGAGAACTCTGGTTTATACATCAAATGGTCAAAAATTAGTTAGTCTGAATAACAAGAAATAGTAAATATTTTTTTAACCATTTGATATATATGCCAGGGCTTTACATCATATAATTTTTTATATATAAATAATTTAAAGATAGTGGATTACATCCAATGACTTGAAATATTAATATGCGACTTCCATCATCTAATTCAAAAAATATATAATTGTATAAAAGTTACACTTGGCATAGTTTGATTCTTTATAATATATTTAAATATGTACATACATATGTATGCATATATATACGTATGAGTCTATGTATCTATCTATATGTGTATGCATCCTGCAGCCTGAAGCTAAACTAAAAATGAATGGTATTAAAGCTCAAGGCCTGGCCCATGACCATGTCTATCAGTGACTGATAACGGTGGTTTTCCGAGGTGCAAGTTATGCCCTTTGTTAAGTTAGCTACATGTGCATGTACATTTAGGTTCTTAAAGATCTTGGGAGCTAGAGTTTAGGCAGTTGGGTCGGGACTACTGTAGTTTTGGATTATGTCCATCTTGTACGATTAAGTCAAAAGAACTCAACATGTCACAATTAGAGAAGGAGAATTGGTCAATAAAACCCAAGATGCAGGTAATTTTTTTTTTTTTTTCTAAGTTGGACAAGTGTCCACCTCTACAATGACCAAATAATGACGAAAATTGTTTGATCCCACAATTAAAGACTTCTCTTTTCCAAATCATATTTTCTTCATATGGAGTTTTATTAAAGTTTCTATACATCACTTAGCTACATGGCACAACCATGAGAAAGGAGAAGAAAAAAATTAAAAAAAAAGAAGAAAATAAAATAGAGCGTGGCTGAAAGAACTTTTTCTATCGCAATAATAAAAATTTATTAGTTAAAATAAAAAATACATCCCAAGATTCAATTTTATCTTAATTTCTTATTATCCATATATATTGGCAAAAAAAATAATTTGCTATTTTAATTAACAATATTTGCTGATTTATTTATGCATAAACAAATTATAACTTTTTGTCCGTTCATTCATTTTATTCTTCTCCCCTCCTTATCGCTATCGGAGTATATATATGAATGGGAGGGTTCGAGTCATTCAATCCCGGATTCATACCGGATCGGATCAAAATCAATTTGAAAGACAAGTCTAGCCAAATAAAGTTGCTCACCTAAAATAAGGTGAGTAATTAAGTTCCCCAAGGATGAGACCAAGTCTCAGACTAAGCTGGAATCCAATTCGGATTTGGGCCTTGTCCTCTAGAAATGTGGACCAACATGAGCTTTAGATTGGAGTCTACTCTTTTGAGCCAATGGATCATGTGCTAGCACGCACGCCCATGCAACCAGCAAGAACCAAATGCGTGAAGCAACATCCTTCTCCCTCTCCATTCCCAACCCTTCTTGCCCTTCCCAAATCCCAATTAACACCCACTAAACCCATTAATTAATCCATTCAATTGCCACTTACCTCCGGATAGAATAAGGAATGAAGGAATAAGGAGGAACAAGGAATTACCATCAATACGACGTAATCCCCATGCCAACCCTCGTGCGGGTATCGACATTACGATGTAAATGACCAAGCTACCCTTCTACCAATTAACTCGTCTCACCAAGATATCAAGGTTGCATCTTTCATACGAAGAAAGGATTTATCTTCCTACACGCGAATCCACCGTTAGATCATGCACCACACAGAAACTTGAAGCATTTTAAACTTTATCGTTCATTTATCTGTACAAATCTCAAAGTGACTAAAACATGACCCAATGTTAGATTTGATCGTGAAGGAGGGTGAATTCTTCTTCATGAAAGATATACTTCTAGATCACAACCATTGAATCATATTATCATCTTTCCTACTCCATGGATCCTGTCGGCCTTTTTTTTTTTTCTCCGCTCATCTGTTGTGTCTTCTACTTTTGTTCTGAGCGTCCTTGCATGAAATCAATAGTCTGGTATTTCCTGATGGCAGTTTTGTCATTGTGATGCTTCGCGCGTGGTGAGTTTAAACTTTGTAGCCAAGCTAAGGCCGGTGACATCGAGGAAGGGATAACAGGGAGGCATGTTACGGGGAACGCGGCGCCCACGGGGTGCGAGCCGGGCGATAGAGCCGGCCGGAACCGTGGAGTGCGGCCTCAGCCTTTCCCCCAACCGCCGGCCCAGGCCGTTCCCCTGCCTTACCGTGCAGTCAAAAACGTTGACCTCTCTCTGTACACATATCCAACGTACGTAATTGGGATATCTGGGAAACATCCAACGGAAACCAACCATAATCCAAAGACTAGTTGAGAAAACTTGCTAGTTGCCACAAGGGCGGTGGGAAGAGGAGGTAAATGTGGCGTTCAAGTACCGCAGTCATCTCCTATATATTGTAGGTGATGGTAGCCTAGTTGGCAATTGAGTCGGTTCACGCAAGCATAGGTTAACAGGTTGAATCGTGAGTGGTGATTCAGTTCAAGCAGATGCGTGTTAGCTTGATACACGGGTAGGTCAGTGCCACCTAAATGTGATTTTGCCATGCTTTGATGGGGTTTGAGTGTGACTTGAACAATTTGGACAAGGCATTCATGATCATGATCATGTATGAATTCTATAGTTAATTTATGATCGGCTCTGGAATAGTACGAGGGTCTTATGTCTAGGTCTTACGAAGTACTATAATGACAGCAAAAATACAGATATTAATGTCTACCGAATTGTCTAGTCATAAATTATATAATATTTTGCCTTAGTTTTAAATATTTATTAATTTTTTCCAATATGTAGAAGTTTAAGTATAGAAGTAATATTTTATTTAGGAAGCAATAAAACTAATATTAAAGCCTGTCCTGACGTTGCTTTCCTTATCATCACACATTTACATGGCAAATAGCAAGGGTAGTGAGAAAAAGCAGAAGCAGGGCAAAGGATTCAAAAGACCTAGATAACAAGGATATGGTATATCACCACTTTAAATAGGCTAACATTAAAATTTGACGATAATATAATTGGTTAAATCACAAGCCTATTTTAATCTATTGATACTGGTTTTACAAGTTACATGCGTTCAACGGCACGGCCCCGTCCAAACTATCATAATGACCCTTGCAACAAAAAAGAAAAAGACCCGAAAAAAAAAAAAAAAAAATCGAACACGTACCACTGAGCTTTACCCGGTGGACCATGCATGGAACAACCAAGCCTCAAATACGTTATCCTTGTGGTCACCAATCTACACGTGGCACCTCGTAAACTGTGCATGCACCCAAGCCCCACGCTTGGGCATCACTCCAACCCGAGTCACGCTCCGAAGGAAAGGCTGTCACGAGGGGCGTGGGGATCTCCACGTACTCGTGTTGGGTGATCGTATTATTTTGGCGTCAACCACAAGCCTCTCTCGATTGGATCCCATGCATTGCACGTGAACGCCCCAGAGGAGCCTGGCGCTGTCCGTGCTCGACATCCAACGGCTGAGATCGCCCGGCTGGCTAGATGGCCTTTATCCTTGCTTTATCTCCAAGGGGACCAACCCGGGCGTGCTACGTGGGCGTCCCAGTGGCCTTTGCCACCTTGAGGAGGAGAGGTCGGCGTGGCCTTAGCCGGAGGGAGTATTTCCCTCGTCCTCAAAGTGCCACATGGCAAGAAGTAATTCATATGATCACACCTGAATTATCATACCACTTGTACCAAAGAGAAAAAAATTATTGTACCACAGGTGGTAGTGGTGGTTCCTATCTTGCTTGGTTGTCTTGTCTCAAACAGCAGCCTCGTAAATTATAGCCTATGTACTACGTTGTTGGATGTGATGATTAGCCACCAAGTATATATTTGAGGCTATTGCAAGCAGATCCTTGACCTGTGCAGCATATTAACTTGGCTTAGGGTTTTAGAGATAAGTTATATAATTAAAAATTCGATTACTATTTAGATCTTTGGCCCTCCTCTCTCTCTCTCTCTCTCTCTCTCTCTCTCTCTCTCTCTCTCTCTCTCTCTATATATATATATATATATATATATATATATATATATATATATCTTTTTTTAAAAAAAATTATGATGGCAGAACTATTTTCTTCAACAAAGAAAATAAGATTCTCATAGATAAGTTATGTCAGGATTTTTTTTTTTTTTTTTTGACAATTAGAGATACCATTGTTGGAATTTGATCGCTACATCTCTTTCAGGTAGAGAAGGATCACAACCAGCAAATTAATAAGATTGCTCATGGGCTGTTATACATCTAAGGAGCACAAATGCCGACATCACATTAGTTGAGGAGGAATCTTTCTTATCAACACCTGCACCAATGAGTGGTTCATATTGCTTGGAAAGATGGTATTTCTATAATATTTATTTTTAAAAAAATTATGTACAAGAAAAAAAAACAGCTAAACACACCATATATCACTGCTTACTTCACCGATTTGATATGAAAGTCTAGTTGGGCACATGATCAACGGGGTCTTGATTGATATTATTAATTACCTATCAGTATGCTATATGATTTCTGATGGTCTTATCATCCGAGTGAATTGATGGGTGGTAAACCAAAATTTTTGTAAGAAAAGCATGGTTTAACTTAATTTGAATTTTCATGCATTCAAGATGCATGAATGGATAAATGGATAAAAAAAGAGAAAGAAAGAATAGATTTTATAATATTTTTTTATAAAATAACCATCACAGAATACCAATTCTGATCGGTGTTGTTTTTCCTACTCATGTCCATGATTTTTTTGATATTCTTCACCCATCGGACATTATGATTCTCAAAGAATTTATTATATGACTAAATTAAACTTCTTAATTAAGTAAAAGACTAGCACATATATAATAAATAAATAATAGCATGAGGTACATTACTTGGTAATCATGAGGAGGAGCTGTTAAGTCTCATTAGCTTGCAGTACTCCTTAGACATGCAATTATAGTTCCCTCACTTAATTATCCTATGCAGTTTTTTCTTGAAGATAAAAATCCGTTCTACTTGGGTATTGTTTTTTAAGTTGACGTTGCAAGAGTTGCTCCACATATGCCACTTGCCACAAATTAAAAAGCAACTACTCTACAGCTTGTGTGGATTTGGCTTGAAGCCTTATGAATGGCCTCACATCTCATTCACACTCTCCATGAAATGTTTTGTTCAGGACATTTCCCCTCTCTCTCAAAATGACTAATTATATCATTTTCAATAACCAACTGACAGTCTGAAGATATAAGATGTGGTGTTCCAAAATCTAGCATATGCAAGCAGGTTGGATAAATGGAGATTACATAGCATAGCGATAGAAAAATAAACATGGAATTAAAATTTACAGTAATCTAAAACTAGTATCACAGAGGACGACCTATTCTTTGATGGATAAATATACTAAAAAAAATTAACAATATTTTCATTGACGAACTTCCATATATTCTTATATATCTTTATATGGATAAGTTATTCTTCCATGAATAATATTTATCCATAAAATGATGGAAAGATCTTATAAGATGAATAAGTCAATTTTTCAACGACCAAAAAAATAATTTTTTTTATTTTATTTCTAAAATATCATAAATCTTATAAGAAAATAATATGATATAATATAATATAAATATTATATTATACTATTATATAATAATATCACTATTATACAACATTACAATATAATATATTATATATATGATGAGATTTATATAATAAATAATATTATAAAAATATAAATATATTTTAATAATTTATTTGAAAAAATAGTAATATAAAAGAGCATGGATGCTTGATTTTGGAGCTATTTTTTAATATATAAAAGAATATAAATAAATTATTTAAATTTTTATCTAAATATTATATAGAAAATATTTTAAAAAATATAAATTTTCATCTGATAAATTTTTTACGCCAAAATAAAAATATTAATATACTACTAAATGATGGAAAGTAAGGGACAGA
This sequence comes from Cocos nucifera, assembly GCA_006176705.1. Classification (NCBI taxonomy): domain Eukaryota; kingdom Viridiplantae; phylum Streptophyta; class Magnoliopsida; order Arecales; family Arecaceae; genus Cocos; species Cocos nucifera. The sequence continues at coordinate 126,976 of QRFJ01001485.1, read as the reverse complement.
CAAGAAAAGATCCCTAGATCTTGTCAAAGAAAAGCACCCATGCGATGGGAAAGAAATGCAATGGTATGTGAGGCCGTAAATTAATTCGGTGAATGATGGCATGGGGAGGATGAGGGGCATAGGGTTGGAATTGCGTGGTACCAGCGGGATGAGGTTTTGTCGCATAGCGTAGAAGATTAGATGACGGGAGAAGGGTGTACTACTTGTCTTGTAAATGCACCAAAGCCATCCTATCATAGTGGGACGAAGGGGGAAGCAAAATTGGAAGGACATAGCTAGCAAGTTACCAAATAAATAATTAATACATTAATACTGAGAAAATGTATATTTCCGGGGTGTCCTTTGATCCAATTACAACATATATATAGCTACATAACTTACCTACAAGGTGAAGTAGGGAGCTAGCAAGCTCCCCATTATCCAAGTGAAGGCTCCAATATAGCGGCTTCTTTTTACGAGGGACAGGGTCCATCGAGTCACATAGGTGAACTTTAACATCTTGTACTCTTTGTGCAGGTTTTTATAACACTTAACAAAATGGTTATCATTAGTGGTGTCATTTCTTAAAGTTGGATTACTTCTTGGGGTTCTTAACTCCAGAGAATCTTTCCATGCACTTACTGTACTGGTTCATGAGAATTTTGTTTGAATTTGCCGTCCAGTGCCGTGCCTTCAACGATGCCATAGATGAGATTTTTCTTGGTTGTAAGCACCATTAACCTGAAACAGTATGTATCAACTATCATAACATCATCATTCAAAGAAAAGAAGAGGTTTTTTAATTTTTCTTTTAACTAATATATTAATTACCTTGGTGCTTGAAAGCTAAGATATTTTTTTCAATAGTGCCAAACGATGGCACGTGATAACATGCTAAAACATTTTGGATTTTGATACTGTACTATAGATATATATAGGTTGAGATCGTTTCTGTAAAATTAATGCAAACTTAATGTGCGATTTTGGCACAATCATATCATTAATAGTGATAGAACATTCACAATGCAAGCAGAGCATCCATCACTTACATGACATCATATAAGTTGAAAAAGGTAAAATAACCATAAATATTCTATAATCATCGTTCATAGTTGTAATTAAGATAAGAGCTTGGATCACCATAACTTAAGAACCAATTATTCTGACACATCATCAATGAACACTAGAAACTGAAACCAAGTAGACCCCATAAAACTATGCTTTTGAGACAGGAGTTGCCCATAGCAATAATGAATGGCTTTACTTTTCATGCATGGATTACCTCTAATATGAATGAAAGTTTTCATTAGCTGCAAATGCCACACACATAGTTGTAAGATGTGTCATGAGGTCGGCGTTAGCCAGTCAAATATGCATCTCAGTACAAAACATCTATAATGTACGAAAAATTTGTCCCTTCAAATTTCACTGGCTAGCCAATTAAGCCGCCCTAGGTACGTCGACGTAGTTTATTTAAGTCTGGACCTAATGAAGCTTACAATTGATATATACATTATTGGCAGAAAACATTACTGTTTGCTGTTTGAGGCTATCTTGCTGCGTCGTGTACGTACGCTTCTCTAGCCTCTAACCCCACCAACTGAAAACAAATTAAGAGTTTGGCAGCTGGTCCAGTGTTTTCCACGTGTTATTTAGTCCAAGGGATGGTGGGATACTTTTAAACCCCAAGCATGGCGTTTCCCATCACGGGCGTCGCGGCTCTGACGCGGCACTTTCGGTTTATTTCATGGCGACGTGACACCACGCCGGTGCCTAGCTCCCAAGCCCCCTCGCCGTGGCATCTCCTCATATCCCCAAGTTTTCTATCCTCGACCATCGCTCTTAGTATGTCATGATGAGTATTGTAATTGATCCTAAGCCACAAGTCAAATAAAAAAACACACTATCTACCCATCCATCACCACCAACAATTAGGAGTAGGCCTCGCGGATCAAGTTTGGATCCGATCTAATTCTTTTTTTTGCTTGCGAACCCTTATAAGCTGACCAACCAGATATTGCAATGCTTTTAGTTCCTTATATACAAGATTGATGGCATATTAATCTTTCTTTTTCCAAATCTTATTTAGGCTATGCTTTGGAGGCTTGCAGTACAGCACTAAAGAATCAAATTTCAACAAGGTTATATGCTTGAACTAAAGATAAACTTTTATAAGAGCTCTATTCTTTGTCCGAATATGGATGATGGTGAAATACCAAGATTCGCTTCTGAAATGAACTGTAAGTAAGCAAAGTGCTCTTCCTTTTATATATCTAGACCTTCTGCATTATAGGAAGCTACATGAGCATTGTTGATTGCCCTTAATTGAAAGGATGAGCTCACGATTAATCACTTAGGAAGGAAAGATTGCTTTCTCTAACTCGTAAGCTAACTTTGGTCAATTCGGTTCCGACTGTGCTCTCATATTATTATATATCTATTTTTAAATTGCCTAGCTGGATTGTAAGAAGAATGGACAAGTTGAAAAGAGCTTTTTTATGGAAAGCAACATACAACATCGCTGGATTTCATTACTTGGTGAATTGGGATTATATTTGAAGAACCAAGGTTCATGGAGGTTTGGGAGTGAAGAACCTTAGTCAGATGAATTAGTCACTTTTAATTAAATGGGCTTGAAAATTTCTGTTGGGATCTCCTAAATTTTTGGTAGAGTCGGGTGGCATGGGCCTATTACTCATGGAGGAAGTTGGGAATGAGATCAAGGAGGAGCTTGTCAGGCTTGTCACCCATATGGAAAGATGTTTGCTAAAAAATTTTCGTCTTTCGGAGTTGTATAGCTTTTATCCTGTATTTGGTTGAGATCATGAGAGGAAGGATGAATGAGATTAGAAAAATGGATGGCCTCCATTCATCATTTGATTCAAAAAATTATAGAAAAGATGGATGAAAAAGTAGGGATTGTCCATTCATCGTGACCCATCAATTTGCATCCTTCCAAATTAGAAGGATGCAAAGAAGAATGGCTGAAGAATTGATGGATGTATTTTTTATATTGATAAAATTATTTCTTATTAATTTTTTAATAAAACTATAATATTTCTTTGCTTTTTTATTCATATTATTTATATATATTTTATATATACTATTAATCATATTACTAATTATTTTAATTTTAGTATGTACCTTAAATAATTATAATTAAATAATTAAAATTATCTTTAATTTTTCTATTTTTATTTACTATTTTTAATTAATTATTTTATATAATATTAATTAATTATTAAATTAAATTATAACTTAATTGGTTATTTATATATTTGATTCATTAATAATTCAATTATAAAATTATTTATTAAATTAAATTAAATTAAAATTAAATATTTATATAATTTTTTATTTAAGTATAGATTATAATGATTAATTATAAGTTTATATATTATTTATTTATTTAGTATAAATTAGTGTTATAAATTGATAATAGTATTTTTTTAAAGGATGGTTTAGTAAAAATATTATATAAATAATATCCATCGTTCTTTTCATTTCTTCTATACTATATAGAGGAGAAAATTATTTCTATCCATGCATCCATGTTTTACTAAATATATGAAAGGATGAATAGATCTTTCATTCATCTTCCTCCTCCATCCATCCTTCCTCCATTTATTCTTTCTTCAATCCATCCTTAGTATCAAACAAAGAGTTAAGATGGGGAATGATGGCTCGATTCAGTTTTGGAAGGATGTTTGGATCAAAAAAATTCCTCTTTGCTCTCATTTCAAAGAGTTTTATGATTGTGCATTGAAACTGAATAGGCCGAATTCATCGAATTGGAGCTAAAGAAATTTGGAATGGTGTTTCAAAGTTCAAAGGCCATTGATTGTACTTCAAGAGATCCAGTTGTTTGTGTTGCTATCCATTCCTATCCCTTTTAAGCCATCTTGTACCGTGGATGTATCGATTTGAAAGCTTATACAGAATTGTTTATTCACTGTTGATTCTTTCTACAAGTTACATAATTATGGTGGTCTTAAATGTCTCTTTTCAAAAATTTTTTGGAAAGTGCCAACACCTAAAAAAGTGAAGATTTTTTTATGGTTGGTAACAAGGAATAAGCTATATACAGGAGAAATTCTTGTAAGAAAAGATTAGAATATCAGCTCCAATTATATACTATGTGGCTCCAGTTCAAGGTTGAACACCTACTTATTTTTAAGATATTTTTTTATAAGGAGTTTGTGGACAATAATAAAATTGTAGCTGAATTTAAGAGGTAATTTTTCTTCATTTCTTGGTATGTAAACTATTTAGAGAAGAAAAAATAAGAACAAACTTGAGAGTAAGACAGGTGATTAATTATTAACCATGGTATGTTAGAAAATTTGTAGGAAGGGGAATAATCGGATTTTTCTAAGGAAGAAAAGCTCTGTTTCTTTTGTTTTGTAGAATATTCTTCAGACTTTTGATGGCTGAGAATATCTCTATTCTTTGAAGAATGAAAACAATCATAGGAGATTTTGGATGAAGCTAGAAACTTTAGCTACTACTGTAATAATTTGTAGATAATCTTTCTTTTTCTTTCTTACTTCCTTCTATATCTAATATAGTTTCTTCATTTTACTTTTCTTGGAACTGTAACTTTGATTTTTATCAGCAATTAAAAAGGGATAGCATCCTCTTAACCTCCGATGTCAGTCAAAAAAAAAAAAAAAAAAGAAGATAAGATAAGGTTATCCTTGTCCATTGACTACTTCTATATAAATGCTGATTGTTAAAGAGTTGAAAAAATTATGCCATATTGTTGAGATGAAATTTGGTTTTATTTTAAGATCTATAAAAGTTTGGATTTTCATATCAAATTATTTGGTAAATCTTAATAAGTGGCTTATTCTTGTAATATGATTATTAGTAAAAACTGCCTACTTGCTATCTAGATGGTGTATGCATGGAAAAATATTTCTAAAAAAATCTACAAGATCAACAAAATAAATTAGGAAAAGATTCTTAGTTTAGGAAAAGACGCCTAGTTCTGGGAAGAGGCACACCAATTAATTGTTGGTGCTTGAGGTCAATGTATATCCAACATTAAAATGCAATGAACTAATATAAATATTTAAATATGCATTACTGATATTGGATAAGTGTCACAAGTCTTTGCCAATAGCCAAGTAGATTTAAAAAAAATGGAGAAGAAAATAAAATAATCCTTCAAAATATTGTAAGATGTCACTCTAAGATATTGTTTATATAAATAAAGGCACTAAAAATATAGAAATTTAAGAACTCAAATGATTGTGAGTATTGAGAGTCATTGCACATCCAGTTTTAAATATAACTTTATTTATTATTCATTTTGTATCCTATTTAAAATATGTATGTCTAGGATTATTTTATTTAGTTTAAGTATTTATTTTAGTGAATTTTATTTTTTTAACTTTAGATAGGAGTCAAATGCCCATTCATGTGATTTCTATTTAAAGGGATCATTGGCATCTCTTTTAGTGCGGAAAGAAAGAGAGAGAAGAGATATTATTTTAGCATATGAAGATTCTTTCTTGAGGCATCTTTGTGAGATTTTGTACTTCATTCTTTTTCGAAAAAAAAAAAAACCTTTTCTCTTCCAATTTTTTTTTGCAATTATCTACAAATATTTTTTATGTTTGGTGTTTGTTCTAAATCTTGGGTTGGCACAATCAATCTACTCTAAGTAATATACCATTCTATATGGTATCAGAGCTAAGATTTTGATATTGGATGTTTTACATGGTATCAGAGCTAAGGTTCTAAGATCGGTGGCTCGTGAGTTTGTGGCTCTATATCATGATATCAGAGCTATGGACTTGGAGAGCGGTCAAGCAATTTATGCCTTCTATTAGATTTTTTTTAGAGCATATTTTTTAGAGTGGTAACTTGATTGTTGGTGATTCCTGTGTTTGTATCTTGACATGATTGAAGACCTTCTAGTAATTCATTGTAGATGGTGGAAGTATATGGACTCTTATTTTGGTGATTTAAGAGGTGAATCATCTTGGCCGATGCTATTAGTTACCTTATCTATCCATGGGTTTACACATAAGATGTCTGATCTTATCAATATCAATATGGCTACTTTTACTATTACTATTTCTATTCATAAATTGAACAACATTTGTTATCGATCTATATTTGAAGGGTCTTATCAAATCTTAAATTTATAGGATATTTTGGATGAGTCAGGGATGATGTCAATAGATGAAATTGCAAAATGAAAGTAAAATCTGAAATTCAGAAAGATAATGTGGATTATAAAAATTTTAGTTGATAATGAAAATTATTTTCATATTCAGAATATAAAGGAGCCAAAGCAAGTATGGGATATTCTTATGGTCATCCACTTAAATTTAAGCAAGGTGAGATATCCCAAATAAAAATGACCGAAAGAGTGGATTTTAGTTTTAGACTTTCCAAAAATCTAGAAGAAGAATAAAATTGGTTTAAAGATGAAGATTTAAAATATGAAAAGTTTTATCAATCAATTTCTGACTACTCAGAGCAAGATTGATCAACTTAAGGATCAATCAAGTCTGTAAGAGAATATAGAATAAGAGGAGATTGATCAAGTGGATATTGTATCAAGTTCAAAAAGATTATGATTGAAGGACCAGATGATTCTAGAATTGCTTAGGATGAGTCAAAAGATACTATAATTTATTCAATTATAGAGATTCATATTGAGGAATCAAATCATGTGAATGAATTATATGTTGAAGCTATCCAATATATGGATATTTGATGGAAAGATTTAGTCAGCCATGAGGAAAAGAGTTGACTGAGATTGGAGTAGTTTTCGATAGAACAAGCAGAAAGAAGATATGCTTGATGGAGATGATTCATATTGTACCTTAATGGTTAACAAGATATTTTGTATATCAATTAATTTTGATGCTACTGTAAAGTTTTAATTATTAGAAGACTTTACGCATGAAGATTTAATTCGATATATAGAAGCTAATTGTATACTAATACTTGAAGCTGCTCAAATCAAAGATATGTGAATATGGCTAAAGTTTTACAACTGATTTCATGAATCTGTAGATAACGGTCGGTGCACCTCTAGTAGGCAATGAATATAATTAGCAATTTGATGTTCTTTGAGAGAAGTTGAATGCTCAAAGAAATCTCGACAGTATGACAATGGAGCTAGTGCCAAGAGAAAATATTGTAGGATATCATCAATTTTAACATATACATCGAAAAAAAAATCGACGAAGGAATTATTATTCGAGCCAATAAAAAAATTTTATTATTCAATTGTTGGTTTAATAATTCACTATATATTATTGTTATTGTGCCAATGATAGCATCGGCTACTAAAGCATCTTATGACATCGATAAATTCAATATAATCGGTATGGATTTTACAATGAGGAGAAGTATTGAGAATCATTATATATCTAATTTTAAGTAGGAATATTTATTATTCCTTCAGGCATCCTATTTGAAATAGGACTCTATCTCTATTGTTACTTTATTTAGTTTTGAGTTTGTATTTTAGTGAGTTTTGTTTTTTTAAGTTTAGGTGAGAGCTAAATTCCCATCCATGTGAGACCGTTGGCATCTTTCTTTGGTGTGGGAAGAAAAAAAGAAGAGATTATTGTAGTATGTGGAGACTCTTTTTGAGGCATCTTTGTGAGGTTTTGGCTTTTATTATCTTTTGAATAAATTTATTTTTTCTTTTAATTTTTCTTCTATAATTATTTTTTAGTAATTTTTTATAAATATTTTTTTATGTTTAGTATTTGTTCTAGATCTTAAGCTGGTACAATGAATCTACTCCAGATAGTATGCCATTTTACATATGAGATAAGTGATCTTCAGCTTATAGTTTCTTACAAAAGCATGAATATAATTCTCCTTTTAATTTTTCTTTTCTTTATAACTGCATCTTGTTATGTGCTTTGGATGTTGCAATGCTGTAAAGATAATGGTATCCCTTTGTAAAGATGACAAGATAACAAAACATTCCCATCTGTAAAATTAAATGGAATCCAAAACATTGAATGAATTATGTTCTAATTTTTTTGTTCCAAAAAAGTTGCTGGTTATATTATGCAATGTCATATTTCTGTATAAATGCATACATTACATGCATATCCCTTGCTTTCTCTCAATTAGTTATTCCAATTGTCCATGAATATTTTCCAAAACCAGACCTCATGAAGGTCCCCCTTTGGCACTTGCAATATATCCTTAAGGTCCCAAATATATTTCTCAATCTTAAAAATAATTATTTAGTGCTGAATCTTTTGTAGGCTTGTGAACTATTTGAAGGACCGTGTTGTAAGAAAATGAAGACAATATGAATGATAGGGGGTAGCCTAGAAAAAAAAATCCTTCTTTTCAACTGGTTTAGCTTAGGTCACTTTGTGATAATTTTAGGATGAACTATTCAATGTTGAGTATTGAAGACAAGACAAGATTATGGAGATGAAAGAATCCAAGTGAAGGAAAAAATCTATTTTTTGAATCAGATTCGTTCAGATCTGATTGGATCAAGAGAGATATTTCAAAAATTTTTCTCTAAGATCCTAATCAGATCTGAGACTCCTTAGATCTAATCTTATTGATCTAATAATAAAAATAAAAATTAAATCTAATTTAATTATATCTTTATTTTGGATAATCCAATTATCCTGTGATGATCTCGATATTTACCTGAGGTTCTGGATATAATCACATAAGTGCCTGGCCTCTACCGATATCCACTCGAACAGGATTTGAAGATCTTCTCCTTCTCAATCAATACTCCAAAAATCAGATTCAGATATGATCTTGAAGGTCTTCAAAATGATTTTTGAAGAATAGTCGTTGACTTTTGCAGCAGTACTGCCTTCTTCCTTTTCTGACGTCTTTTACTTGCTTGGATCGCACTTTCTTCGTGCTCAAAGTTTCTTGGGCGTGGAGAGGAGAGAGACGACCAGAGGGTGGCATGGAGAAGAAGGGAGAGGAGCTATGTGGCATGGGCTAAAGGCAAAAGAATTGAATTTTAGGCGCAGACAGGGTTTATATAGACCTTGTTGCGCTATGTAGTGCCATATTATCCTGGCCAATCATGACCTTTTGTGCAATCAGATCTAAATCTGATTGATGATATGACATCATCTAATCCAATTAGATTAGAGACCCTCAAAACTCTTCTTAGGTGGCGCCAAGACTGGGTCAAACAAGTTTTCTTGGCGCCACATAATTTAATCTCCTGAAGCAACTGGAGTCCCATTTGTATGGGACTCTATCTTTTATCCTCATGGGGTGCACGCCTCCCTAGGCGTGCACCCCCTTCCTGTCTATTTTTTAGCAGGAGGATAAGTCCCCAGGTACTCTCCTATGGATGCATGACATATGGGCAGATGTCTAAGTATCAAGGATTAATATTTGACCAATGTCCGAAGATAAGATTTAGCAGGTGAGGGAAAATGATAGGTGTTGTCTCAAATTTATCTCATAAATTAAGACAATCATTTTCTGATCTGGACTAGCTTCAGTCAAACTAAGTAAAGATTCCTGAGTGAGCCCAAATATATTTGTCTCAGTCGAGATAAGCTTTAATGATTGATAAAGGAGAACATTAGGCTCAATCGTGTGCTAATACGATTTTCTTGAACCTAATTAAATCTTATTCAAATCAATTAAACTGGATTAATCCAATTGATGATATCCAGATCTAAATTTTTATTTGTGTGATCCAGTTAGGTTCAAATCTATATGGTAATGGGATATGTCGCGATCTCTATCATCGACATCATTGAAACATCTTTTGATGGATTAGAACTTTTTTGATTCAGACAACTAATATAATCGATCATCCAAATCATTCTAATTGCTCTCAAAATCCATCAGTGACACCTAGCAGCATATGGTGGCAATCCATCAAAAATGAAAGCGAATCTCTTGGTGCAGTTATCTGTGTGATTAAGTTCCTCTATCTTGAGCTCCGACCAGATTAGGGTTAAGGTGATCTCATCAAATCCTAATTTTCATCATATGAATTAATCATTCGATTCAAGTTCAATGTAAAAATCCTAATAAAAACTCTTTCTATTATTTCACTCTGCCATGGCCATGAGCTTATGGACTTGATTCTCATGATTATCATAGGGCTACTCCTCATCTACCGAGGTAAATAAATCTTCTATTGGTGCTGTTGGGGATAAATCCCACTCCTACCGAAGCCCGGCCCGACGCTCAGCATAATGCAACCAGTAGCCGCAGAAGAGCTTCAGCGCACTGGTCTAGCCGAACTTCTTAAGCCGGCCGAACTGCCAAGCGACCGAACTCCCAGGGGCCGAGCTTCTTCCAGCAGGCCGAACTGGTCAGCTCCCGAGCTTCTTCCGGACTCCCAGCATCGAGACCGAACTTCCTGGGCGGCCGAACTCCTTCGGACTCCCCACGGTCGAACTCCTTCGGACCGACTCCAAGCGGCCGAGCTTCAATGAAGTTCTCTCAGCGGCCGAACTCCTCAGCGGACGGGCTTTAGCGGAATCCCCAAGAGGTCGTCACTCAGGAGCCCGAACTCCTCAGCAGTCATCACTCGGCCGAACTTCTTAGCGGTCGCCCCTCGACCGAACTCCTCAGCGGTCGCCCTCATCGAACTTCGGCCGACCGAGCTTCTACCGAACTCTCAAGTGTCCAAGCCTCAGTCGAAGTCCAACAGTCGGCTGAACCCCGAAACGGCCGAGCTTCGGATTCTCAGCAGCCGAACTCTTCAGCGGACGAGCCTTAGCTGCATACCTCCAGCCAGACGCCTATGGGAGCCGAACTCTCTCCTATCTTCCTTTTTTAGGAGCCCGAACTCCTCCGAAATGGACACACGACGAAGGCCTTCAACCCTTCATTCGGCAAGCTCTACAACCATCACCATCAGTCAGTCCGCCGCAGGCGATAGCGATCCACTGTCAGGCGGCGATGGCTGTCACCTTCAATCCGCCGCACACGGCACCATCCCGTGAGACTGACTCCGCCGAACCTCGAGCGGCCCGCCAGCACGCGGCTGCAGTTGTCACCATCAAGCTCCACTATATAAAGGACCGTCCCGACACGCTAAGGCTAAGCTCTCTGATCTCTAAACTCTCCTCCTCATCTCTAAGCTCCGGAACTCATTCCGAGCACTCCATTATTGTTGGCCGAAAACTGACTTGACAGTCGGAGGATTCTGCCGGAGCCACCCCCCACTAGCTCCGGACGGGACTTCGTTTTGCAGGTCCCCGGCGGCGACCTCAGCGGCATCGACTCCGGCGACCTCCGACGAAGACGGATTTCTGCACCAACAGGTGCAATCCAATTTCTATAATGAACATGCTATAGCCAACATATACTTAAGGATTCTGAATGGCTAGAAGATCCAGTTATGGTGTAGTCAAACTACAACACCCTCAAGGTGAATTATCGATGCACCTCAGATCAAAGAACCAGACACACTACTGCAGCTTCGAGCCAGTCATCGATGAGAAGGTAGACTTCCTCATGACTGCTTGAGATAGTCACGCTCAGTACTCTCGTTCTCTAACAAATACTTATACTCTCACTCCGGTGTCTCTACACCGTAGAATCAAGACTCATCTATCCAAAAGAAGCGATCGTACACCAACCTTCCGGATCAGTCACCATCCTCATGATGATCCTATGGTCGGGAGCATTATATGAGTTAATAATGAAAATTCATGTCTTAAATTTTCAACTCTTGAAAATATGAACTATCATTACCATTAACTCAAAGAATGTATCACAGACACTTTCAAATACACACTGTGATAGAAAATAATTTATTTTATTATTTATAGTTAAAATTATAATTTTACTCTTAGAAGTGTATTACAAGTATTAATCAATCTAACTTCTAGGGGTAACACCAAGCCCAACATGCTTGGGATTATGATAAATCTTTTGACCCTTTATCTTCGATACTTTTGGAGCTCAATGTCTCCCTACAGGCTAATGCTATTGGCACCATTTATTTACATTGATTCACCATACATGGCTTCCCTTGTTCAGCTTAGTTTTTTCTTTTATACAGCATCAACATATATCTTTTCAAGCGATACATATCCTATTACTAACAACTGCTGCTCCTTGTATCTTCAAAGCCTTCTTCTCACTTTCAGTGGATTCTATAAATATTACAACAGATTCGGTTTATATTATACATTAGATAGAATAATTCATCTACACATACAACTTTTCTTTTAGTCGCTCCACCATACAGATTTTAGTTTTGGTTATTCCTGTTTTTACTGTATTCAGATGCTCAAGCTACTTAGCGCTATGTATGCAGAACTTATTAATATTCTCACTGTATTTGGATCAATATTTTCACTATTTCAAGTATGCAGAACTTTTTTTTTTTTTTTTTTTTTATGGTACAGAGAGATGCGAGAGTAATTCAAATGGTCAAGATACGCAAGATCTTCCCGGCCACTGCTAAAACACACTCACACATATGGATGGTTTAATTTCATTGTTTGTTTATCCATGTTCTACACAATGTGCAAATCCAATACTGAATATTCTGCTTCATCTTTCCATACATAAACTGCAAGAGCCCCGATCTTCTTCTGACTACTTACAGAACTTCCTAGTTCTTCCTTTTTTATGCTTGAGCTTTTGCTTTACTACTTATTGCACAATTTTATTTTATTTTTTTTCATCATCTAAGTGATCTTTATACATTACTTATTTTTTTGGCACTATATAAACTCTATTTCTATTTTTAAATAATAGCTTTCAGCTTTTTTTCTTACCAAAAAAATTAAAATAAAAAAATTTCAAGCATCAGAGGAGTCAACGAAAAAACATCGGCTAGTACCAGCGATGGCCGTTGTTGTTTGGACGGAGCTGGCCATTTTCTTTTCATCATTCAAAAATTATATGTACCTTTTTTTTGTATCTTGATTGGCATACTTCTTGTAAAATCCAAACTTTCTAACGTGACCTCTAATAATTGTATATTATAATCAAGGTGGTGGAGAATGAGCTGGGTTATGCTCATAATTTTTTTTAAAAGAGTATAAACATGTTATAACTCTAAATCCATTCATGAGATGGGGAATGAACACAACATTTGAAAACTTGCCTTTCCGAAGACTACCACAAAATTTCTTTTTTTTGAATTACAATGAATCCAGAAGATTTTTAGGGAAGAAGTTGAGTGCCGTTCAAGTTATAGAAGTTTGTATTTTCACCTTGGAAACGAAAGTTTCTATCATTTGATATGCAATTAGGGATGATAACGGATCCGATATCAATCGGATCGATCTGTACCCTCTATAATTAAAAATTTTATATCCATATCCTCCGTATATTCATCTCAAATTAGATTGGATCAAATTGAATAGATAAGAGGGATCAAATTAGAATGGATCAAATAAAGAATTTATCATGCAAGTATTGTAAAATAATTATTAATTTTTTTAAAAAAATTGATTAAGATTATACCGATCGAGTTCAAGACGGGATATACCATTATCCCTATCCGATATCCGCTTTGAATTTCTTTTTTTTTTAGAATCCATGCTCATTTTAATTGAATTGGATGAAACAGATCCCATTCGAGTTAAGTCGAGTTAGATACCTGATGAGTCAACTAAAATTACTATCTTGTCTGCAACCAATTTCAATCTCTTTTGGAATAGAAAGTTCAATGAGAAAGTCTAGGAAGAAACAAACATCATGAGGAAAATCTTGGACACCGTATCATGCTCATAATACGTAAAACTTAGGCAAAAATGTTATTTTAAATAAAATCATACCAACCATAATTCTTCTCATTTAATATATAGAGAAAATGAAAATCAATGGTAATGCATCTCTATAGTAGATTCCATAACCATCGCTTTCCTAATATTTTGCTTTAAACCTTTTCTTTGATCAACTATCTATGGAAAACAACGACCAGAGAAAATTAAGCTTGGGAATGAGCTGGAAAGCGAGAATAATGCAATATAAACCTAAATCAAACAAGGATGTGCTTATCAGGGTCCCATAAGTTAAATCATAACTCGAAACGTAAAATAATTGCAAAATTATGGTTACATGGCTTTAAGATATTATTGGATGCTTTCGAATACACGTTAACGGACAGTCCTGTACCCCTATATGTTTGAGGGAAGTTCTTTTCACTCCTCAGAGACATTATTTAGTAATTGGATTATCAAAATAGTTATAGAAAACATCATTGCTCATAATTTTGATTCGAAGGCTGCATGTTTTGATCATGAACCTCCCTGTAAGCAGAAATTTGATGTCCTAATTTCTTTCCTATATTGCTTGCCATGGGGTTTGCTTGTCATTTAACATTTTTTTATCACCTTTGACATATAATCCTCATAGCATATTTTTATATTAAAAAAGTTATAGATAGAATTATTGAATCCATTCTTCTCAACATTATTGCCAAGCTAAAATCGTATCTTTAACTTCCATCCTTGCACCATCGTATACTCCATTCAGATTCAGATATGGGCATCCATGCAAGCTCTTGTTTTCAACCATCGTGAGAGGAATTAAGAGACTCACAAAACCAATTAGATTCCACGTATCTTCACCAAAGCATCCCCAAGAGGGCCTAGTTTATATTGCAAATTAACTGGTGTGGTCGAAACAGTTGATGGATGGGCACCATGAGGTGACCTGTCCTCTTTGCATCACACATCATATCATAAAGCATTATCTTATCGGAGACAGTGGAATATGCTCTCTGGATTTGGTATTGGATTTCATTCAGTACTTTGCATAACAATATATCATGCTCTACCTAAAACTGCACCTATTCATGTCCATGAAGAAAGCGCCATCTCACAAAATCTAGAATCAGTCACAATTTTTCTTTTAGGGACCGGAAAAAAAAAAAAAAAAAAAAAAAATCCTATATTTGTTTAGTTGTTGTTTCGCATATCAGTTGGCTAACCCAACCCTTACTAAAAGAAATGGCTCATCCTATTCAAACATTTCGTCCATCGGCAGATTCGATCTGAGCCGTCCAATCCAGATCTTGGCCGTTGTGCCTGTTAGCCCTGCATCCCGCAGTGGAAGACAACGGTCTGAGTTTGACCATTCCTTTTGATTGAGCTGGATGGTGACCGTAGATCTCTATCTGAGTTCTTTAGGGCCCCTTAATCCTAACGGTCGTCTACGATAACGGAATTCCATTCCCTAAATTAGCATGAGATAATTTATTTTTTTTATGGGATAAAATCACGAGACAACATCTGTTAGTGGTCTCCAACGGTTACTTTTATTTAATTCCGCAATCTTGAAACCAGAAAACGCATCGGACAATATCAGCTAGTCATTAACAAATTCTCAAATAAAGTAAAAAATAGTTTAAATAATAATAATAAAAAAAAGTTAACGAATGATTAAAAGATAATATAATAATAATAAAAAGGTTAACGCCGGTGCCCCAACTTTAGGTAACTATCCATTTTGAACCGCCGCATTAATGTCTACGCGTTGCGCGTGGACGACCGTTAGAGGGTGTGTTAAGCGTTTACGATTTCATCCGCATGGATAATTTATGCGGGAGACGGTTTGATTATGGGCGAAGGAGGGGGAGCCGGTTGGGTCAACCGGATTTGACTGGGGGGCGGGATCGTAAATCCGGGCAGCATTGCAATGGAAATGGTAAAATGGTGAGCTGGGTCTCTGTCGGTGTCCGTATAAATAGCGTTCGGGTCCTCGCCTCTCTCACACGCCCTGGTTCTTGGCCTCTTATCTCTCTTTCTCCTCCTCCTTCATTTCTCCGGTGACGGCTAGCGAGTGAGAGATAGAGAGCGATGCAAACGAGGAGCGGGTCGCGATACACGAAGCCCCAGTCGGAGGTGGAGGGTTGGGAGGGAAGGAAGGAGAGTGAGAGAAAGCGGCGGAGAGGACAAGTGACGGAAGATTTCTCCGGGAAGCAGCGCCGCTGCTCGTCGCCTGCGGTGGAGGGAGGTGGTAGTCAGAAGCCGGACTTCCTTGATGGCTTGCCGGACGATATCGTTGTCTGTATCCTTTGCAAGCTCAGCTCTTCCGCCGCCTGCCCTTCCCACCTAATCAACATACTCTTAACGTATTATTCCTTCTTTAAATCCTAGCTTTATGATGTGATCGGTTCGATTTCGTGATTTTTGCTTCGCATTCGGGGTAAAAATCTGATCTTTTTGTGGTTTGGGTGACAGATGTAAAAGATTGAACGGACTAGGTCTGCATCCCCTGGTTCTTTCGAAGGCGTCGACGAAATCGCTCGCGGTCCGGGCGAAGAACTGGTCGGAATCCGCCCACCGCTTCTTGAAGCAGTGCGCCGATGCCGGAAATCTGGAAGCGTGCTATATACTGGGGATGGTAGGTTGAGATTCCCCTATTTCTCTCTCAGTATCTGGTGCTATTTTTCTTGGAATGGAGGGATTAAAGGTGTGATTTTGGGCAGATCCGATTCTACTGCCTCCAGAACAGGGGGAGCGGGGCGGCGCTGATGGCGCGGGCGGCCATAGGATCGCACGCGGCGGCGCTCTACTCGCTGGCGGTGATCCAGTTCAACGGCAGCGGCGGGTCGAAGAACGACAAGGATCTCAGGGCCGGCGTCGCGCTCTGCGCTCGCGCCGCCTTCCTCGGCCACGTCGACGCCCTCCGCGAGCTGGGCCACTGCCTCCAGGACGGATACGGCGTTCGCCGGAACGTCGCCGAGGGTCGCCGCTTCCTCGTCCAGGCCAACGCCCGGGAGCTCGCAGCCGTTCTCTCTTCCACCCGCTGGCCACCGGCGGAGGCGGCGGCGATGCCTATAGGGTGCTGCCCGCTGCTGAGCGACTTCGGATGGAGCGTGCCGGCGCCGGAGCCGCACCCGGCGAACCGGTTCTTGGTGGAGTGGCTTAGGGCGCGGGGAGGCGGGGCGGGGGAGGGGCTGAGACTTTGCTCGCACGGGGAGTGCGGGCGGCCGGAGACGCGGCGGCACGAGTTCCGGCGGTGCTCGGTGTGCGGGATGGTGAACTATTGCTCCCGGGCTTGCCAGGCGCTCGACTGGAAGCTCGCCCACAAAGCCAAGTGCACCCCCATGGACCGCTGGCTCCTCGACGGCGGCGCTGCTGCGGCCGAGATCGCGGCCGCCGGAGAGTACGGCGCCGCGGCCGTTGGTGGTGACGGTGGCGGTATGGAATGATGGAGGTTAGCACTCCTGTGGTCGAAGTTGGGATGACTTAATTTAGAGGAGTCTTTTGTTTCTCTCTCGGTTGTACAGTAGAGAAAAAAAATACTGCTCTCCTCTACGTTTACTTATCTTTTCCCTTCTCTAATCTAGTTTTCACAGTACCGTTTTAGATGGAGGTATGTGACCTCCTTTGAGACAGAAAGCTATTCGGCTGTTCTTAATTTTGATCTAATTTATGCAAAAAAAAAAAAAAAAAAAAAAAAAAGTTGGCTCTTTTTTTAGTCACCAGTGGATTTTGTGTGGACGGTTCTGAAGCGTTTTATAATTTATTTGTCTATTTTATCAATTAAAAAGTTTTAAATAATCTAGTATTTTAAAAATAATAAATTTCAATACTCGTATAAAAGTATGTAAAGCGTATATATTAGGTTCTCCAGTGGTTGAGGAGGAGATATCTGTGTATTGTGTGCCTTTGATCCTTTCAACAGGCAAACAGGAAAACGTTTAACCTAGTTGAAAATAGCAATGCGCTTGTGCCACAAATTGAAGCTTGGTAGTGTGGCTCGCAAGATGGGTTCCAAAAATTTTTTCCTGGAGATATATATGAATAGGTTTTTGAGTAACCATGGTTTGAGACTCAAGTAGCTTGGGTGAAGCTGGAGATGCAAATTACCTACTTGGAGCAACATTTGATATATATTCATGGCCCAAGCAGAATTATGAACAAAGCTACTCTCTGTTTCTCCTATGAACTTGTTGTTTATAAGAACGCTTTCTGCCACATGGCCGATCATCTTAACTCGGATTACTTAGGTGCTGACACAACCCTTCATCCTTTTAAAATATATTAGACACTTTGATCGGGAGACCTTTTACTCAAAATAAACTTAATGTTTTCAAGCCCATCATCTCAAAAGTTTTTCTTCCTCACTTAAATTTATTCTCATTTCATTCACATAATATTATCATATCTTCAAGACAATCTTGTATTCATGGATAACATTCTGGTCCATTATAAAAGAAGGTGATGCTGCACTAATTCTTCGGATCTTTTCCTTATAAGCCCATGATATTAAAAATTTTTGTGACACTTGTAGAGAGCTCATTCTTTATGCTTTAACCCTATTTTTGAGTTGAGATTTTTCACCTCTTTCTAGAAAACCCTTCTTTTTCGAGAGGCCCTTTCATCATGCAAGTTGGAAGGAAAAAAAATAATAAAAAAAAATTCAAGTAAAGAAGTCCATATGAAAGAATCAAAGAGAGCAAGAGAAGCGTGACGAACTTTCACGGCTTTCACTTTTTTCGTGTTAACTTTCCTCAGAGCAAGTGGACTTCCCTAAATTGCCTTTGCGTTGGGGTTAAGTTGATGGCTGGAGAGGAGACAAATTATCCGATAAACAAAGCCATATAATAATACTCACAATAACACTTCCATGACTCGAGTCATATAATAATCCATATATTGATGGTTCCATTTTCCTCATGAGATTACAAAAAAATAAAGAGGGAGACAGTGAGTAGTGAGGGGAGTTACAGGAATCCAAAGCTCCAATAGATCAAAATCTATTATGCCCACGATCTACCAACCTTTTTGCAGTTGATGGTCAAAAAGAAAAATAAAAATAATTTAAAAAAAAAAGAGAGAAAAAAAAAAAAAAGCTGCGATTTGGTTCTCAGCTGTCAAAAGCTAACCCACCTTCGTTCTCTCTCCCTCTCCTCCTTATCCTGATCTAGCCTCCACCCAACAAGTGGAGGTGTGATGCTTTCCAGCACTAGGAACAGTGTGTAGGGGTGAACGTACCTTCGGGTGATGGGATGTAGCGTGGAAGGTTCACCGAAAAAGGTGACGCAGAGGCCAGATTCGATCCCACCCACCTCCAACGGACTGTCCTTGGCCTCGAGCCGGCCTCGCTTAATTTGTTGATTTTTTCGGATGGTCGGTGACGGGATGGTGTAGCGCCACCAATGTTCCTTGGAAATTCAAATACATTGACATGGCTTCAATTAGAATGACTAAAGATGGAAGTAGAATGACTGGATCTAAACATTACATTTAAATTTAATTTGATATGAACTCGAAATATGAAGTAATAAAAAATAATTGATGATGTGGTATGACCAGGCTTATCCAACTCAAAATTGATGTGGTCATAGGTTCCGAAATTTAAATAGATAGTCATTCTATTTGGATTAATTTGAGCCCTCTTATCTCACTCTATGAAAAAATATACTTCCTATACCGCACCAATAATCAAAAATTACTATAACGATCCCAAGTAGTTATCTTATTTCTTAAATTAGTTACAATATAATCTTTCAAAGTTATAGCATGATCTCAGTCCATTATAGTACAACTCTCTGAAGATTTCAGATCCCTCACTATATATAGACTTAGAGCACCTTCAAGAAAGATACAAAGAAAAATCAATGACAACCCTACAATACTAAAATTCTCATTCACTTTTCTTTTCCCATACTAGATTTTTCTTTTAACTTAAGCACCCGAGAGCTACCAATCTTGTGAGTTTTTTAATTAATTGCTTTTTTGTACAACAATGGAGATGACCTGTATCATTGACAATAAATTATATTTATAGCTCACATTTATTGATGGATTATAAGATGCAAGGCGACATTTTATAGAATGGCACAGTCCTTGATGTAACTAAAATGTGCTGGTCCAAAAACAGGACAACAAAATAGCACAAGAAACAATGATCAGGAGAAAAGGATGGGAGAGAAAAAAAAAAATTATCGAAAACTTATAAAATAATAAAAAAGTGCAACGCGTGCGGTGCTTGGCGACTCTTAGAAATGCGGATAAAGAACGCTATGCAGCCGAGAATAGATCATTCCAAGGACTAACTCATACATGGCTCACGAACACTCTCTCTTCAAAAGCGCACCCCCACTTCATTGAACAAAAATCCTATAATGCGTGCATCAAAAAATATCATGTGGATGAACTTCCTATTTTACTATTTTTCCTAAGGCACTCGTCTTAAAAAGAAAACATCAAAATCAAATCAAGATAGGATTCCTCCTGTTAGCAAAGTCTGTCAATTTCATCATCTAAAAACATGTAAGAAGTCTAGATGATATATAGTATATGGATGATATATGCCTTGCAAAATAATTCTTGGCATTTTAATACAAACCTCCAAATAAATCAATACATAGTTTTAAAATATGATATTCACCAATACATACATGGCTAGATGATACACACATTGCAAAATAATCATTTAGTATTCCAAAAATATCTCTGAGTTATATAATTTTCAGAATGTAATATTTATTGATACACATTATCAGATAATTTATATCTAATAAAATAGTTATTCGATGTCTCATTATGTACCTTTTAGTAAATCGATACATAGTCTCCATAATATGATGTTCACCAATATATATGATAAGCTTTTTTGACACACATTCAGCAACAACATAATACATATCTCTATGTAAATTAATATGCAATGTATGGAATATGATGTTCATTAATATATAGTACATAACTGGTTAATACACTTCTAGTAAAATAGCCATCCAATATCCCAATACACATCATAATATAAATAATACATAATTTTCTGAACATGGTGGTCATAAGTATATATTACATAGCTAGTATTGAAGGATTATTCGTTATCCAGACCGAAGATATGGACCGATAAGAAGATGGATAAAAAGATGTGCAGAATCAAGGTAGTAACATCATTAGATACGGGATCGGCATGATAACATGCAGAATAAAGAGACAACTTCTTTCGAATCGATAGGGAGTTATGTGCATAGCTTGATACTTCTAACTTCGATCGATCCTTATCCTAGCCTCCAATCTAACTGTCATCAATCAACTTCAACCTCCATGATAACTAGTGATTGGGAAAGCCGATCTCAAACTTCAATGATATGTATACTTTGGATATCCCGACCCCTACTCTAACCAACATCACGAGCACAACTCTTAGCTTCGGCATTTACATCAATCAGCCCACTCCTAAATATTCTCA
Organism: Cocos nucifera; assembly: GCA_006176705.1. Lineage (NCBI taxonomy): Eukaryota > Viridiplantae > Streptophyta > Magnoliopsida > Arecales > Arecaceae > Cocos > Cocos nucifera. The sequence goes on along the minus strand of QRFJ01001485.1, from coordinate 105,868 downwards.
ACCAAAACTAGCCGATCCTATCTACACCTTCAATTTAAATTCAAAAATATATGCAATGCTCCAGCTAGCTTCAAAACAAATATGACAAGCCTAACCACTTAATCCCACAGATTTCAGCCTAAAATCATGCCACTATCATGCCCTAATCAACCAAACAAATTTTCTTAGCGGTTTGCCAACTCTCACCTATAAAAAATATTAGAAAATGTATCCTAAAGTCAATCACTAATCTATTGACGATTGAGCTATTTTATAACTGTAATTGATTTATTAATGAATAAAATAAATATTTTGATATTTTCATTACAAAGTCTACATCTGTTAATAAACTTCATTATTGTGATGAAGTTCTTAGGACCATTTAGTTTCGATAAAAAGAGAATTTATTGATTAGTTCTTAAACTGTTCATGATCAAATAATACATTGTTAATTAGGACGACATTGTTTATCGAGCATTAGTCATTGTATGTCATATAGGTTTATTGTCCTCTTAACCAAGGAGTATGGAGATACTGATATAGCATACAAGTGAGATGTAAGGGTATATCGTCACTAAACTTAACTAACTTCAAAGCATTTTGCTGTCGAGAATTGCTCTGATAGGATATACGTATAAGTATCTTTTAGACCTGAGATTACCACAGTGGCTTGCAAGCAATTATCATGCTTTGGTACCAGACTAACTAAATTTTTAATTCAGTAATGAAAGATTTTTGGGCACAGTCAAGTACTCGCGAAGTCGGTGAATGATTAAGATAGAATTGACCACTCCAAGAGTTGGAGAAAAATGCATCACTATATTTTAATATAGCAAAATCTTGACCATGATAATTTATGAGATGGATTTGATATTTTGAAATATAATGTGGATGGCCTAATCAGAATTGACAGTTAAACTCTGAGGCATCCTACGAGCATTTTAGTCAAGAAGATGAATTATATGAAAACTATATCCACATGGATGAAGAAAATCGTGCAGAATTTGTCATGCTACTTTCAAAAAATATTTCAAAAATAGCAATGATGTAGTAAAAAATAATTAATCTAATTAATTATCTACTGATCATATCAGATTATTTAATCCTATACATTAGAATCTAAACATAATATGCATGCATACATCAATAGATCTAAAAATAAAACTATGTAATAAACTATTTACTACATCTACGTGTTCAGAATATAATATCTTTTCGTGGATAGTCGATCATCATAATCTGAGTCCATCAGATAATACTCTTATACACGTCATAGCCACATATATGTCCGGCCTCTACGGTTGGTTCACACGGAGCTCCTGATCCCGATCAGCCCCATTGGAGTGCTAGCTCCTCACTGGGGCCTTCGATGGCTGATCATGATCGATCCAATCGATCGTATACTTTCTAATTTTTTAGATATTCTAAAAAATTAAAACATAAATATTGGAGGATGATGAACATGTATTTCAAATTTGGTGGCGATCCGATGCTCACAGCACTTGATCTCTCCATCCGAATCCAGATTTCCAAATCTAGGATTTCACTCGGTCCAAAAGTCCCGACATACTAAAAATCCTATCACACCCTCTCTGTATAGAGTTTTTCCATGAAATAAGTTTTCATGAAAAGATAACTTTCAGATCTATAATCCCTATTTAGATCATGTCTAAAAATAGAATATTCTTAGAGATGAAAATCATAAGAGAAGAGAGGCATAAAGAAAAAGAAAAGTGCTATAGGATCCTGTTCACCTTTACTCCAAGATTTTTTTCACTCAAAACTGATACCCAAATACTCTAAAATTTTTACCACATAATGCTAACCCCTTCTTCTACATGCAAAATTTTTTTTATAATTTATTAACATAAATACCATGAGAAAATCAAATAAAAAATGATAAGAATCGAGTGGTTAAGAGGTTTTAACCACTCACTTAATTTCAAAAATCAAATGAGCCTCTTGTCCTTATCCAATGCCCCCTCCCTTATATTTAACACGTAGAAGGACTCTTCTTCTGCATGTACATTTTTATTTCTCAAAAAATATTTGATAAACAAAAGGAAGGGCGTGGGAAGCAGAGTGAAAAAGTCAAAAATGGTGGACGTATGGGAGAATTTGAATTCAAACTTTATTTGACTTGGTCCTAATTGGTTTCAATCAAACCAATTAATTTAGACCCAATTAAATTAGGTTAAACCCAACCAAATTAAGCTTAGCCTAATTCAATAAAATTTTAATTAAATTAAAAATTAATTAGATCTACGTTCTGATCAAATCAGGGTCAAAACTTTCATAGCGATGAGGTCATCTCATGACTCGATCAGATTAAATCCAATCAAATCAAATTCAATCAGACTTGATCAAATCCTCATCGCTCAATCAAATTGAGCTAATCAGCAATTAAATTGCTAATTAATCTTTTAAAAAATATCTAAGTCCAAATCGAATGGATTACTAGGCAACAGAGTCCTATCAACATGAAATTCTTGAAGAGTCCTAAATTAGTGGAACTTTTGAATCTAGTATCCCAAACGAATCGAACTCACGATCATAGAGTCCGAGAGTAGTGAAACTCTTGATCAGAGAGTCTCAGATGAGTAGGACTCAAAGTCTCAGTCCAGTAGGACTTTTGATCATAGAGTTTCAGTTCAGTGGAACTCTTGACCATGGTATTCTAGATTATCAGAACTCATGATCAGAGAGTCCCAGATAAGTAGGACTCAAAGTTTCAGTCCAGTAAAACTTTTTGACCATAGAATTTTAGATCAATGGGACTCTTGATCAGAGAGTCCTAGACAAGTCGAACTTAGAGTCCCAGTCCAGTAGGACTCTTGACCACAGAGTCTCAGACCAATGGAACTCTTGATCAGCCATCAGATCAGGTACGAATTTTTAATGTGTGTGATCCCGTAGGTCTGAACCTAAGTCGATAACATAAAAATTAATTTCTATACTAATCGAAATGATCATCTAGTAATGGTACCCAACGTTCGGATAGGTCGTCACAATCGCAACATTCAGAACCTACGCAAATATGATTACCGTATAATTCATCCCTATGATCTCTGTGTAATAGATGACTCAGGGTTAAACTATCAATCCTAGAAAATACATCTATGTCGTGTCTCAAAGTAATTAGTCCTATGACTCCTCACTAAGACTACCCTGACCAAGATTTTACTAAATTAAAACACAATTGAATACAGCTCCTGAAAGTGGTCAATCCCATCTTGATACATGTACTGACTCCACAAGTACTTGACTGTGCCCAGAAATCTTCCATCACTGAATTAGAAATTCAGATAGTCCGACACCAAAACATAGTGAGTTGCTTGAAAGTCACCATGATGATCTCAGGTTGGAGGGATATTTATATCCATATTCCATCGAAGCTAATCTTAACAGAAGAAAAGCCCTAGAGTTGGTCACATTCAGTGTAGATGTATCCATACATCTCACTTGCATGCCATATCAGTGTCTCAATACTCCTTGGTTATGAGGACAATCAACCTATATGGCACACAATGATCTATACTTGATAAATATTGTCATCCTATGTAACAACGTATTATTTGATCGTAAACTATTTAAGGACTAAATGATAAATCCTCCTTTGTCGAATCTAGATAATCCTAAGGACTTCATCATAACACAGAAATTCATTAGAAGATAACAAAATTTATGATGAAAATTACCAAAATAATTTTTATTAATTTATAATTTATATACAATTACAAATATATGGTCCAACCGTCAACAGACTGATGATTGGCTTTGGGATACATTTCCAACAATCTTCCACTTGGACTAAAGCCAATCGGTGTAGTATCTAATACCTATCTTCGACTTAAAGTCGTCAAACTTCTTCACCACAACAGCTTTAGTGAATGGGTCGATCAGATTCTTCTTTTCATCGATTTTTTGAAGGTCGACGTCACCTCGATCCACAATCTCTTGGACAAGATGGTAGTGGCGCAGAATATATTTCGTCCGTTGGTGTGCCTTTGGTTTCTTCATCTGAGCAATGGCTCCAGAGTTGTCGCAATAGAGCAGAACTGGACCATCAAAGAAAGATGCTACTTAAGCTCGATGATGAATTTTTTTAGCCACACCGCTTCTTTGGCAGCATCTGATGCAGCGACATACTCTGCCTCACAAACTAAATTGATCATAGTGTGCTGCTTGGAACTCTTCCAGCAGACGACCCCACCATTAAGGATAAATATGTATCTCGACACACTCTTACTATCATCATGATCGGACTGGAAACTGGAGCCTATGAACCTCATAAGTTTTAAGTCTGATTCACCATATACAATCCACTGGTCCTTAGTATTTCTTAAATACTTCAGGATAGTTTTAACAATCTTTCAGTGATTCTTCCTTGGATTAGATTAGTATCTACTCACTACACTTAGTGAGTATGCCATATCTGATTGCGTACATGTCATAGCTTACATTATAGAATCCACTGCTGATATTCTATTCAAATGCTCTCTATTTAGAGGTATTGTTGGACAATCCCTCTTTGAAAGAGAAATTTCATGGCCTATCGGTAGATAGCCTTTCTTAAAAATTTTCATACTGAACCATTTCAGCACAGTATCAATGTACGTGGACTGAGACAATACAAGCAATCTTTTAGATCTATTTCTATAGATCTTCACCCCTAGGGTGTAGGAAGCTTCTCCCAGATCTTTCATGGAGAACTGTGATGACAGCCAGATCTTTATTCCTTGTAATGTAGGAACATCATTTTCGATTAAAAGAATATCATCTACATACAATACTAGGAATACTATTACTGGACCATTAGATCATTTGTATATGCAGGGCTTTTTTTCGTTCTTAACGAAGCCATACGTTTTGATTGTTCTATCAAATCATATGTTTCAACTCTGAGATGCCTGTTTTAGTCCATAAATGGATCTCTGAAGCTTACACACCTCAGACTCATCTATGAACATAAAACCTTCAGGTTGTATTATATACACCTCTTCATCCAGCTCTCAGAAAAGTTATTTTCACATTCATCTATCAGATTTTATAGTCCAGATAGACAGTTATACCAAGCATTATTTGAATGAATTTGAGCATTGCCACAGGAAAGAACGTCTCGTCATAGTTAATACTATAATGTTGATGATACCCCTTGGCAACCGGACGAATTTTATAGGTCTCCATTTTTCTATCTGCGCCTCTTTTTCTTTTGAAGACCCACTTACATTCTATGGATTTTATTCCTTCGGGTGGATCAATGAATATCCATACATCGTTGATCTTCATGGATTCCATCTCAGATTTTATGGCCTCAAGCCATTTCTCAGAGTCGGATCTCTGCATTGCATCCATATAGATGATTGGGTCTTGATTATTCTCATCGAGTTCGATAGGATCTCCGTCCTAGATCAAAAAATCATAGTATCTATCCGGTTAACATGGTACTTTATCAAATCTCCTTAAGGATGCTTCTACAATAGATTCTGAATTTGATCTAATCAGATCCAGCTTAGGTTCAACAACTTATGTCCGTTCTTCCATCTATCATACTTTATCAAGTTCGATCTTGGAGGCATTAGTTCTTTCACTAAAGAACTTCTTTTCTAAAAAGACTGTCTTAAGGTTGACAAATACTTTTTGCTCATCAGTAAGGTAGAAGTAGTATCCTTTAGTTTATTTTGGATAACTTATAAAACTATACTTATCAGACCTAGATCCAAGCTTGTCTGTCATCAAATATTTGACGTAGGCCAGACACCCCCAAATCCTAAGGAGTGAAAGCATTGGCTTATGCCTTATCCATATTTCATATGGTATTTTATTAACAGATTTACTCAAAACCCTATTTAGAATATAATAAGTTGATTTAAGCGCATATCCCCATAGGAAGATCGACAAACCAGCAAACCTCATCATGGATCGAACCATGTCTAACAGGATCCGATTTCTTCTTTTAGATACACCATTATGTTGTGGTATTCCAGGAGAGGTCCATTGGAAGAGAATCCTATTCTTCCCAAGATATATCAAAAAAATATTAGAAAGGTACTCACCCCCTCGATCAGATTGAAGAGTTTTAATACCCTTTCCAGTTTGCTTTTCTATCTCATTTCGAAATAGTTTGAATATTTCAAACGACTCCGACTTATGCTTTATTAAATAGACCTACCAATACCTCGATAGGTCGTCTGTGAAGGTTATGAAGTAGAAATATCCACCTCTAGCACTTGAGTTCATAGATCCACATACATCCAAATGTTCTAAACTCAAGAGTTCAGTGGCTCGTTCATCTTTTCCTGTAAAAGATAACTTGATTATTTTACCAAAAGACAGGACTCACAGGTTAGAAGTGACTCACAATCACTAACCTTAAGAATTCTTTCTTGAGCTAACCTGTTAATTCTATTCTTATTAATATGACCTAGCCTACAGTGCCAAAGATAGACATCAGACACATCACTAATTCTAGGGCATTTACTGGAGGATTGAACCATGTTAATAGGTATAGAAAGTAAATAAATTCTATTATTCAATTGTCCAATCAAAATTGTAACACCATTCAAAATGACATTACAAAATTTTTTTATTGATATTTCAAAACCATTGATAGCTAAAAGGTCTACAGAAATGATATTCAATAAGAAAGTTGGACAATAATGATATTTATTAAGAATAACTTTATTTGAATTGATTATAAGATTCATAATTTCTAAAGCTAGAATTGAAACTTATCTTTCATCTCCAACGTTCAGGAACCTCTTGCCTTGATCAAATCTCCTACTGACCTGCAAGCCTTGCATAGAATTACAAATATGATAAAGACTTTCAGTATCTAATACACAGATAGTAGAATCAAATAAGAAAAAATTGCAAGATGGTATCATATAATTATCTTGCCCAGTAACCACTTACTTTTTTCTCGACTTGTTCGGATCCAGGGAGATAATGTACAGAAGACAGTTTCTCTTTCAGTGCCCCTACTTCTTATAGAAGAAGCACTCTACCTGGCTCTAGTCGGGCTTGCACTTCTTAGTCTGATCCTGTGCAGTCATCCCAGCATGCGGCCGCATCTTCTTATTTTTCTTCTTCTTATTCTTCTTTCCTTTCTTAAAGGATCGACGACCAGAAGAAGATCCTTCCACTACATTCATCATCTTCTTGTGGAGTTGGTGATCCTTCTTAAAGTTTTGAGCAACCCCAACAAGCTGTGGTAGTTCACTGCAGGCTTTGTCATTCTAAAATGAGTTAGGAAGGGGAGGAAAGACTTAGGCAAAGAATTAAGGTTCACATCCTTACCGAGCTGCTCGTGCAGGAGAAAGTCCAACTTGCTAAGGTGCTCAATCATCTCGATCATGTACAATACATGATCGATGATTGAGGCCTCGTCCCTCATCCGAGTATTGAAAATGGCATAACTTATTTTATGCCTTTAAACGTCGTCCGGTGTGCCAAAAGAGTCATTCAATATTTGAAGCATTTTCTGTGGCTAGGATTTTCAAACCTTTGGCTGAACTCGTTATTCATTATCGTCAGCATTATACATCGAATGATGGTACGGTCATTGAGCTACTTCAGATAAGTATCTTGGACTGCTTTCCTAGCATTCGGAGCTGGCTCCTTAGGTGCTCGATCCGTTACCACATAAAAGATTTGCTCATGCTCTAGGATGATTTTTAACTTACGATACCAGCTATCATAGTTGGATCCCATTAATTTATCATGGTCTAACAATGATCGGAGTGATAGGTTAGTGGCCATATCTACACAAAAAGAAAAACCAAACCTAATTAGTATATAAATTATTAATCCTAAAGACTTGAACTTCAGTCTAAAGGTCCTTCTACTATTTTATACGAATTGATAGTCTCTACCTTCAATTCGAGGAATTACTCTAATTTCTTAGTGGGTACTAGAATCCACATAGACTACATATGAGTCTAACTTTGGTTGGTCAACCCATGTGTACCTATGGGTAGATTCAAAATCAATTATTTCTCTAAACAACTTTAGTAACATTGATTTTGCCCCATAGACCTAATCAGTAGGCTTTGACCTCTACTGAAAAAGATTCTGTTAGGTCCAACCATTAACATGACCACATTTGATCTTATCTAACCAATAAATGATCAGGCCCGACTTTGATCGAACAACCTAACCACCATTAGAAAGTCTTAACTAAATTATCATTTTATGAATGATAATTTCATTAGTCAATAATCATCAGATCTTTGGACCTTCAATGATCATTATACTAATGAACTCATTATCACTCAACTTAATGGGAGGCTGTGATTTAGTTATCTATATAACTATTTTATTTTTAAGGATCTAATAATTTTAGAAAATTTAGTTAACTAATTTAAGAAAATTTAGCTAGCCAATTTCGATCCTCTCACTGACTTCACCAAGTTAGAAAAGAATATAATCTAAGCTAGCATTAGGATAACCTAAATCAGTTAGGCTAATTTACCTAATAGATATGGATGAGCCCGAATCATCAAGTGATCTAATCAAAATCTAACTCATCAGGATGGTCAGGTAAGCGAGATTAGTGGAAGGGATATGCCATTAACTCGTCAAAGACTGAATCAGTGCGAGTAGCTTCTAATTAAAAACCATTGGTCAAACTGCCAAACTTATCTTAAATACCATCTGGTTCATTAGTTTTAATTTGACTAATCTAGTAATTTCAGATTCGACCGTGTAGCCTTGAATCAAGTCCATTTGGTCATTGTTAAAGGTATGGACTTGACCAACTATAACTATTATAATTGAGTCTATAGAGTCCTTGACCTAATCTAAATAAATATTTAATTAGATTTGATCAATTACTCTAAATTAGTCCATCTTTTAACTAACCTTAGGTCTAACCTAATTTATGAACCTAATTTAGCTAACCAAATAATCCATAAATTTATGATTAATGACTTAGAGTCTTAATTCATAATTTTAGATACTAAATTATTATACTTAATTTTTAATTAAGTTTTTGAGCTAAGGATTAGGGTTCGAGATTTTAAAAATATTTTTAATTTTGAAAGGTTCTTTACAACTTAGCATTGTTCACCAATTGAGTCGACTCATTTCAAAATTAAATTATCTCAATTCATAAACAATACTAGTTGTAGGATTTAATTTGAAACTATGTACACTACATAATCATAAAATCATTGAAGGGAAATCCTGATTTTTCGGTCCAGGTTCGTCCAGATCTGATTAGATCAAGAGATATATTTCAAAAATTTTCTCTTGATCTCAATCAGATCTTGATATATTTCAGATCTGATTCTTATTATTTTAATAAATAAAATAAAATAAGATAAATTAAATCAAATTTAATTTATCTGATTTGGGTAATCCTATTACCCTGTAGATGATCCTGATTGCAGCGGAAGATTCTGGATCTAGCCATGCAAGCGCCTGGCCTCTACCGATATTACTCGGGTTGGATCTGAAGATCCTCTTCTTCTCTATCACACCTCCAAAAATCAGATCTGGATCTGATCTGGAGGATCTTCAAAACTCTTTTGAAGATCTGCAGTCGTCCTTTTGCAGCAGCGCAGCCTTCTTGCTTTTGATCGCCTTTCCTTGATCTGAATCGCACCAACCTAAGTCCAAAACTCTTTTGGACGTGGAGAGCAAGGGGAGAAGAGACTATGGCGTGGAGAAGGAGGGGAGAGGCAGCCTTGGGGTGTGGGGTTTCTCAATTGAATTGCATTAGCATTAGGGTTGGGTGCAGGGTCTTATTTATAGACCTCTTGTGATCCAACTCCTCTTCCTCTCAACCAATCACAACCCTTTGTGAAATCAGATCTAAATCTGATTGGTTGGAATAGAGACCCCTGGATTCCTCCTTAGAGGGCGCCTAAGACCAGTCAAACTGGATTCTTAGTAGAACTCTGATTGGAATCCAAAAGGGAGGTGGAGTCCTTGTCCAACAAGGACTCCTAGGCGCCTCCTACTTGGGCTCACGCCACCCTTGGCGTGCGCCCTTCTCCTTGCCAGGTTCTGATAGGGGGACAGGCCCCCACCAGCTCTCCAATAGGTGCATGACATGTGGTCAAAAGTCAAAGGGTCAATGGTCAATGTTTGACCAATCAAAGATAGACTTTTGACCAAAGTCAAAGAACAAGAAATGGCAGGTGACCAAAAATGGCAGGTAATGTCTTACAAATAAGACAACCTATTCTGACTTGGACAACCTCCAGTCAGACCATATGAAGGCCTCTGATTGAGCACAAACTCCTTTGGCTCAGTCAGGACAACTTATTTATGATAGTAAAAGAAGAACGTTAGGTTCAATCGAGTGCTAGCACGATTTCCTTGAACCTAATTGAATCTCATTCAGATCAATTGAACTAGATCAGTTCAATTGATGATCACCAGATTCAAACCCTTGTTTGTGTGACCCAGTTAGGTTCAGTTCTGTATGGTAATGGGATATGTCATGATCTCTATCATAGACATCATCGAAACTCCTTTCGATGGATCAGAACTCTTCTGATTCGAATAGCTAGAATGATCGATTATCTAAATCATTCTAATTGCTCCCAAAATCCACCAGTGACACCTAGCAGTATATGGTGGCAACCCATCAGAGCTGAATGCGAACCTCTTGGTGTAGCTACCTGTGTGATTCAGTTCTTCTATCGTGAGCCCCGATCAGATTAGGGTTAAGGTGAACTCGTCAAACCCTAGTCTCTGTCATATGATGTAATCATTCGATTCGAGTCCAATGTGAAAATCTAAATAGAAACTCTTTCTATTATTTCACTCTACCATGGCCATGGATTTCTGGACTTGATTCTCATGATCATCATAGGGCTACTCCTCTACCACCGAGGTAGATAGATCCCATCTTGATGCAATCCAGTTCCTACAATGAACATGTCACAGCCAATATACACCTCAGGGTTCCATATGGCTAGGAGACCGAGTAATGGTGTAGTCAAACTATAACACCCTCAAGGTGAACTGCCGATGCATCTCAGGTCAAAGAACCAGACACACTACTGCAGCATCGAGTCAGTCATTGACGAGAAGGTAGACTTCTAATGACTACTCGAGGTGGTCACGCTCAGTGCCCTCGTTCTCTAACGAGTACCTGTACTCTCGCTCCGGTGTCTCCACACCGTAGACTCAAGACTCATCTACTAAAGAGAAGCGATCGTACACCAACCTTCCGAATCAATCACCATCCTCATGATGATCCTATGGTCGGGAGCTGTTTATGAGTTAATAATGATTATTCATGTCTTAAATTTTCAACTCTTGAAAATATGAATTATCATTACCATTAACTTAAAAGATGTATCACAGACACTAAATACACATGTGTGATAGAAAATAACCCATTTCATTGATTTTAGTCAAAATTATAATTTTGCCCCTAGAAGTGTATTATAAGTGTCAGCCAATTCTGGCTTCTAGGGCACATATATCTAACAATCATGAATCAAACTTTATCTAATTATGCATTCATAATCATAAATTAGATTAAAATCTAATATAATTAAATCATAAAAATATTAGATCAAATCTAGTAATTTCATGATTAATAATATAGATCAGCAACGTACCAGAACAATCTTTTCACTATAGAAGGTAAACCCTACAGCAGGACAACCTACAGTCCATGCGATCTAGATTTTAATTTTTTAGATCTAATTACTCTAATTATTAGATCAAATCTAAATTATTAATCTAAATATATAAGTATATCATGTTTAAAGAACCTTTCTCTGATACCATTTGAAGAAAATAGTGCAGAATTTGCCATGCTACTTTCAAAAAATATTTTAAAAATAGTAATGATGTAGTAAAAAATAATTAATTTAATTAATTATCTACTGATCATATCAAATTATTTAATCCTATATATTAGAATTTAAATATAATATGCATGCATACATCAATAGATCTAAAAATAAAATTATGTAATAAACTATTTACTATATTTACGTGTTCAGAATATAATATCTTTTTGTAGGTAGTCGATCATCATAATCTGAGACTATCGAATAATGATCTAGTATCACATCATAGCCGCACATATGTCTGACCTCTATGGTTGGTCCACATGGAGCTTCCGATCCCGATCAACCCTACTGGAGTGCTAGCTCCTCATCGAGGTCTTTGATGGCTGATCACGATTGATTCGATCGATCGTATACTTTTTAATTTTTTAGATATTTTAAAAAATTAGAATATAAATATTAGAGGATGATGAAGATGTGTTTCAAATTTAGTGGCGATCCGATGCTCACAGCACTCGATCTCTCCATTCGAACCTAGATTTCCAAATCTAGGATTTCACTCGGTCCAAAAATCTTGATACACTAAAAATCCTATCATGCCCTCTCTGCATGGAGTTCTTTTATGAAATAAATTTTTATAAAAAGATAACTTTCAGATCTATAATCTCTGTTTAGATCATATCTCAAAATAGGATATTCTTAGAGGTGAAAATCATAAGAGAAGAGAGGCATAAAAAAAAAGTGTTATAGGATCCTATTCACCTTCACTCTGAGATTTTTTTTTGCCCAGAACTGATGCTCAAACACTATAAAATTTTTACCATATAATGCTAACCCCTTCTTCTATATGCACAAAAAAATTTATAATTTATTGACATGAATACCATAGGAAAATCATATAAAAAATGATAAGGATCGAGTGGTTAAGAGGTTTTAATCACTCACTTGATTTCAAAAATCAAATGAGCCTCTTATCCTTATCCAACGCCCCCTCCCTTATGTTTAATATGCAGAAGGACTCTCCTTCTATGTGCATATTTTTATTTCTTAAAAAATATTCAATAAATAAAAGGAAGGGCGTGGGAAGCAGAGTGGAAAAGTAAAAAATGGTGGATGCATGGAAGAATTTGAATTCAAACTTTATTTGACTTGGTCCTAACTGATTTCAACCAAATTAATTAAATTAGATCTAATTAAATAGATTAAATCCAATCAAATTAGGCTTAGTTTAATTTAATAAAATTTTAATTAAATTAAAAATTAATTAGATCTACGTCCTGATCAAATCAAGGTCAAAACTTTCATAGCGATTAGGTCATCTCATGACCTGATCGGATCAAATCCAATCGAATCAAATTCAATCAGACTTGATTGAATTCTCATCGCTCAATCAAATTAAGCTAATCAGTAATTAAATTATTAATTAATTTTTTAAAAAATATCTGAGTCTAAATCAAATAGGTTACTAGGCAATAGAGTCCTATCAACATGAAACTCTTGAAGAGTCCTAAATCAGTGGGACTCTTGAATCCAGTATTCTAAATGAATCGAACTCACGATCATAGAGTCTCAGAGTAGTGAAACTCTTGATCAGAGAGTTTCAGATGAGTAGGACTCAGAGTTTCAGTCCAATAGGACTCTTGGTCATAGAGATCTAGTCTAGTGGAACTCTTGACCACAGTGTTTTAGATTATCAGAACTCATGATCAAAGAGTCCCAAATAAGTAGGACTTAAAGTTTTAGTCTAGTAGAACTCTTGATTATAGAGTCCTAGTCCAGTGGGACTCTTTGACCATAGAGTTTCAGATCAATGAAACTCTTGATCAGAGAGTCCCAGACAAGTCGGACTCAGAGTTTTAATTCAGTAGGACTCTTGATCACAGAGTTTCAGTCTAGTGAAACTTTTGACTATAGAGTTTCAGACCAATGAAACTCTTGATTAGCCAATAGATCAGGTAGGAACTCCTAATGTGTGTGACCCTGCAGGTCTGAATCTAAGTTGGTAGCATAGAAATCAATTTCTATACTAATTAAAGTGACCATCTAGCAATGATATCCGACATCCGGATAGATCGAATAATTATAATTATAATATTTAGAATCTATGAGAATATGGTTATCGTATAATTCATCCCTATGATCTCTATGTAATAGATGACTCAGGGTTAGACTATCAATCCTAGAAAATATATCCATGTCGTGTCTCAAAGTAATTAGTCCCATGACTCCTCACTAAGACTACTCTGGCCAAAATTTTGTTAAATTGAAATATAATTGAATACAACTTCTAAAATTAGAAGTGGTCAATTTCATCTTGATACACGCACCGACTCCATAAGTACTTAATTATGCCCAAAAATCTTCCATCACTGAATTAGAAATTTAGATAGTCCAATATCAAAGCACAGTGAGTTGCTTGAAAGTCACCATGGTGATCTCAGATCGGAGGAATATTTATACCCATATTCCATCGAAGCTAATCTTGACAGAAGAAAAGCTCTAGAGTTGGTCACATTCAGTGCAAATATACCCATATATTTTACTTGCATGCCATATCAGTATCTCAACACTCCTTGGTTATGAGGACAACCAACGTATATGGTACATAATAATCTATACTTAATAAATATTGTCATCCTAAGTAACAACGTATCATTTGGTCGTGAACTATTTAAGAACTAAATGATAAATCCTTCTTTGTCGAATCTAGATAGTCCTAAGGACTTCTTCACAACACAGGAGTTCATTAGAAGACAACAGAATTTATGATGAAAAATGCTAAAATAAATTTTATTAATTTATAATTTATATATAATATAAATATATGATCCAACCGTCAACAGACTGATGATTGATTTTGGGATACATTCCCAACAGTGGGTTCTAAGAATGTTGTTTTATACATTCGACTTATTCGACCGTCGAGTACTATTACTAGATGGTCACTCCAATTGATATAAAAATTTATTTCTATACAATCGATTTAGATTCGAACCTATGGGGTCACATACATAAGAGTTCTTGATCTGATTGGATGGTTGATCGATGATTAAGAATCATTTTAGGATTAAACATTCAATATGATTGATGTTTAACCTAGTGCAAGTGTTGCAGAAGGATCCATTAGCAATTAAATTACTAATTAACTTAATTTGATTAAACTAAAGAATTGAGATTAATTTTAATTAAATATAATATAATTTAATTTAATTTAAACTTGATTGAATCAAGTTTAATTGATTTATTGGATGAGCCAATTGCAAAGAAGAACCAGTCCTAGTTCAATTAGGACTTATTTAAACCCAATCTTTAATTAATTAAAAATTAAATCAAAAATAAATATAATTTAATTTGATTTAATTAGGTTATTAGTTGGACTAAGACATATTCTAATTGGGTTAAAAAATTTTAATTTTATTTGGTTCAAAGATCAAGTTGGACTAAGTCAAATTGGGAGTTCTAGTGTGACAAGGACTTTCCTATTCTTGCACTAATAAATTTCTCACGCCCCCACGCCCATAGTTTTGGTTTCTACTTGAGATTCTCCATGCCAAAAATGAGTTCATGCACATTCCATCTCTTTCTTTCTTTCTTACATGGAAGTTGGTTGTAGACCAAGTCAAACAAGGAAGTTTGTTTTGATTTAAATTCTATAAGATAGAATTTTAAGGAAGCAAAATACCTCCTTGCCTTGTGCCACCCACATCCTTGATTTTTCTCTAGGATTTTTGATGGAAATAGGGGTGGTTTTGTGCGCCATTTGCTGGTGGTCCACTGTAGAAAAAAGAAGGGGGCGCCTAAGAGTTAGGCGCCCCATATGTTGCCTTATTTGGACAAGTCCTGACTAGGTATCTGACCTAGACAAGGATTTTGTCCTAACTCTCTATTTAAAGAAGCTTTGGTCTTGATTTTTTGAGAGATTCTAGATATTAGAGAGAGCCCCTTGGGCATGGAAAAGGCTGGGTGCAGAGAGCTTGGGGCGTGGGATTTTGTAGAGATACCAATTAAGATGTCTTGGTGAGAGAAACAAAGAAGAAGATGGTCTTCTTCTAGGATTTTTCTTTTACCTCTTCCTTCTTTAGAGATTTTTGAGAGGTGTCTCAAGTTCAAAAATCTCTTTCATTCCTTCTAAAAGTTGGAGAGTTCAAATTTTGAAGAAGAAAGATTTAGATCGACCATCGAAGAAGAATCAGCATAGTACTAGCATACTATACTAATTTTTAGGCATCGAACTTCTTATTAGTGATCGAGGGCTCGTGTGGACAACTTGTAGAGATCGGACGTGTATGCGGTTTGGAGTAACAACCTTAGGCATGGATCATCGAGTTAAGAAACTCAACTTGCAAAGATAAGGGTAATATATATGATCTCCCTGTTATATACCTAGATTTGATCTAGAGTTATTTTATTATTGATATGATCAACATGAAGTTTTATAATCTTTTAATTTTTGATTTAATATCATGCATTAATCATATAATAGGATCTTAGATTTAGAGATTTTTTTATATTTTTATAAATTAATATGATTAATTCATGTCTTCCACTACGTAGATTTGAAAAGATTTCAAAATCTGATCCTGAAATCCTAGATCGATTTTCTTAAAAAAAAACCAACAAGGAGACCCTCAGAGGTATACAAACACTCTCTTCATTTTTTTTCTATTATCTGAGATTGACTTGAGCATCGGAGGATTTTTGCTGGAGCCAACTTTATCCAGGACTTCATTGCAGATCATTTCTCTAGAGGAACGTGCCATCGTTCCAGCTACTTTGATCGATAGCCAGATTTTAGCATCTACAACTAGGTTATATGCATCTAATAAAATAGTCATATAGTGTTCCAATACATACCTTTAGGTAAATCCATATATATTTTCTTGAATACAACGTTCACCAATATATAATACATAGCCAAATGATATATACTCATGAGCTTCCTAATACATATCATAAGCTTCTTTAATTATGAAAAAGAGAGAAATTAGAAAAAGAAGAAAGAGGCTCGGGGAGGAGAAGGAATACCATAGAGAAAGGAGAGATGACTAGAGGATAGATGAAGAGAAAATTGATAAGAAAGAAGAGAAGATATAGGTGGATGGCCTCTCTTCATATGCACAATTTCATATATTTTTTTTTTTTTTAAGTCATAGGATTGATGGACTTCAATAATAATCGAAGTTCCATTTCAATTTGAATTTTAGGTTTTCTTTTTAAGTTGGGTATTAGAAAAAAATATCATAAAATACAATGCCTGTCACATGCGATATTCTCTAGTGTGTGCATTATAAGATTTTTGTACAATTCTTCATAGATACTTAAAATAATTCAATATCCTAATATGCTCTAATTATATCACTTCAAGACAAATTATGACACTGGTTATTATGCCAACAGTGGTAGGACATGGCGTTGGAAGTAGAGTCCCAACGTTCGCAAAAGGCAAAATTTCTATTCTATCTAGGATAGCATATGGATAACCAATTTGGATAACTTTCAGGAGGTATTTGGTTGGAGAGAATTGATGCTTGAAATGGAATTGTGAATAGGTGACTTTTAGTGGAATCATTTGATTGAGGAAAGTCTCATTCCAATTCTGATTTTGGAATAGAATAGAAATAGTCTAATTTTTCTAATATTCAATCTTGATTTTTTTTTAAGGATTTAAATCTTCATTCTGATTCTAGTTTCAATCATGAATCAATCACTAAGGAAGGTATGGCCATTCCAATTTGCATTCCCATCAATTTCAATTTGGATTTTAATTTTGGTTGCAAATCAAATATCCTCTTAGAGTAATGATAACTAGAAATAAAATCTCAGCGTAAATTGTTCGCTAACAATTTGTTATTGCAAACTGCATGATGCTCACATTGGAAAGACCTAGACTAGGTAGGATCCTAGTAAACCACTCCCAATAACCACAAAAAGACAAAATCCCTATTCTACTTGGGATAGTATTGGAACAACAAACAAGGATAACTTTAGAACGATAAAAACTAGAAAATATAATTCTAGCATTATAAGGAGCAAGATCTCCAACATTTTCTCATTAGAAATTACTTGCTCATACGGTAAAAACTAATTTTAAAATAATAGCCATAGAAATCTCAACCGATAAAAGTCGCTTGTACAAGAGCACAACAAACACATGAACACATTAAATTGAAGAAAGCTGTATAAAACCATCAAGTCATAAATATAATGAACTGCTGTACTAAAACATCCTCTGGAAGAATCTC
Organism: Cocos nucifera; assembly: GCA_006176705.1. Taxonomy (NCBI): domain Eukaryota; kingdom Viridiplantae; phylum Streptophyta; class Magnoliopsida; order Arecales; family Arecaceae; genus Cocos; species Cocos nucifera. Next base: position 87,888 of record QRFJ01001485.1, on the reverse strand, counting down.
GATACGAAGACTCTCAACTCTTATACCATGTAGAGTGCATTACTTAGTTCTTCAATTATGTCAAGATCATTAATATCAAAATCTATAACTCTAATAGAATATGGAAGAACATGATCGTCGGTATAGTTAAAATTTGTAATTCATGACCAAGACATAAATACCAAAATAGCACAAAAACAATAAGCTAAGGAAATTGGAAAAAGAATAAGTTCTATTATAAAATTAAAAAAAAAAAATTATATATTAAAAAAAAGAGTTAAAGCATCGTACTCGGCTCTCTACTCCTCTCATTGGGACATCTCAAAGCTGAGAATACTCCCATTACTTCACGGCTCTCGGTAATTTCTCTCCTAGGACCAATACATGCCTCATGAGATCTCTCTCCACAAAAGCAAACGCACCCCCCGTTCACGGGTGAAGGATGCCTTGGCTATATCCAAACAAACCTTCTTAAACCTATCATAAATTCACCATCCAAACCTGCTCCCATTATGTCGCTTCAAGACAAATTCTGACACTAGTTATTATAACATGGTCAAAACAAACAGCCATAAAAAGATAAAATTCCCGTTCTACTAAGGATAAAATTGGGATAACCCTAAAATAACGACAACATGTAATGAAATCCTGGTATAACAAGAGCAATGATTTCCAATGCTTACGAGTACTGCTGGTTAGGTTACCAGAACGTCAATCCGTTCAGACCTGCAGGTCAAGCATGGGTTCTGAATTGAGATCCAAACCTCAACTATTTTGAGTGTCATAAAATTTGATTGGGTTCCGAATTGAGATCCAAACTTCAACTATTTTGAGTGCATATCTTATAAAATTTGATTTGGCATGTCCAACGGTCATGTGTATGGTATATCTTCTGTTTGATTTAAAGATATAAAGCTAGTTCAGCTTGAGTACAAGTTAGGGTGAGATTGTCCGAAGCAGACATGGATACAACGGAAATCCAAGACTTTTGAGATATCATGAGTGGGATGCCTGTCCCATTGGATCCAGACCTCATGAAGTTGGATTTGACTTGGTCAAATCATCAAAACCAAATAAATCTTATTTAACTCGTAAAACACTGCATTTGGCCTTAAAAACTTGTATTTATTGTGAGCCGTTTCCAGCCTAATATGACGCAAATAGAATAAAATTGAATCTCAACTGAGTCAGCCATGACTATTTTCTCGTGAACAACTAGCACTTAACCCCCACGGAGGTTTGGTTGATCATAATAATCATAATTTTTTTATAATATTAATATTAATAAATCCAAAAATCAAAAATATTGTAAGATATATTTGTAGAATATATTTTATAAGTATCAAAAATAAAATGTAAGTTATCTGATATAAAGAGGAAAGCTTTGCTTCCCTCAATCCACAGCATAAAGCTTAGAAGTAATATGGGAAAGAAATTGGAACTCTTCCAAAAAAAAAAAATAGAATAGGAGAAATTATGTTTGTATGTCTATGCATATATGAAGCTCATGGCACTAATTTTACCATTCGGTATGCTTAATTTTATATTTGATAAGTTTTTTTTAATTTTTAAAATACTAATTTATCAAATATTTGATTTGATCTTTTCTAGTATTAATCTCAAAATATAAAGCAAATTTAAAATAATTGGCGTGTATGTACACTTCATGATCATCAATATCTATCACTAATGTATCATCCATAAACTGAACCATGTGTTTCGAAGTAAGGAGTCTATAGTTGTCTCTCATTGTAAGTACCCCAAAATTTTTATAGCATATGCATAATCCTCTTCCAGTATTGGTTTGAATTTGAAATCAAATTTATCTTCACAGTAGCACGTATCCGTTGATTATGTCATTTGAATAGTTAATTTTGTTATGAATTAATTTTGTTGCTTATATACTTTTTCTATAAAAATAAATATTAGAATATGTTGCTTCAAAATTATTATGTCTACATACCTTATCATCTAATAGAATCATGTCAAGATTTATAACTTCATTGTCCCATTGCAAATGAAAGTATTCCTGCATTCTAAGAACTCTTGCTTGGACGGTCTTTCTTGTTATCATTTGCTTGAATGATACATACTCCATTATTCCTTATTATCTTGTTCTTGCAAATATCTACTACAACTACAGTATTAATTTCTGCATAGTATAATATACATACAGCTACAAAGATATAAATCTACTGTTACAACATTGTTAATTTCTATATAATGTAATATATATATATAACTACAAAGCTATAAATAATTTTTTTTTAATGTAGATTTGCAAGATATATAAAAAATATAAGAGAAATATGAAATCAATTTTTACAACACAATAAAAAAAAAATTCTTAGTTAAAATTTATTTGGATTTGTGATTACCAAGGGATGAGAGGATTCGAGGCCCAACTCTTTGGATATATTCAGCCTCTCCCACCCTCCCACGTGATTAAGACCCTGAAGAACAAAAAAAAAAAAAGAAAAGAAATACTCAACACAAAACCCTAGCCATCATCTAAGCTTCCCTTTTGGCCACTCCAAGCCTCCCACCTAATTAGGATCCCTGAGGATGGAAAAATAATCAATGAAAAAGAAGGAAAGATGAAAAAAACTTGGAAAATACCTAATACAAAACCCCAACCATCATCCAAGCTTCCCTTTTGGTTATTCCAAGCCTCCCATCCGATTGGGACCCTGAGGACGAGAAAATAGAGGCAAAATGGGGAAAATATAGAGAAAATCAATGAAAAAAAAGGAAAAATAAAAAAAATCTGGTTATAGAGGATTTGAATATGAAATCTTTGGATATATTTAGCCACTCCCAGTCTCCTACCAGATTGAGATCATCAAATTAACATGGAAAAAAAGAGAAAATACCCAACACAAAACCCCACCCATCATCTAAACTTCTCTTTTGGCCGCTCCAAGTGTCCCATTCGATTGGGACTCCTGAGGATGGAAAAATAGAGAAAGAAAACATAGAAAAAATCATCGAAAATGAAGGAAAAATGAAAAAAAATTAAGGGTAAAACCTTTCCTTATATAGATGATCATTTTTTGCAGAAGAACAATGATGGAGATGATGCGAGGTGGCGATAAGGAGAGTAGGAAGAAGACTGATGTCTTTATTTTTCAAAATCTACATGAGCTCAGAAAGGTTCCAGAGGGCTCGAGAGGGGTTCAAAGTGAAAAATTAGAAAAGAAAAAAAATATGTTACCAGAAAAAAAATTTAGAACGCAACATGTGGTGCACTGAGAGATTACTCCATAATCTTACATGTCAACATGGAATTCTACCTCTAATACCCACTATCATTTTACTTATACTATATAGATAGATTCCTATCAATGCATTTCTCTAAAAATAGAGAAGAAATTATGATGGAAGACTTGCACAACTCTAATAAATTGGTGGCATTATATGCTCCATCCGAGATTAGAGCATTCAAGACTGGTGTCAACTAGGCAATGAGACTGATCACTTTTCATTGTCTACATAGTTTGGTAGTAGATATTTTAGGACAATATAGTTTTTCTGATTGAACCTATCATCAGAAAGTTTTTCTATTGTCTAATTTGCATTTTTGGAGATCATTTATAATATGATGCAAATTAACATTATGAGAAACCAAATACCCCTCACCCCCAGCCCTTATTCCATCCAAATTCATCTTTCAGCCCTAGCAATCTCTGCCAATCCTAACTCCTACTCTTCCTCATTTGTCCTCTCTCTTAAGCATTCTAGTCCAACCTTCTCTTCCTCCTCTTTCGAGTGTCATCCCCACCCCACCCATCTTGTTGTTCTACCTCCAAATTCAGCCACCAACCCTATCTAGTAATCTCTATCGATGCCAGCTCCTACTCCGCATCTATTTCTCTCTCTCCTAAGCATCTTTATCCAGCCTTCTCTTCCTCCTCTCTCGAGCATCATCCACTGGTGGAGCACTCGACAAACTCCACCTTTCTCGAATGTCATCCACCAGTAGAAAGTTTTATGGCTTATTAACTCTCTTTAGATGATTAATATGAATAATTTGGTTCATGATTAAGCTATAATAATATGAAGGCAGTGATTTTAAGTCATAGGTAGAGATGGATGGTGATGAGTTTAGCTACTAGAGTAATAATTGAAGAAAAAAACATGGCTTTTTTCATTACAAGTCCTTTCCTGTCGATCAATTGGATTGTGTTGGAGGATTACATGTTAGACTTGATCACCAAAATAGTTTATTGGTCTTCATGTTTGTTTCAATGGTTTATTGATTTTGAAATAGTGGATGTACCTGCATTTACACCAACGGGGCTGACTTCCAGCTTGAATGAAAAAGAGTAAATGGAAAATAAGCTGAATTATAATCAAAATCTTGGTTAAAGCAAATGACAAGGGATTTATTTGGCCATGATTAAATAGGTTAGGGAGGCTCCTCAGAGATACATCATGTTAAGAAATGCATTTATACATTTGTTTCTTTTTCTTTTTGGCTTTTTGATGTGAGGCATTGGTTTCTTCACACAAACTATTAAGACAAATATTATAATTAACTTAATAATCCTGAACCGGGTCATAAGAGCTGGTTCGCTTGATAAAGTTACTAAAATTTGGATCAGTCTCCTGGGTTTTTTATCTTCACAATTGTTGGGGATAAACTCCGCTCCTGCCGAAGTCCAGTTCGATGCTCAGACAATGCGACCAGTAGCCGCGAAAGAGCTTACCCCTTCAGCTGACCGAACTACTTAGCGGCCGAACTTTTTGGACTCTCAACGGTCGAGCTCCTTGGGCTCCCAGCGGCCGAACTCCTTGGGCTCCCAGCGGCCAAACTCCTTGGACTCCCAACGGCCAGGCTTTAGCAGAACTCCTTAGCGATCGAGCTTCAGTCGGACTCCCACGAGGGTCGAACTTTCTCCGCGCTCATGCTCTTCCAGCCAGATGCCTGCAAGAGCCAAACTCCCTCCGAACTTTTTCTTCGGTCGAACTTCTTCAGGAGCCGGACTCCTCCCAAACATCCCTTTCGGCCGGCCGAGCTCCTACCGAACTCCCCAGCGATCGAGCCTTAGCCGAGCACCTCTAGTTAGACGCCTACGGGAGTCGAACTCCTTCCGAGCTTCCTCTTCAGAAGTCCGAGCTTCTCTAAAATGGGTACACATCAAGGCCCTCCAACCCTTCATTCGACTTCGAGCGGCTCAGTATCAAGACAGCTGCAGCCATCACCATCAGTCCGTCGTAAGCGACAGCAACCTGCTACCAGGTGGCGATGGCTGTCACCATTAACCCGCTGCAGACGGTGCCTACCCCTGGAACTGACTTCGTTGGATCTTGAGCGGTCCGCCAGCACGCGGCTGCAGCTGTCACCATCAAGCTTCACCTATATAAAGGACCCTCCAGATACGCTAACTCTAATCTCTCTGATCTCTAAGATCTCCTCTTCATCTTTAAGCTCTGCCGAAATCATTTTCGAGCACTCCATTCCTGTTGGCCGAAGCTGACTTGATCGTCGAAGGATCCTGTCAAAGCCACCCCCCATCGGCTCCGGATGGGATTTTATTTTGCAGGTCCCCAGTGGCGATCTCGTCCACCATCGCTCCAGTCGATTCCGACGATAACCAGATTCTGTGTCAACAGATTAGCGCTAGAGGGAGGGTACCCCGAACCTCCGAGATTCCCTTATTCTTAAAGGAGTGCTTGGCGACGATTTCTCTCTCTCTCTAGAGACCTCTCTTCTTTCTCACCAGAGTCCTCTCCCAAAGAGAAAATGCCTCCTAGGAGAGCCTCGACTCGGCGATCGATGGCCTCCGCATCCCGATCCCATCCAGATCCATCTGCCCCAGCAACTCAGGTTTCACCCATACCCATGGTAAATGTGGAGCATTCAACCTGCTCATCCGACCGATCTGTGGCCTCGTGGATGCAATGCGGGCCATGCAGCAGCATTCGATGGCGACTCCACCAGAAAATCCATCATTCGGATGTCGAAAATCGGCCCCAGAAAAGGGTACTCAAGCCGGTGTGCCCATCGCCCCTTAGAAAGGGAAACAGAGAGTCGAAGATCCATGTTCGGATCATGATTCTCCTCTGGAGGAGACCTTTCTCGCTTGTAGTCGAAAGTCCCCCAAGATCTGCGATCAGGATGACGCCCTTGATCACAGACTGCGGAAGATGGACTGACGGATTGAAGAGCTCGGCCACGTCGCCCTGGCTCATCATGCCGACATCCACACCGATCCTCCTTTCTCCCTCCAGATAATGCAAGAGCCCATCCCACCGAACTTCAAGCTCTCTCAACTTGAAAGCTACGATGGAATCTCTGATCCGATTGATCATCTGGAGACCTTTCGGACCATGATGCTGCTTCACGGTGCTTCAGACGCCATGCTATGCCAAGCCTTCCCATCTACCTTAAAGGGAGCAGCGAGAAACTAGTACTTGGCATTAAAGCTAAGTACGATCTTCTCTTTTGACCAGATGAGCAATCAGTTCATGGCCCACTTCATCAGCAGCCGACGATCGCACCGAGGTTTGGATTTTTTGACGAACGTCAAGCAGAAGCAAGGGGAATCCATTCGGGCTTACATCACCCAGTTTAACGTTGCGGCATTAGAGGTCCAGGACTTGGACCAGTTTGTTGCGATGGTCGTACTCAAGGGCGGCCTTCAGAAAAATGACTTACTGTTCTCCCTAAAAAAAAGGTATCCCAGGGACTTCACCGATCTGCTGGCTCGGGCCGAGAGATATGCCCGTGCGGAAGAAGCCTTCAAGTTGAAGGATGAAGAAGCCTTAAGAGAGCGGCTGGCAGGCAATGGAGAGCCGAACGAAGTTTGGCCGCACTCATGGACTTCCTCCGGTAGCAGGCGGGTCCGAACTCCTCGAGCTCACAGAGAAGCACGAAGAAACCCTCCTCCCAAAAGATTCTGCGACTATGCCCCCCTCAACGCTCCTCAAACTCAGATTCTCACCGAAATTAAGAACTAACTGCCAAGACCAGAAGGGTTATGGTCTCCCCCAAACAAGCGTGACCGAAGCAAGTACTGCCTCTACCATCACGACCACGACCATGACACTGAGGAGTGCATTCAGCTCCGAGACGAAATTGAGGAGCTCATTAGAAAGGGATGGCTGGGTAAATTCATTCGATGCCAGTTTGAAGATCGGCAAAGGGCGCTGCCATAACAAAAAATGACAAGGTCGGCCACCTCACGGCGTCATCAACGTTACCCTAGGGAGCTTGGTACATCGGTGACTCATCACCTCCCAGCATCGAAGCCAAGAGAAGCATGCTCCAAAGTGAGGAGGTCAGCATGAGATAGAAAAGGTCGTCTGCATGAAGAAGCGTGGAGGAACAATGCTACCACGACCCTGAATCACAAAAAATTCGGAAATACATTGCCAGTAACTTTCTTTCAATAAAGTTCTTCCCTTTCAATAATATATTATTTCTGGACGCAAAAATTATGTGATGACAGGAAAGAAGCAGTTAATAGTTGCCGTGTTAGGAACAGGAGGAGAACCTCATCCTAACACGGGCAGGTCAAAGACCTTCGACCTCGACTAGAGATAAGATCTCTCCTGAGAAGCAACCTCGGCCAGAGATAAGATCTCTTCCAAGAAGCAACCTCGGCCAGAGATAAGATCTCTCTCAATCCGGCCAGAGATAAAATCTCTTTCGAGCAACAACCTCGGCTAGAGATAAGATCTCTTCCGAAAAGCAACCTCGGTTAGAGATAAGATCTCATCCAAGAAGCAACCTCGGCTAGAGATAAGATCTCTTCCGAACGACAACCTCGGCTAGAGATAAGATCTCCCGAGCAACCTCGATCAAAGATAAGATCTCTTCCGAGAAGCGACCTCGGCTAGAGATAAGATCTCTCCCGAGCGACCTCGGCTAGAGATAAGATCTCCAGAGATAAGATCTCTCCCGAGAAGCGACCTCGGCCAGAGATAAGATCTCTTCCGAGAAGTAACCTCGGTCAGAGATAAGATCTCTTTCGAGCGATCGAGTCAACCTCGGCTAGAGATAAGATCTCTTCTGAGTGAAGGCCTCGTTCACAAAGGGCGAGATGGGGGGAGACGGACGACGGTCCGAATGTGCCCCCGCAGTCCATTAGGAATAGGAGGAGAACCTCGTCCTAACGCGAGCAAAGTTGAAGGCCTCGTTCACAAAGGACGAGACGAGAGGCGCAGACGACGGTCCGTATGTGCCCCCACAGTCCGTTAGGAACAGGAGGAGAACCTCGTCCTAATGCAAGCAAAGTTGAAGGCCTCGTTCACCTTAGACGAGAGGAGATGGACGACGGTCCGAAGGTGCCCCCACAGTCTGTTAGGAATAGGAGGAGAATCTCGTTCTAACGCGAGCAAAATCGAAGGCTTCGTTCACCTTAGACGAGATGGGGGGAGAGGCTCGGACGACGGTCCGCATGATGCCCCCGTAGCCCTATAGTCCGTAGGAACAGGAGGAGAGCCTCATCCTAACGTGAGCAAAGTCTAAATCCAAGCTCGAAGTCTACGGATGGGAGACATAGGATCTCCATCAACCTCGGCCAGAGCGCGAGCCCGAGCCAACCTCGGACCAGAGATAAGATCTCTCCCGAGCGACCGAGACAACCTCAGCTAGAGATAAGATCTCTCCGAGCGATTCGAGACAACCTCGGCCAGAGATGAGGTCTGCGACAACCTCGCCCGCGATAACCTCGGCTAGAGATAAGTTCTCTCTCTCCCGAGCGTGCCCGAGCCAACCTCGGCCAGAGAAGATCTCTCCCGAGCGACCGCATCGACCTCGGCCCGAGATCAGATCTCTCTCGAGTGCCTCGTGTTAACCACGGCTGCAGGAGAAGAGATCTCCCCGTGAGTCAGCCTCGACTACTGAAGACAATATCGCCCCTCGGAGGAGCTCAACCCCCGACCTCGACCGCATGAGACGAGATATACTTCAACCTCGGCTGGAGATGAGATCTTCCCCAGGCTTCAACTTCAACATTAACTTTAGCTGGAAATGAGATCTTCCCCAAGCTTCAACCTGAACCAGTACGGAGCTTAGAAGAAGATTTCGGCAGTCACCTTTTCTGCACTCCCTTCCTTTGAGTTTTCGAACTCGGGAGTGGGGGGGGCTATTGTTGGGGATAAACTCCGCTCCTGTCGAAGTCCAGTTTCGATGCTCAGCCGATAATGCAACCAGTATCAGTAGCTTCAGGCGGATGGAGCTTTAGCCGAACCCCTTCAGTCGGTCGAACTGCTTAGCGGTCGAGCTTCTCGAACTCCCCGCCGAACTTTTTGGACTCCCAACGGTCGAGCTCCTTGGACTCCCAGCGGCCGAGCTCCTTGGGCTCCCAGCAGCCGAACTCCTTGGACTCCCAACGGCCAGGCTTTAGCGGAACTTCTCAGCGGCCGAGCTTCAGTCGGACTCCCGCAAGGGCCGAACTCTCTCCGCGCTCTTTCAGCCAGACGCCTGCAAGAGTCGAACTCCCTCCGAGCTTCCCCTTCGATCGAACTTCTTCAGGAGCCGGACTCCTCCCAGACATCCCTTTCGGCCGATCGAGCTCCTACCGAACTCTCCAACGATCGAGCCTTAGCCGAGCACCTCCAGCCAGACGCCTATGGGAGTCGAACTCCTTCCGAGCTTCCTCTTCAGGAGTCCGAGCTCCTCCAAAATGGGTACACATCAAGGCCCTCCAACCCTTCATTCGGCTCCGAGCGGCTCAGTATCAAGACAGCTGCAGCCATCACCATCAGTCCCCCATAAGCGATAGTGACCTGCTACCAGGCGGTGATGGCTGTCACCATCAACCTGCTGCAGACGGCACCTACCCTTAGAACTGACTCCGTCGGACCTCTAGTGGCCCACCAGCACGCGGCTGCAGCTGTCACCATCAAGCTCTACCTATATAAAGGACCCTCCAGATACGCTAACTCTAATCTTTCTGATATCTAAGATCTCCTCTTCATCTCTAAGCTCTGCGGAAATCATTTTCGAGCACTCCATTCCTGTTGATCGGAGCTGACTTGATCGTCGGAGGATCCTGCCGCAGCCACCTTCCACCAGCTCTAGACGAAACTTTATTTTGCAAGTTTCCATCGGCGATCTCGTCCACCACCGCTCTAGCTGATTTTGGTGATAACCAGATTCTGCGTCAACAACAATGATTCAACATAAGCATTTTAGTGGGCCTTGTATCTTCTTCTTGAAGACAGAGCCACTAAGAGTAGCTGTCATCGTAATGGCTGATCCGTGGCATCTATTTTGTAAAAGAAGTTCCATCCAAAAGTTATACAATTATGATCAATTTTCCACAGGCAGGCCTTAATCATCCAATTACATAAACTGCACGCAACCTAAGGGAAACCATTAGATAGCATGAAACAAGCCTGCTAAGCTGGCAAGAATCATGCCATGACCCCAAGTCTTAACCCTCTGTCTCACTATTCAACACTACTTAAGCAAACCAACCCACTACCTAGAATCTATTCCATCACAAAATCAAAACTCCAAAAGTGCAATTGTCATACCACGTGACGTGGTCCTCCAAAATTATCTGAGTAAACTAAGAGCCTCATAGTTTGAACCGTGGACCACTAAAGGAATATATACATACTTGTAACACATCTTTTGCGGAGGATTGGAGATCCTGCATTGTGCGGATTGAAGCTGCTAGATAATGGACGTTCGTACAAACTGGCAGTTAAGTCACATATAATCATGATGTATATGATAAATTAGGATCTCATCCCAAAAGACCGATTGATATAGGATTTATTGCAGTAAGACTTTAGATCGTTGAGAAGAACTCGTACTGAAAAGTCAATTCAGGTTTGATCGATGTAGATCGTGAACCAATCTTCAAAAAAGTCCTAAGAACTGATGGGATATCCTTCGATTTAGAATTCTCCGATGTCCAAGTTAGCTGAAGCCTTAAAAACAGATAGTGAAAATGGAAGGCAAAAAGATAAAGGAAAAGGATTTGAGTAAAAAGAAGATTCGATCTTCCTTCAGTAAAAAAGTTGGGAGCAGATTTCAGTAAAGTATTGACTCTTTAAATCTTGTGCTTAGACTTACTTCCAAAAGAGTACCATGCCCCTCTATTTATAGAAAAAAAATTACTTAGGCCATTGAGGCGGTTTGCAGTTTATTAGACTATTAGTTTATTATAATGAACTTGTCAGCTTGATGGTAGGTATAGACTGTTAGCCCATGTGGAGACTGACTGTAGTGTAGCTGGAAGATAGCTATAGCCTAATTGTCAATAAAAAAAGTTAGAGAGTTCTGGATTCCTCTTGAAGCTGAGTTGAATACTGTATTGGTAGATCGACTTTTAGCCAATCTCAGCTTAGGATAATGCTGACGATGACCGACAGCTGGTGTGGTCGGTGATAACCTGATTTTGGCATAAAGGGTGCTCTCAGGCATTGATCTTGGAAGAATAAAAATAGCCAAGACGGTGAGTCACCAATCTCTAGGATGGTAAATTATCGATCTCCGCCTGTGTCGCTGTTCACAAGACAGTTGAAGACCGACCTTATTTTACAATAGAGTTTAAGCAAGTTTTTGGACCCACTGACGTAGTTGTGAAGGCGATAATTTACCGATCTTGCTTGTCTATACGGTGTATTACTGATCTAAGTTATCAGTAAGGCCATGACTTTGTTTGCTATACTTGATGTCCTGCTGATGCGGATCGATTAGAGTTCTAAATCGACATTTTACCGACCTAGATTTAATGACCATCAGTTTCCGTACTATCAGTATATCATCAGATCAATGATCTCTTTAATATTGCCACGTGATCAGTGATAATTAGCTGTACCAATAGGACTAATTAAATACATATTTACATATTCTTCACATACTCATCTTATTTAAGTTTTAGTGTCCTTGCTAACCTAATGATTCAAAGTATATCTTAATCTACATAGGTCATACATCAAGTTCGCTTTGATACCATTTATAACAATCCAATGTCTCATCCAAAAAATCTAACAGGAAGATATTATTTTGATTTTTTGGTTTTATGCTTATATGAATCCTTACAAAATATATTCTCCTTTTTTTTTTCCGTAGATAGTGTATTTTGGAGGGATATAGTAGTACTCAATAAAAACAGGATAATGAGTTCCGGTTCAAGTTTCATAGAAAAAAGAGAAGAAAATAAAATCGAGTCGCACCCATGCATTGATTTGTCACCATCATACCCATCCATTAGCTTTATTCTTCTTCCTGAATGGGCCACACGGGACAGTTGCATAAGCAAAATAAGAGACGCGTAGAGGAATCCCAAAGCACCTATAGAGATTGAAAGACGTAACCTTCAGCAAGTACACGACATCACCTACTGGATCAGCAAGGCCTTGTTGGCCATTTGGATCATTTCTTTCTTTATTCTGTTAATGAATCTAGTTCCTGAGCTTTTATTAGACAATGGTAAATCTCGAAATATTAGTATCTTTAATTTTTTCAGTAAAAATATTTGAACTGGTTGATTATCTGCAGTATCTACTAGAATGGTGAATAATATAGCTTAAGTTAATTACCATCCCATAGATACTTTCCGCTACAGCATTGGTATAATACGGTAAGATTATCAAAAGGATGTGTTACTCCATCATGATATTATGTTTGTGATGAAGAAAAGATACTAAACATGCCCAACCTATCAGAACTGTTACCGTGATCTCCAAGAATGCGGGTGGCGAATGGGGGAGGAAAATGTTGGACTAAGACTTTAAACATAGCCAAAATCCATAATTAAGGGGTCATGGACTTGGGACCACAACTAGTACCCAACCCATTAGCCGCCTAAATCCTTCCTTCGCATGAATCACCGCTGGATCGCACAACATCTACTTTGAGACAAGTGCAAGAGGAAGAATTAAAGATTCAGTATACATTGAGATCTGTGTGGGGTGCAATCTAACGACCCACGCATAACAACCACCGCGGTTGCTGGGTGCCAGTTAGAAGGTGAATCCAAAAAACTGCCACCCCTAACCCAAAGGGCAAGTAATCACCCATCCTCTGGCTCTAACCAACGGCCATATAATGGAAATGGTGGTAGGAATTTTGTGATACCAAGAACTGCCCCTTGTTTGCAATCCATGTGAATCAAAGATCTGAGGTCCAAAGGTGGTGGGCCTGGACACCACCATCAAACGTTGAGCTCTTAGAGGGACCCAAGGCCTTCTGACGCCCAATAAAAACAACTTCCTTCCCATCTCAGTTTTGGAACAAAGAACAAAGTCGGGAGTTGGAGACAAACAGCCCATGTTGCCCACCAACTGACCCTAATTGGCATCTGAACTTTTTATGATGATGTTCACATGGTCTTAAAACCATCATCAGCCCTTCTTTTGACAGACCATGGTGCTCTCAGTGGGCCCAATCGATGCTGCAATCATTAGGAGAACAGGTATGATTAGCTTTGAAGGTTAAGCTGCAGCGGGACCATCGCAATCCTCATCCATGGTCCCAAATCATACACATGGATTCGTGTGGGGATACCATCCCGTCATGTATCCCCACAATTTTGAACGCCGGATTACAATCTAAGAGAAGATATTGTCGTGCTGGACACATGATGCTGGACTGTAGGAGTGAAAGATTGTGTGTGTGTGTGTGTGAACAATGGAGCAGGGTGAAGGATTAGTTTGATATTTATAGCTTAAGGATATCGCATATTGGGGAACGGGAATAGTTTGAAGATAGTTTGAGGGATAACCATGGGAAACTACTTTCATTTATGGGAACCATATATGAAATCTATGGAAACAAAGAACTCAACAACAATGGTGCAGTTTACTCGAATAAAACAATGGTACAGAGTGCAGACAATCCAAAATCCTCGAACTCTACATTCCAAATTTTGGTAATTTTGTGTGGAATATTTGCTAGTAGACTTCACATTTACCTGCTTCCCAATTGTTCTAGCAATCTCGTTGTTACTTTAGCAGCCGCGACCAGAAGAAACAGATATAACATTGATCACAAATTGACATTTTTGAAGTTGCCTTAATGCTTACAGAGCTATTTTTTAGGTTGGTTCCCAGCCTCTGTTGAAAGGTAAATATACCATATCTTTTGCCAACCATCTCTTTCTTTACCCTCTATGTTCTAGCTTTTATAACACAGATCTAAACCCCTCTTCTTATTGGCCCTCTTTTGTTGCACATAATCCGGCCGGCTATCTTCAATAGTTCCTCGTCGCTTCATCATGGGTTGATGCCAACCCCAGTGTGGTCATCATTTCATGTTTGCTTCTAGAGTAATACCACACATCCACCTTCAGACATGCTGTTCATCAACAGTATCATGGTTTATCAAATCTAACATAATCTATCAGAAACAGTGGCATCTATTCTTCTAAAAGTTTCTTTTAAAAATATGTTTAACCAATGCATGACATCTTTCTAATTGCTAACCTTCGCAATGGTCTTCTCAAGTCCCTTGACAGCCCATCTAAAAGCACCTGAATCTTTTTCATGATTAAAAGCAGCAAACACCACAAGCATCTTAGTTTTTTTTCAGGCACGCAACATGTCAAATTTAGGAATAAATGGTTTAATGTAGTTTGACATAAAGCTGATGTAAGTTTGATGAACACAAACTCATGGTGCTACTACATCCATGGTTTAATGAACCTTCGATTAATCTACTACACCATAAATGAAAACCAAAGTATGCAATGGAAAGCACGGCATGGTAGTGAATACTTGGCAGTGAATACTAAGTGCCTATAGTTTGGAATGGGCACTTGGTCGACAAGAAATTAGTTTCAAGCCTAAAACCTCTAATTAAGCTCTGTTATTTACAACCAATCCAAACTGATTCAAGCATACAATCAATCTAAACACTTCATCCGTGAGCAGAGCTTGAATCAGTTGATAGCCCTAAAATTAGAACATTTCAATTGTAGGTTATATTTTACCTACAAAGTTTCTAGTCTTGCATCATGTGATAAACCTTAAGATCTGATTGACACGCCCTTTCCATCTAACTGCACCTCACAGTGCTGACCACTTTCTTTCAATCCAAAATGAAAAATGTCACTGTTTGCAATACCTAGGTTGATCATGATGAGAAGTTCAAACTACTACATAATCCACACTGCTGACCAAAAGCATAACTTTAGTCCATCAACCAACACCAGTATCACACAATTTCCAGAACACCAATTTAGATTTCTCAACAGAAGCAAAGTAGCCATTTATAATCTAGATGGTGCACATTGGCAGATACGGAAAGTGGTTTACAGCAACCACCGTATAAACTACTGCATTTTGCTGACATCTGGATAACTTAACGGCAATTCAGGTTCAACAATCACAAAACCTTCTCCTCCGATAACATCTCACTTAAGTTATCCTTTATGTTTGCTTGCTCATCATCCATCTATGTCAAGGATTAAATCCTCTACTGAAGAAAGCTTTTCACTTTTTCCAAATCCTTCCTCGACGCTTTGATCCAGGTAATTACGGAGAGGCAATTCTTTTCTACGGAAAAGCAGACATAAGTAAATATCAGAGCAGCAGGACACAGCACAACTGGAAAGAAAGAAACCTAGAACATACCATTCACTTAAATATAACATCACTTCAAGGAAAGTTATAGCCCGTGCCTGTGGCTCATAGGTAGTGTTGGTGCAGAAATCCGTCGCCGCCGGAGGTCGCCGCAATCGAGGCCGCTGGAAGCCGCCGGGGACCTGCAAGACGAAGTCCCGCCCGGAACCGGTGGGGTGGTGGCTCCGGCAGGACCCTCCGACGGTCAAGTTAGTTTCCGACCAACAGTAATGGAGTGCTCGGAATGAGTTCCGGAGCTTAGAGATGTGGAGGAGAGCTTAGAGAGCTTGAGAGTCCAGAGAGCTTGAGAGTCCAGAGAGCTTAGCCTTAGTATGTCAGGAGGGGTCCTTTTATAGCGGAGCTTGATGGTGACAACTACAGCCGCGTGCTGGCGGGCCGCTCGAGGCTCGGCGGAGTCAGTCCCACTGGTGCCGTGTGCGGCGGATTGAGGGTGACAGCCATCGCCGCCTGGCAGTGGGTCGCTATCGCCCGCGGCGGACTGACCGATGGTACGGCGGACTGACTGATAGTGATGGTTGCAGAGCTTGCCGAATGAAGGGTTGAAGGCCTTCGTCGTGTGCCCATTTCGTGGGAGTTCGGGCTCCTGAAGAGGAAGATGGGAGGGAGTTCGGCTCCCATAGGCGTCTGGCAAGAGGTATGCAGCTAAGGCTCGTCCGCAGAAGAGTTCGGCTGCTGAGAAGTCGAAGCTCGGCCGTCTGGGGTTCGGCCGGCTGTTGGGGCTTGGGCTGAGGCTTGGACACTCGAGAGTTCGGTAGGAGCTTGGTCGGCCGAAGTTTGATGAGGGCGACCGCTGAGGAGTTCGGCCCAGTGACGACTGCTGAGGAGTTCGGCCGCTGAGAGGACTTCATTGAAGCTCGGCCGCTGAGAGGTTCGAAGGAGCTCGGCTGGCCAGTTGGAGGACTTCGGTTGCTAGTTGGTTCGGCCAGGGCTCGCTGAGGAGTTCGGTCGCCTAAGATCGGTCCGAAGGAGTTCGGCCGTGGGAAGTCCGAGGGAGTTCGGCTGCATGGGCTCGCCTGGGGTCGGTCCGAAGGAGTTCGGCCTCTAGGCAGTTCGGCCGTGGTAGGGGCTCGCCTGGCGCCTGGCGCTGAAGCTCTTCAGCAGCTACTGGTTACATTGGGCTGAGCGTTGGGCCGGGCTTCGGCAGGAGCGGGATTTATCCCCAACAGTAGCCCCCCCACTCCCGAGTTCAAAAATTGAAGGAAGGGAGTACCAAAACAGGCGACTGCCGAAGTGCGCGCTCGGGGGAGATCTTATCTCCTGCAGTCGAAGTGGAGTGCATGCTCGGGGGAGATCTTATCTCCTGCAGCCGAAGTGAAGTGCGCGCTCGGGGAAGATCTTATCTCCTGCAGCCGAAGTGAGTGCGCGCTCGGGGGAGATCTTATCTCCTGCAGCCGAAGTGGAGTGCACGCTCGGGGAGATCTTATCTCCTGCAGCCGAAGTGGAGTGCACGCTCGGGGGAGATCTTATCTCCTGCAGCCGAGCTTGTTGTTCGGGAGATCTTATCTCTGGCCAACTTTGCCTTCGGGCTGCCGAAGTGCGCGCTCGGGGGAGATCTTATCTCCTGCAGCCGAAGTGGAGTGCACGCTCGGGGGAAGATCTTATCTCCTGCAGCCGAAGTGAAGTGCGCGCTCGGGGGAGATCTTATCTCCTGCGGCCGAGCTTGGAGTTGCGCTCGGAGGGAGATCTTATCTCCTGCGGCCGAAGTGAAGTGCGCGCTCGGGGGAGATCTTATCTCCTGCAGCCGAAGTGGAGTGCACGCTCGGGGGAGATCTTATCTCCTGCAGCCGAAGTGGAGTGCACGCTCGGGGGAGATCTTATCTCCTGCAGCCGAGCTGTTGTTCGGGAGAGATCTTATCTCTGGCCGAACTTTGCCTTCGGGAGAGATCTTATCTCTGGCCGAGGTTGCGGTTCGGGAGAGATCTTATCTCTGGCCGACCTTGTTGTTCGGAGAGATCTTATCTCTGGCCGAACTTTTTTTCTTCGGGAGAGATCTTATCTCTGGCCGAGGTTGCGGTTCGGGAGAGATCTTATCTCTGGCCGACCTTGTCGTTCGGGAGAGATCTTATCTCTGGCCGAACTTTGCCTTCGGGAGAGATCTTATCTTGGCCGTTGCGGTTCGGGGAGAGATCTTATCTCTGGCCGACCTTGTTGTTCGGGAGAGATCTTATCTCTGGCCGAACTTTTGCTTCGGGAGAGATCTTATCTCTGGCCGAAGTTGTGGTTCGGGAGAGATCTTATCTCTGGCCGACCTTGTTGTTCGGGAGAGATCTTATCTCTGGCCGAACTTTGCCTTCGGGAGAGATCTTATCTCTGACCGAAGTTGCCGCTCGAATTAGGACGAGGTTCTCCTCCTGTTCCTAACACGGCGACTATTGACTGCTTCTTTTCCAGCCATTACATAGTTTTTGGCGCCCAAAAATAATACACTGTTGGAAGGGAAGGACTTTATTGAAAGGAAGTTTACTGGCAATTTTTTCCTGAATTTTCTGTGACCCAGGGTCGTAGTAGTAGCATCGTTCCTCCGCGCTTCCCCATGCGGACGACCTTTCCCATTTCATTCGAGCTTCCTTGCGTTGAAGCGTGCTTCTGTTGGCTTCTACGCTGGATCCTGGAGTGATGTTGACGACGCTGTGAGGCGGCCGACTTTGTTGTTTCTCGTTACGGCCGCGCCCTGCACCGATCTTTAGACTGGCGTCGAATGAATCTACCCAGCCGCCCCTTTCTGATGAGTTCCTCGATTTCATCTTGGAGCTGGATGCATTCCTCAGTGTCATGGCCGTGGTCGCGATGGTAGAGGCAGTACTTGCTTCGGTCACGTTTGTTTGGGGGAGACCGTAACCTTTCTGGTCTGGGGAGTTGGTCCTTAACTTCGGTGAGGATCTGTGCTCGGGGAGCGTTGAGGAGGACATAGTCGCGAAATCCTTTGGGAGGTGGGCTTCTTCGCGCTTCCCTGCAAGCTCGAGGGGTTCGGGCTCGCCTGCTACCGGAGGGAGTCCGTGAGCGCAGCCGAACTTCATTCGGCTCCCTGTCGCCTGTCAGCCGCTCCCTTAAGGTTTCTTCGTCCCTCAGCTTGAAGGCTTCTTCCGCACGGGCGTATCTCTCGGCCCGAGCTAGCAGGTCGGCGAAGTCCCTGGGATACCTTTTTTCCAGGGAGAACAACAAGTCATTCTTCTGAAGGCCGCCCTTGAGGGCGGCCATGGCGATTGATTGGTCTAGGTTTCGGACCTCCAACGCGGCAGCGTTAAACCGGGTCACGTAGGCCCGGATGGGTTCCCCCTCCTTCTGCCTGATGGCCATCAAAGAATCCGAACCTCGGCGTGGTCGCCTACTACTGATGAAGTGGGCTGCGAACTGTTGACTCATCTGGTCAAACGATAAGATGGTTCTCGGCTTGAGCGTCGAGTACCAATTTCTGGCAGCTCCTTTGAGGGTAGAAGGGAAAGCCCGGCAAAATATGGCGTCCGACGCGCCGTGAAGCAGCATCGTCGTCCGGAAGGCTTCCAAGTGGTCGACCGGGTCGGCGGTCCCGTCGTAGCTTTCGAACCGCGGGAGTTTAAAGTTCGGCGGGACCGGTTCCTGCATGATTTCCTGCGAGAAAGGAGGGTCTGCACAAACGTCATCATCACACGAGGGGGGACGAAGTTCTTCAATTCGCTGGTTCATCTCCAAGAGCCTTTGGTCCAGCAGGTCCTCACGGTTTCTGATCTCCAAGGCTTTCTGGTGAGATGGGCGCGAGGCTTCACCCTTGGTCGATCCATGATCCGAGCAAGGGTTCTCCCTCCTCCGCCTCTCCAATCCGGGTATCGGAGGTCGGTCTGCCCAGGCCGGTCGCTCTTGGACCGGATCATCCGACTTCGGAGAGTCCCGTGCCAGTCGGGCTGGCACTGGGACTTGTTGGTGCAGCACCGCCTGCACCGCCTCCGTGAGACCACGAACGTGCTGGACGAGCTGGTTGAACTGCTCCGTATCCACTGCGGCTATAGACGGGGGCTGGGTCACCGGGGCCGGAGCAGGGACCGACGGACTCGGGAGGGATCGAGCCGCGGAAGCCGTCGAGCGCCGCGTCGAAGCCCTTCTGGGGGGCATTTCCTCTTTCCAGAGAAGGAATTCTGGAGAGGGAGAAGAGAGATCCGGAGCAGGGGCGGAGAATCGTCGCCGAGCACTCCTTTAAGAACAAGGGAACCTCGAAGGTTCAGGCCCTTGTTCCCACAGACGGCGCCAATCTGTTGGTGCAGAAATCCGTCGCCGCCGGAGGTCGCCGCAATCGAGGCCGCTGGAAGCCGCCGGGGACCTGCAAGACGAAGTCCCGCCCGGAACCGGTGGGGTGGTGGCTCCGGCAGGACCCTCCGACGGTCAAGTTAGTTTCCGACCAACAGTAATGGAGTGCTCGGAATGAGTTCCGGAGCTTAGAGATGTGGAGGAGAGCTTAGAGAGCTTGAGAGTCCAGAGAGCTTGAGAGTCCAGAGAGCTTAGCCTTAGTATGTCAGGAGGGGTCCTTTTATAGCGGAGCTTGATGGTGACAACTGCAGCCGCGTGCTGGCGGGCCGCTCGAGGTTCGGCGGAGTCAGTCCCACTGGTGCCGTGTGCGGCGGATTGAGGGTGACAGCCATCGCCGCCTGGCAGTGGGTCGCTATCGCCCACAGCGGACTGACCGATGGTACGGCGGACTGACTGATAGTGATGGTTGCAGAGCTTGCCGAATGAAGGGTTGAAGGCCTTCGTCGTGTGCCCATTTCGTGGGAGTTCGGGCTCCTGAAGAGGAAGATGGGAGGGAGTTCGGCTCCCATAGGCGTCTGGCAAGAGGTATGCAGCTAAGGCTCGTCCGCAGAAGAGTTCGGCTGCTGAGAAGTCGAAGCTCGGCCGTCTGGGGTTCGGCCGGCTGTTGGGGCTTGGGCTGAGGCTTGGACACTCGAGAGTTCGGTAGGAGCTTGGTCGGCCGAAGTTTGATGAGGGCGACCGCTGAGGAGTTCGGCCCAGTGACGACTGCTGAGGAGTTCGGCCGCTGAGAGGACTTCATTGAAGCTCGGCCGCTGAGAGGTTCGAAGGAGCTCGGCTGGCCAGTTGGAGGACTTCGGTTGCTAGTTGGTTCGGCCAGGGCTCGCTGAGGAGTTCGGTCGCCTAAGGTCGGTCCGAAGGAGTTCGGCCGTGGGAAGTCCGAGGGAGTTCGGCTGCATGGGCTCGCCTGGGGTCGGTCCGAAGGAGTTCGTCTCCCGAAGAAGTCCAGCCGCTTGGAGTCCAAGGAGCTCGGCCCTCAGGAAGTTCGGCTGGTGGTGGGAGTTCGGCCCGGACCTTGGCGCAGGGGAGTTCGGCCTCCAGGCAGTTCGGACTCCTAAGTGACAACTGCTGAGGAGTTCGGCCCAGTGACGACTGCTGAGGAGTTCGGGCTCCTAAGTGACGACTGCTGAGGAGTTCGGCCGTGGGAAGCCCGAGGGAGTTCGGCTGCATGGGCTCGCCTGGGGTCGGTCCGAAGGAGTTCGGCCTCTAGGCAGTTCGGCCGTGGTAGGGGCTCGCCTGGCGCCTGGCGCTGAAGCTCTTCAGCAGCTACTGGTTACATTGGGCTGAGTGTTGGGCCGGGCTTCGGCAGGAGCGGGATTTATCCCCAACAGGTAGTTAGGTACCTTTGATGGTAACAGGATCTAACATCCACGGATCTTTTTCAGGCCACCGTATCCTGAGGAATGAAAATGGACACAATGAGCATGCAACGAGGGACAGAGGAGATCCCCAGTAGACAAGTTGCAAGTCACTTTTCTAAGCAATAACGGCTTGAAAGACCTAGAATATATTCGGGCTATTTGAATAGTTTCAACCAACCCTATGCGTCCAAGTTTTGCAATATGGCTCGACGGATAGAATCTCATCTGGAATATGAACACGGACATGCTCCCTTGATGCATATTTAGCTACATCCCAGGCTTCATGCATTGTTTTGGGAGTTCTTTACTTGCAGGAAGAATAAAAGTATGCTGTTTTAGTGAAAAACTCTCATCAAATGTTCATGCCGTCCATCTGGAAGGTCCACCAAATAAAAACAATCCATCCATACAGGCCCAGGTAAGGAATGCTTACAGCTCAAAAGTATTTGTTTTACCTTGAGCATTACCACAAGGGAAGCCCATCGCTAAATCTAAAGCAGTAACCTCTCTCGCTTTTGAGCCCTCTTCTTCGATACCGCGAATAGAAAACCCAAAAAAGACGAGTCAAAAGAACTTCCTCGACATTTTAATAGAACGGTTACCAAGAATCAATATTCGACGGTGAGCAGAAAAGAACGCTGTACCTGCGAAGGCGTTCAATGGGGGAATGACTTTTCAGATCAAAAATAATACCTACAGTCGAAACATATATCTGATCGATACTCTGGGTTTTAATACAATATTGTTACGTATAATGATAAACTTTAAGGACATTGAGAAGATCTGCATTCCATGAACTAATTTTTGCCACGGATTCCAGCAAGGAAATGGAGCTCTGCATTCCCTTGGAAAGTATGATTATTTTGGTTCATCTAATGATAAAAAATATGTAGTGGTAAAGGTCACCATCTTAATGTTGAGAGAATCCTCAGACGGTTGGGAAGCCAACGAAGATGAAAAATTGCATAACTAGATATATATACTCGTAGAAAGTTGTCAATCAATCAGTTCACCATCCACCACCTTACAAGCTCTTGGTGAAGAGCAATTAAAAAAATGCAACTTCTTTAATATAGCGACTCTAAATTACATTCGTCAGCCCCCATAGAAGATGTTTCTTCATGCCCAATTTATCGAATCTTACAGGCAGCAAATCCGAAAAAGATCCTTACGCACTCTGTATCTCACAAGGTAGTTAGCACGTAATTTTTTTTTTTTAATCATAAGTTTCATCGAGCGGTCAGAATGACCTTCAATTCTGAAACACCAACTCAAAAAAGGTCAGACCTATCTGGTGAAGCGGCGGTAAGATGGTTTCCTCCTAGTCTTGACAGAAGGGGCATCGCCTACTAATTGACCGGCCTTTGTTCCCAATTATTTCCCCAGTGTGCGTGTCTGTTTCAGAGCTAGCACCATACAGTCTTCCAAAGAGCTGAGTAAAAAGGACAGATAACCTCATTTAATGAAATGATAGAAAAACTTAAAAGAAAAGAGGCCTTGAGAATCCCAGAGCCAATATAGGTTTATCACCATCCAAGATGGAGGAGAGAGCAGATAACTTCCAGCAAAGAGGATAACTCAAGATTTTGTTCTAGTTCTAAGGGTCCACTTCCTAAACTTCAATTCATTAAATTCAGTTCACTCAATCATTTAAATAGGATAGTGTAATGATAAGATCGAAGGAGAGTCCAAAGGTTGAGAAAGCTTGGCCCACGAGGACATGAGAAGGTTTTCCAAACCCAAGTTTATTTAATTAAACTTGTATAAGATGATGAAGATGATGCTTACCATTGCAACTGACCATTGAATCAAAATAATATTTGCCATCTCGGTGTCAGATCCCATGCCGGTACCATTCTATTATAATATTTATACCAATTCGGTACCGCTACGATGCAATGCTGTACCAACCGGTATAGCAAACCTTGCATTAAAATAGGTCCATGAGAATCTCTTTAGAACTTTCTAGCAATCCACAAATGTCTATGATTACACAATAGGATATATGTAATAAACTAAAAATCTTGACCCAGAAATTCTCGCACTTGAACTTGACCTTAACCATGAAGCCTCATCCCATGCATGACTTCTCGAGGTTCGAGAACTTTGTATGCTAGGCTGCCAACATAATATCAACCATCTGCAACTTGGTGCTCTTTTCTTGCCCAAGGCAAAATTGGCAAGACGGTCTAGGAAGGGCTACCAAAAACCTGGAAAGACGATAAACAAAAAGAAAGCCTAGTCGTTCACCAGGAGTTGTTAAAGTAAGTTGTCACTAGTAATAGACAAGCTGCACCATATGGATATAATTTGGCAATTAACTAATTAGAGAAGTACTAAAGCCTTTATAGAGGCCTTGGTTTATGTTTTACTGATTAGAATTCTCGGATCACTCAAACTTTGCAAAACTGATGCTACCAGTGAAGCCCTTAGCTTGTGAACATAAATAGCACGAAGGCTGCATGAGTAGGCAGAGACACTGACAAATAAGGCTAGCATTTTTCTTGCTATTTGTGTCGTGAGTCATTAGTTTAGCTAAATTAATGATTCATGTTTCTTTGTGGTTTCTATATATTCTAGTTATCGTTGCTTACCTAAGTAGAGATAAAGCTATATGCAAGAGATCAGTAATGATTTAGTAAGAAATCAGGTAAAATATCAGACAATGCTCAGGCTTCCCTTCTTTTTCATGTATGGCAAATTGCATATCAGTCCTCCCCCCCCCTTTTTTTCTCTCTTGAAGATAAAATCCAAAATCTTTTCAAAACTATTAGGAAGTAGACCTTTTAAAGCCCTTAATTCTTATCCATTTCATCCAGGTGCTACTCTAGGACAGGTAGATGGGCTATGTTACAGTTGGAAGGGTTTTACAAGCCTGATCAAACCTAGAAACCTAATCATCGACCGATTGCATGCATTGTTTATGCATAAACTCAACAGAAAGAGCTTCTCCTAAGAGCCTAACGAGGGTGTAAACTTCGACTTATGCTGCAGTCATTGTGATATATCAGATCAAGGTCCATTCCCTTCATCACAGGCTTCATCCATCGAACACCCAGATTTCAACACAAAACTATTTGTGGATCATCCATCCCAATGATCCTTATAAGAATTACACATATTCTCTTATGAAGAACATGGTAATGATAGCAGATGTGGTGTTAAACGCTCGAAGCAATATTTGAATTTTAGAACATGGAACTGATCTCATAGTCTCTCGAGAGCAAACATAAAGCATGAAACTAACATCCACGTGAAATTCTTCCTTCAGGTCACACACACTCATAACAACTTCTCACAATTTCCCCCAGATACTTAATTGCACAAATAAATTGTCTCTAGTGATGCTTAACATATATTTTCTCCCATCAAGAGAAAAACTAAGAACCATTAATCACTACTCAGTCCAGACTGGTAATATAGAAGGTTTTTTCATATTTTTTAAGGGGAAAAAAATAAAGTTGAGTGTTTGGACTGAGAGCGTACCCTGGACCGCTAGAGATTACACCAAGATGACGGGCTCAGGCTTCCAACAATCGGCTACCCAAGGGTCCATCTTCATGTGTACCATTTGTTAGATGTGTGCTCTAGAAGCCAAATTGGCTGTCACTTATAATACACTTTTAAGAATAATTTTATAATTTTAACTATAAACTAATAATTTTTTTCTATCATAGTGTGTATTTAAAAGTGTCTGTGATACATCCTTTGAGTTAATGGTAATGATAATTCATATTTTCAAAAGTTGAAAATTTAAGATATGAATTTTCATAATTAACTCATAAACTGCTCTCGACCATAGGATCATCATAAGGATGTTGATCGATATGGAAGGTTGGTGTATGATCGCTTTCCTAGAATAGACGTGTCTTGAGTTTATGGTGTGGAGACATCGGAGCGAGAGTATAGATACTCGTTAAAGAACGAGGGCATTGAGCGTGACCACCTCGAATAATCATAAGAAATTCTACCTTCTCATCGATGACTGACTCGATGCTGCAGTGGTGTGTATGATTCTTTGATCTGAGGTGCATCGACAGTTCACCTTGAGAATGTTATAGTTTGACTACACCATAACTCGATTTTTTAGCCATTCAAAATCCTGAGGTGTATGTTGGCTATAGTATGTTCATTGTAGGAATTGGATTCCACCAATAGGAGATCTATCTACCTCGGTAGATGAGGAGTAGCCTTATGATAATCATGAGATTCAGTCTATAAGCCCATGACCATGGTAGTATGAATATGATAGAAAGAGTTTCTATTAGATTTTCGTATTGGACTCGAATTGAATGATTAATTCATATGATGGACATTGGGTTTGACGAGTTTACCTTAACCCTAATCCTGTTGGGGCTCAAGATAGAAGAACAAAATCACATAGGTAACTTCACCGAGAGATTCATTTTTAGTTCTGATGGATTGCCACCATATACTGCTAGATATCATTGGTAGATTTTGGGAGCAATTAGAATAATTTTAATGATCAATCATTCTAATTGTATGAATCAGAAAAGTTCTGGTCCATCAAAAGATATTTCGATGATGTCGATGATAGAGATCGCAACATATCTCATTATCATATGGAACTGAACCTAACTGAGTCACACAAATAAGAATTTAGGTCTAGATGTCATCAATTGAACGAAATCAGTTTGATTGATTTGGATTAGATCCAATCAGGTTCAAGGTAATCGTGCTAGCACACGATTGAGCCTGACTTTCTCCTTCTATAATCTTTCTGATTCATCACAACTAAGTCAAATTTGATTTGACTCATTTTGATATTTTGAATAAGTTTATTTTCATCTGACTGGAATAAGTTTAGATCAGATTAATTATAGAAATTAAATCCATTCATAGTCAAATTGGACTAGAGTCAAAAGTTGACCTAATTGAGAGAATTGAGGGTCACATGATCAGAGACTTATAGAAAATTCTTTGAAAATTGGTTTGCTATGATTTTTGGATATGTGGTAGCACTCAAGACATGCTATGGATGTGCCAAATTTCATGATTTATGATAAAATTTTGACTAAGTTATGATAGAGTTTGATTTGGATCAAACTCTTGAAGGGAGGAGTCCCATGTGCCATGGACTCCTCCTCATCCTTTCTTCTCGCCACTTTGGGAAGTGTTTTGGGTGACCAAACTTGTTGAAGACCAGGTTCGGGATGTGGGCTATCAGGTAGGAGTCCTAAATAATCAAGCAAATAAGTTGCTTGATCACTTAGGAGTCTTAGATGGCGCATAACATAAAAAAACCCTTCTCACGCCATATTGATGAAACGTAAGAAATTTTTTTCCATGCCTAAAAGGCTGCTGTCCCTTCCATCTTCTACACCCTCTTTGATCCTTTCTCTCCCCTTCTTCTAAGTGCCAAAGGTTGGAAATAAATTTGAGAAGGAGATCCACTTAATATTGAGAAGACTTCAGCATCCACGCGACGGTGTTCGTGAGACGGACAAGCAGCCTTCTCAAATTATTTTGAAGGTTCTTTAGATCAAATCTAGATATAATCTTTAGAGAAAAGATTTGCGAGAAGAAGATATTTAGATTCTGCCTGAGTGGATACCGGTAGAGATCAGATGCGTGCGTGACTCCTTCCAAAATCTCAGGACAGATCAGGATCATCATAAGATAATCTGATTACCCAAAATAAGGTATGAAATAAAATTAGATTTAATTTAATTTTAATCTTAATATTAGATCTTAAAAGATTGAATTCGAGATATTTCAAATCTGATTATAATCTTAAAAATTTTTTTTAAAAATATTTCTTTAGATCTAATTAGATCTAAACGATCCTGTGCATGGAAAACAAAATTTTTTCTTCAACTGGTATTAGAGCACGGTTAGCAGTTCTTCAGATTTATCTTAGATCTAATTTTATTTTTATTTATGATCTAATATTAAAAGATTTTAGATATCACATCAGATGTGATTAGATCTGAAATCAAAAAATTAAAAATTAAATTATTTAGATCTAATATGTATGAGATGCATGACTAGACTAGGTATAGAATAGTTCTATGCGTAGTCTAGTATGATTATGTATTTAATTTGATTAAATATAATTTTAGATCTATTTAATTTTTAATTTTTTGATGTTATAATTATTATAATCAAATCTAAAAATAGAAAATAAATTTTTTAATTTTTGATTTATTTATATGAGATATGAAAGATGCATGCTTAGACTAGTTATAAAATAGTTCTATAAAATATCTAGAATAGTTTTATTTGATGTGATCAAATTTAAATTTTATTTTTTAGATATTATATATAATATATTAGATCTGAAAGCATGCATGTTTAATTTAGTTATGATACATGAGATGTATGCAAAATATATATAAGTTAGATCATTAATTATATATGTGATATATGATTTAGATCTAACTAGTTTTGTAGTAGAAATTATATTTCTGATTAAGACGTTCTTCTTGACTGTCCAGTCATAAGAACAAAGTAGGATATAAAGGTCCTCTTCTTTCATTCGATGGGATATTCTTATGATGTGTAGGGGTGCTGCGCATTCATTCTTAATCAAAAACCAAAACTTATCTTTTTGTAAAATTTTAGATCTTAAAATCCTAGGATTTTATTACATATTTTGTTCATGAACCCAAAACTTAATTAAGAATAAAGATTATAAAATTAATTAGATCTAAAAATTATGAATTTTTAGATCTAAGACATATTCATAAAATTGGGTTCAGACTTGGATAGCTTAATTAGGTTTAGCGGTTGATCAAATCGAATCAAGAGTTGGTTAGGTGGGATCAAAGAAAGCTTAGATTTGACCAGCCTAATAGAATTAACTCTTGATCAAGATCGAATCATATTGAGATATGACTCGATCAAGTCAAGACCTAATTTGGCTCCATGGTTTGAGCCAAAATTATAGGCCAATCCAATTAGTTCTAATTTGATAATTTGGTGTCTAAGGCAAGTTTGACAGATATGACCGACTAATTTTTAATTAGGCACTATAACAAAATAGATTTTTAGCGATGCAAAATTTTTATCGCTAATAATCAATTTTTATCACTAATAATTATTAGCAATGGAATTTTCATTGCTAATTTTTAGTCGCAAAAAATGGGATCATAGATAATTATTAACGATAATTTTTTTTTCATCTTTAATAATAATTATTTATGATGAAAACTTTTCATTAGTAACAAATTTCTACATTCATTGCCTTTTCTACGATAAAATTATTTATGATGAAAATAAATTTTTTTCATCATAAATAATATTTTTATCGATAAAAAAATTTCATCATAGATAAAAAATTATTTATAATGAAAATAATTTCATCATAGATAATAATTATCTATGATGAAAAATTTTTATTATAAATAGTTGATTATCTATGATGAAAATTTAGTTGATTATCTATGACGAAAAGAATTCCGTTATAGATAATCAGTTATCTATGATGAAAATTTTTCATCATAAATAATCAATTATGTATGACAGTAATTTTTCATCGTAAATAATTACATCACAAATAACATTTAAAAAAATAAAAAAATATTTTTATATTAATTTTGTTAATTTTAAAAAAATAAAATAAAAAATCTATAAATAAAAGTCATCGTTTCATTCATCCATAAATAAACATAAATAAATATCATCATTTCATTCATCTATAAATAAATTTTATTTTTTATTACATAAAAATTTAATTATAAAAAGTATTTTTTTGTAAATATAAAATATCTAAAATAAAAATATACAAAAATAGGTAGCTGACCATCAAGCACCGATAATATCTGAAGAAGAAGAATGGGTCAAAGAAGGAGGAGAGCGCTCAAAAAAGTTTGGACTGATTTGCTGCTGCCTCATCATATGCATCATCCGCTCCATCTGTGCCATCCGCTCCATCATCTGCATCTGAAATAGATGGTACTCGTCAATGCATGCACTCAAATCAGCAGTCCATTGTTGATCCTCAGTAGCCTGTTTCTGTATCTCCACCAGTCGGACATCATAGGCAATATGGATATCAACCCTGGATGGATGTGAAGATGGAGGAGCTCTGATCCCATGCCCTAGCCTCCTAACATAACAACATCTCGTACCAAGCATTCGATCATAGATCTCATCATCTGTGGGTGCGGTCGAGCTCTCTAGGATAGGTTGGGATCTAATATCTATCACACGATCCTAAAAATTTAATTTATAGCTATTTTAAATTTATACTAAAAATTAAAATATAAATATACAAATAGTTAGAAAAACTTACATAAAGCTTCTAACTCCTAGTCATCCAGCTTCCTGACCATCGCTGATGTGTTCGCTGGTAGCTATCGATTCTACCAAGAAGCTCGCCACTCTCTACATCTCTCTGTAATTTAAGAATAATTAATAAAAAAATTAAATAGTTAAAGAGTTAATATATGATAAATAGAAATTACTTACCATCTGCTCCATATGGCAAGTGAATGGCCTCAAACCCCTACAATGCGAGACCGTCTATCTCGCCCAATTTGCAGCATTCTTGGCATATCGATCCTACATAGTTAACATTCAAATTAATTAGTAAATAACTAAATTTAAAAATAAATAATATTTAATTATTAAATTCTAAATAAGAAGAAGTTATCTGATATGTCGGATCCTCGTACGTGCGGCATATGATAGCCCAGTCCTCCATAGTGATGCTGTCATATGGCCGCTATCGTGCTACCTCTACCCCTTGATCATGCACTACAGTATACTAGTGACGATGAATGTGATGCTGGTACTTCTTGAAACATGAGCATAAATGATCATCTACAGCTCGTCGTACACGATCATGCTCAAAATCAATAATGTCAAAAATAGCCTATGAATAATAAATATTATAAGAATACAGTACTAATTAAATATTTAAATAAATATTATTATACCTATAAATAGTTATAGAAGACCTTCCTCTGAGGTCATGTAATCTGATGCTAATCGAAGAGCATCGTCGGGGCATAGCTGTGGCAAATGATGTCCAGCTCAGTCTGCCATGGCTCACACCATCCCTTAATAGGTTTGGTATAGCCTGGCAGAATCTCGATGCAAAGATGCTGTCCCTCGTGCTCGCATCTCCAATGCTCAAGGGTGAGGTTCTTCGACGAACCTCACCCTCGCCTCACCACCAAAATAGAATGGCCTAAAAAAATAATGAATAAATTATTAGTATATTGGCCATCTATTAACCTAATAAATAAATTAAAATTAAATTTTATAATATAAAAAATATTAAAATACCACTCAGGCCCATCTGATCACTCAAACCCGCCTCAATCGGATCCCCCTATATAGGGCCCTTCGGTGACTCCAATGATGCAGCAGTGAAAATGGAGAAAGGCTTAGGAGTAGGCTAGCAAGTCGTCGTCGTATCCCTCCTGGCGCCTTACCTGCAATCCTTAAAGTATGCATTTAATTAATATACAATCATTTTTGCAGGCATGTATAGGAATATAGCCAAGTCTCAATTCCTGCATATACATTTTTATTTCAGTATATGATTTTGGAAGTATCGATCCATCAGTAAGGGCTGCTTTAATCAATGCTAAATTTTGATCAAAAAACTTCTGACTCCATTGGTTTACAATTTTAATATGAAGCAATTTTATCAAAAACTCTAACTTGGAGAACTTCATACAATTTGGGTAGAGTGGCTCTCGTGCATCCCGAACAAGCTTTGCAAACTATTCTAAAGTTCCTTCTATCTCATTAATATTGTATTCATGATCAGAACTACCTTAAGATTCACTAGCACTCATGGATACATTTAAGCTAACACCCTGATGTAAATCATCCAGTAGCGAACCTATACCATCATGTTCGATAGGTTTAGTAGTATCAATATTATCTTCGATATCGTCATCGTCGTACACAACTTCATTAGGATCACCCTCCCCATGCCATATCCAACGAGTATATTTCTTATCCATACCAAAACATAGCAGATGCTTCTCGACAAGTGATATATGATGATACACCATATTGACACATCTTTTACATGGATGCTTTATCTGACTAGCACTATCAGCCTTACACCGTGCAAATTCAATAAAATCTCGAACACCTTTTTGATATTCAGGCAAGAAAATATTCTTGACGTTCATCCAACTTTTGTCAATATCCATCTGATAATAAAGAATAATGATTCATGAATCCTAACTCCACCAACTCCTTCCTAATAGGTATGGTTCTATCCCTTTCAAAAATGCATCACTTTTATTGTTGCCATAGCTTTGTTCTTTGTTCCATATCCCCAAAAAAAATCTGGCAGCATCTTCCTACAGTTCTTCAAGTAGACGATATAGATGGATCATATTTTAACCACATCTAATATGTACCCAGAGAACGAACGAGATAACTACGATAGAGTTTTTCATAATAGAATATAGAACACGATGACAATAATAAAATATTGATGCATTTTTGAACCGCCCAAATCGGAGCATCTAAGAGCCGTTCATAGAGTCCATTTTAGGGACCTATGACTGACTCCTGAATAGGAGTCTAAGGTTACATGATTGCATGCATAATATAATTACCAAATAGGATTCGAGATGGAGATCCAATCTAGATCATGGCTCAAATTTCGGACAGGATCTTGACTCATATCCCTAATTGAAACTCAATCTAGATCCCAGATCGAGATCCGATCTAGATCATGACCCAAATCCTAGACTGAGATCTCGACTCATATTCTTGATCGAAACTCGAATCGGATCCCAAACCAGATATTTTATATGCATTAGAAATTAAAATATTTAGTAATTAAAATTAAAATAATAAATCATCATCAACATGGAATACAGGAACTAAACAAATAATAAAATTAAACTATAATAAGTAAAAGCATAAAAATATAATTAAAAAACTAACTATTTTAATTATTAAAAATATCTAATTTTTAATTATTTTATCATTTTATCTTAAAATTTAGTATTATTATTTAAATTATTATTATTATTACTATTTTTTATTTAAATATTATTAATATTACTATTTTTATTAATTATTACTACTACTACTATTATTATTCGTACTATTATTATTATTATTAGTATTATTATTATTACTCTTATTACTATTATTATTATTACTACTACTACTATTTTTTATTTTAATATTATTAATATTACTATTTTTATTAATTATTACTATAACTATTATTATTATTCTTACTAATAATAATAATAATATTATTATGGCTCTTATTATTACTATTATTACTATTATTATTATTATTACTAATTTTTATTTTACTATTATTAATATTACTATTATTACTATTATTTTATTATTATTATTATTATTACTACTATTTTTTTTATTTTAATATTATTAATATTAGTATTTTTATTAATTATTAATACTAATACTATTATTATTCTTACTATTATTATTATTATTATTAATTATTACTACTACTATTATTACTACTACTAATAATAATGATAATAATAATAATAATAATAATAATAATAATAATAATATTATTATTAGTATCCTAACGTCGTACCCTCATCCATTGTGCCCCCTTGGCCCCCAGCCCCTACGCTATCCCGCCATCTGCGGCTCTCCATCGATCGAGTTTCAACCTCAATGGATGTAGAGCCCAGAAAAGAACTTCGGCAATCATCTTTTTTGTACTTTCTTTCTTCGAATTTCAAACTCGAAAGTAGAGAAACTATTGTTGAGAATAAATTTTGCTCCTATCGAAGTCCAGTCTGGTACCTAGTCCAATGTAACTGATAATCATGGAAGAGCTTCGATCGAGAATTCTTCAGGAATCAAACTCCTTCCTAATTTTTTTAGGAGCTGAACTTCTTTCGGACATCTCCTTCAGTTGGATTTCTCTAGGAGCCGAACTTCTTTCAAACTTTTCCTTCAGATGGATGCTTATGAGAGCCAAACTCCTTCCAGACTTCTCCTCCAATCAGAATCCTCTAAGAGCCGAACTTCTTTTTGACTTCAGCCAAACTACTCCCAAGCTTCTCCATCAGTTGGACCCCTTCAGGAGTCAAATTTCTTATGGATTCCTCCAACAGTCTGATTTCTCTAGGAGCCCAACTCCTTCTAGATTCCTCCAGCAGTCAGATTTCTTTAGAAGCCAAACTTCTTCTTCAGTCAGATTCCTCTAGGAGCCAAACTTCTTTCGGACATCTCCTTCAATCGGATTCATCCAGGAGCTGAACTTCTTACGGATTTTTGTTTCAGTCGAATTTTGAATGCCTACTTCCTCCGAACAGTTATGACTATCATTTATTAGTCTACTACAGGCACTCCCACTACCGAACGACTACGACTGTCATTATTAATCTATTACGAGTGACACCTCTCTCTCCATAATAAATTCTACGTGGCTCAGAGCAGCCCACTACCGGATGGTTACAATAAGCTCCGTCTATAAAAAGGAATCCTCCAGATATATTTTTTCTAAGCTCTCTTCTCCTTCCAAAACTTTGCTGAATTCTTATCTGAGCACTCCATTTCTGTTGATCAGAAGAGTTAACTTGATCGTTGGAGGATTCTATCGGAGCCACCACCACCGACTCTGGATGGAATCTTATTTTGTAGGTCACCGACGGCGACCTCTTCTTCCCCAACTCTAGCTTGATCCGATGTTAACCAGATTCTGCACCAACAAAAGTGTAGGAATTCGAGTAAATAGTGAGAGCCTAATTTATTTAAAAATAAAATTCTTAAATAAATTGATTAAGTCTAATTATAAAATTTAACTAGAAACTTTGACTCTCTGCAAAAAAATATCCGCATCCAATCCACTAGCCCTTATCCTGGACACCCATAAACTGATCGGACCTAACTATAAGGATTGGCTTTGAAATTTTAAAATTATTTTAGATTTCAAAAAGTTGAGTCATGTGTTGGAACAGGATCCTCTTATCTTACCAGTCCATCCATCCATTGATCAGAGAGCATCTCTAAAGAAGTGGACGGATGAAGATAACAAAGTCATGTATTATATATTGGGCTCGATGTCTGATGAGCTCCAACGCCAACATGAAGACATTAAGACTAGCTACCAAATGTTGGCTCACTTGCAAGAGTTGTTTCGTGAATAGAGTCGCACAACCAAATTTTAAGTTACTAGAAGACTATTTAAGGCTCAAATGCGTGATGGGTAGTCAGTCCAAGATTATTATCTGATGATGATCAAGAACTTAGAAGAGCTTGAGAAGCTTGGTGTCAAGCTAGATCAGGATCTACAAATTGATATAATTCTACAGTCCTTGACTGATGCATATGGGCAGTTCATCATGAACTATCATATATATAAACTTTAAAATACCTTGGTTGAACTTATGAACATGCTGGTTACTGCTGAGCTTTTCATGAAGGGTTCTAATGGCTCAGTACTTATTATGGAGTGGACTTCTTTTAAGAAAAAGTCTTTTGAAAAGAAGAAGTCCATGAAGAAGCAGAAGATGGATGGTGGAAAGAAGAAGAAGAAGGCAGAGCCTAAGAAGAAGGCTACTGATAAAGAAAAATATTTTTATTGCAACATAGATGGTTATTAAAAGCGGAACTGTCCTTTGTATCTAGCTAGCTTGAAGAACAAGAAGGAGATAGGTCTTTCTGAAGGTAAGCTCATTATAGAATCAAACCTTATGGTTTCTTCTGTGTCCAGTTGGATGCTTGACTCTGGTTCTAATGCTCACTTATACACTTTTATGCAAGATTTTGAGGATAGTAGGAGGCTGAGGGATGGTGAGATGATCTAACGCATCAAAAATGGAGCAAGAGTTGCTGCTGTGGTCGTGAAAACTTATTCTTTGCGATTACCATCTAGATTAGATTTAGTTCTTAGAGACTATTTTTATGTGTCTGCAATAAGTGAAAATTTGATTTCTATTTTATGTTTAGCATAGAAAGACTATGTAATTAGTTTTCTTAAGAATCATTGTAATATTTTTTATGAAAAAAATAAAATTATAAGTGGTTTCTTTATAAATGGTCTCTATCAGTTACATATTAATATTTCTATTTTCAATATCGAACAAAATGTGAATGCCATAGGATCAAAATTATTTAGGGATAGTCTAAATGAGAGGTATCTTTAGTACCTTAGGCTAGGTCATATAGCGGAAGACAAGGTTAACAAATTGAAGAAATCTTGGCTATTGATTTTGTTGACTTTTGAGTCATATCCGATTTATGAATCATGTCTTCATGGCAAAATGACCAAGCTCCCTTTTATAGGATATGGGAAAAGGGCCACAGACTTGCTTGTCCTAGTACATACTAATGTATGCGGCCCATTTGATATGCTAGCCAGGGGTAATTACATCTACTTCATCATCTTTACCGATGATTTATCTCAGTATGGGTATGTGTATTTGATGTGACATAAGTCTGAAGCTTTTAAAAAGTTTAAGGAATTCAGACTCGAAGTAGAAAAATAAATAAGAAAATATATTAAGATTCTTCGATCAGATCGAGGAGGTGAATACCTTAGTCTAGAATTCCTAGACTATCTTAAGAATAATGACATAGTTTCTCAATGGACTCCACCTGAAATGCCTCAACTCAATAAAATTTTAGAATGAAGAAATCGGATCCTATTAGATATGGTCCGATCCATGATGAGTTTCATGGACCTTCCTGAGTTTATTTGGGGACATAGTCTATTGACTGCTATATATTTGCTGAATAGAGTTCTATCTAAAACCATTTCTACCATACCATATGAGATATGACATGATAAGAAACCAAGTTTGAGTCATCTTAGAATTTGGGATTGTCTGACCCATGTCAAAAGATAATGGATGGATAAATTAGAGTCTAGATCCTTTAGAGCTCGATTTATTGGACATCCTAAAGAGTCTTTAGGATATATTATTTCTATCTTTCGAAAGATCTTAATATAATTGTGAGTCGACATGCCATTTTTCTTGAAAAATAGTTTATTCAAGATGGTGGCATCGAAAGATAAATTAGACTCAAAGAGAAAGTCTTCCAAGAGCCACGAGCCAAAGAACCTATGGAACCCAATCAGATTGAGCCAACCCAGACACTACCTCCTCAACCTCATAGATCAAGTAGAATTTTCCATTCTTCTAAAAGGTATTTAGGTACTATATCAGAAGACATAGAAAAAATATTTTTCATAAGAAATGAGGTTCATGGTGATGATCCCAAAACTTATGACGAGATAATATCAGGTATCGACTCCAAAAAATGGTTAGAGATAATGAAGTCAGAGATTGACTCAATGCGCTCGAATCAAGTCTGGACCTTGGTAGATCTACCTGAAGATATAGTATCTATTTAGTATAAATGGATCTTCAAGAGAAAGATAGATGTCGATAAAAATATAGAGACATTCAAAGCAAGGCTCATAGCGAAAGGATATAGTCAGCACGAGGGCATTGACCATTAGGATACTTTTTCGTCAGTAGCCATGCTCAAATCCATCTGCACATTGCTTGCTGTTGCAGCCTATTTAGATTATAAAATATAGTAGATGAATGTGAAAATGATATTTTTAAATAAATATCTTGAGGAAGATATCTACATGGAATAGCCGCTAGAATTCATATCCAATGATAATGGTCACAAAGTATGCAAGCTGCAAAGATCAATATATAGACTTAAGCAAGTATCTCAAAGCTGGAATGCTCGTTTCAATGATGTAATCAAATCACTTAGATTCGTCAAGAACGAGGAGGAACCATATATGTTCAAAAAGATCAGTGGGAGTACTGTTGTCTTTTTCGTACTGTACATGGATGACATTCTCCTTATTGAAAATGATATTCTCATGTTGACCACTATCAATATGTGGTTGTCTAAAGAATTCTTCATGAAAGATGTAGCAGAGGCATCCTTTATTCGAGAAATTAAGATCTATAGAGATAGACCAAATAGGATGCTGGGTCTCTCACAGAAGATGTACATAGAGGAGGTGCTAAAGAGGTTTAGCATGAAAAACTCTAAGAGGGGATTGGTGTCCTTCATACATGGCATTCATCTCTCTAAGAAGATGTGTCCCAACACACTTGAGGAGATTGAATGCATGAGTAAGATCCCTTATGCTTCAGCAATAGGGAGCCTCATGTATGCCATGCTATGTACGCGATCTAATATTGTCCATGCTGTGAGTATCACGAGCAGATATCAGTCAAATCGAAGTGAAAAGCATTAGACTTCTATAAAATATATGCTTAAGTACTTGAGAAGGACTAAGGATATGTTCTTGATTTTTGGTAATGGAGAACTCCAGATCTAGGGTTATATAGACTCAGACTTCATGTCTGATATAGATGATCGAAAGTCGACATCTGAAAGTCTGTTTGTGTGTAATGGTGGTGCTGTCAACTGAAAGAGTTTCAAGCAGACGATGATAGTAGATTCCATCATGAAAGTAGAGTACATCGCATGTTGCATGCTACAAAGAAGGCATTCTGGTATAAGAAGTTTGCCACAGGGCTTGGAGTGATGCCATCAGATGCTATCCCTCTATTCTGTGATAATAATGATGCCATAGCCCTAGCTAAGGAGCCAAGATCTCATCAGAAATTTAAGTACATCGAGCGGCGATACAACCTCATCCATGATTATCTCGAGAAGGGATACATCGAGGTCAAGAGAGTCGACATTATAGATAATGCGGCTGATCCGCTGACAAAGGCATTTAGCCAGCAAAAAATCAAAGCCCACCTTGAGAAGATGGGACTTAGATTTGTAGCCAATTGACTTTAGGTCAAGTGAAAGTTTGTTAGATGTGTGTTCTAAAAATCAGATTGGCTATCACTTGTAATATACTTCTAAAGATAATTTTATAATTTTTGATTATAAATTAATAAAAAAAATATTTTATATCATAGTGTGTATTTAAAAGTATCTGTGATACATTCTTTGAGTTAATGATAATGATATTTCATATTTTCAAGAGTTAAAAATTTAAGACATGAATTTTCATAATTAACTCATAAGCTGCTTTCGACCGTAGGATCATCACAAGGATGGTGTTTGATTCGGAAGGTTGGTGTACGATCACTTTTTTGGGTAGATGTGTCTTGAGTCTATGGTGTGGAGATACTAGAGCAAGAATATAGGTACTCGTTAAAGAATGAGGGCACTAAGCGTGACCAACTCGAGTAGTCATAAGAAAGTCTACCTTCTCATTGATGATTGACTCGATGCTATAGTGGTGTGTATGGTTCTTTGATCTGAGGTGCATCGGTAGTTTATCTTGAGGGTGTTATAGTTTGACTATATTATAACTCAATTTTCTAGTCATTTGAAATTGTAAGGTGTATGTTGGCTATAGCATGTTTATTGTAAGAATTGGATTCCACCAATAGGAGATCTATCTACCTCGGTAGATGAGGAGTAGTCCTATGATAATCATGAGGTTGAGTTTATAAGCCCATGGCCATGGCAGTGTGAATATGATAGAAAGAGTTTCAATTAGATTTTCACATTGGACTCGAATCGAATGATTAATTCATATGACGGACATTGGGTTTGACAAGTTCATCTTAATCCTAATCCTATCGGGGCTCAAGATAGAAGAACCCAATCAGACATATAATTGTATTGAGAGATTTATTTTTAGTTCTGATAGATTGCCACCATATACTGCTAGATGTCATTGATAGATTTTGGAAGCAATTAGAATGATTTTGATGATCAATCATTCTAATTGTATGAATCAAAAAAGTTCTGGTCCATCGAAAGGTGTTTCGATGATGTCGATGATAGAAATCATGAGATGTCTCATTACCATATGAAAATGAATCTAACTGAGTCACATAAATAAGGATTTGAGTCTAGATGTCATCAATTGAGTTAAACCAGTTTGATTGATTTGGATTAGATCCAATTAGGTTTAAGATAATCATGCTAGCACACGATTGAGCCTGACTTTTTCCTTCTATAATCTTTCTAATTTATCGCAATCGAGTCAAATTTAATTTGACTCAATCCTATATTTTGAATGGATTTATTTTTATTTGATTGAAATAAGTTCAGATCAGATTAATTATAGAAATTAAATCCATTCATAGTCAAATTGGACTAGGATGAAAAATTGACCTTATTGAAAGAATTGAGGGTCACCTGATAAGAGGCTTCTAGAAAATTCTTTGGAAATTGGTTTGCTATGATTTTTGGATAAGTGGTAGGGCTTGAGACATTCTATGGATGTGCCAAATTTTGTGATTTATGATAAATTTTTGACTGAGTTATGATAGATTATGATTTGGATCAAACTCTTGAAGGGAGGAGTCCCATGCGCCAAGGACTCCTCATCATCCTTTCTTCTCACCACATTGGGAAGTGTTTTGGGTGACCAAACTTGTTGAAGACTAGGATTGGGATGTGGGCTATTAGGTAAGAGTCCTAAGTAATCAAGCAAATAAGTTGCTTGATCACTTAGGAGTCTTAGATGGCGCATAACATAAAAAAATCCTTCTCACGCCATTTTGATGAAACGTAAGAAATTTTTTCCCATGCCCAAAAGGCTGCCACCCGTTCCATCTTCCATGCCCTCTTTGATCCTTTGTCTCCCCTTCTTCTAAGTGCCAAAGGATGAAAATAAATTTGAGAAGAAGATCCAATTAATATTGAGAAGATTTCAGCATCTATGCGATGGTGTTCGTGAGATGGACAAGCAGCCTTCTCAAATTATTTTGAAGGTTCTTTAGATCAGATTTAGATCTGATCATTGAAGAAAAAATTAATGAGAAGAAGATGTCTAGATCCTATCCAAGTAGATACCGGTATAGGCTAGGTGCATGCGTGGCTCCTTCCAGAATCTTAGGATAGATTAGGATCATCACAGGATAATCTGATTACCTAAAATAAGATATGAAATTAAATTATATTTAATTTTATTTTAATCTTAATATCAGATCTTGAATGATTAAATCTGAGATATCTCAGATCTAATTATGATCTTAGAATTTTTTTTTTTGAAATATTTCTTCAGCTCTAATCAGATCTGAACGATCCTGTGCAAGGAAAACATGATTTTTCTTTCGACTGATTTCAGAGCCAAGTTAGTAGTTCTTCAGATTTATCTTAGATTTAATTTTATTTTTATTTATGATCTAATATTAAAAAAATTTAGATATCACATTAGATGTGATTAGATCTAAAATTAAAAAATTAAAAATTAAATCATTTAGATCTAATATATATGAGATGCATGACTAGACTAAGTATAGAATAGTTCTATGTGTAGTCTAATATGATCATATATTTAATTTAATTAAATATAATTTTAGATTTATTTAATTTTTATTTTTTTGATATTATAATTATTATAATCAGATCTAAAAGTAGAAAATAAAATTTTTAATTTTTGATTTATTCATGAGATATGAAAGATGAATGCTTAGATTAATTATAGAATAGTTCTATAAAATATCTAGAATAGTTTTATTTGATATTATTAAATTTAAATTTTATTTTTTAGATATTATATATGATATATTAGATCTGAAAGCATGCATGCTTAATTTAGTTATGATACATGAGATATATGCAAAACTTGTATAAGTTAGATCATTAATTGTATATGCGATATATGATTTAGATCTAACTAGTTTTATAGTGAAAATTATATTTTTGATTAAGATATTTTTCTTGGCCGTCTGATCATAAGAATAAAATAGGATTTAAAGGCTCTCTTCTTTCATTCGATGGGATGTTCTTATGATGTATAGGGGTGCTGCGCATTCATTCTTAATCAAAAATCAAAACTTATTTTTCTGCAAAATCTTAGATCCTGAAATTCTAGAATTTTATTATATATTTTGTTCATAAACCCAAAACTTAATTAAGAATTAAAATTATAAAATTAATTAGATCTAAAAATTATAAATTGTTAGATCTAAGACATATTCATAAAATTGAGTTCGAACTTGGATACCTCAATTAGGTCTAGCGGTTGATCAAACCGAATCAAGAGTTGGTTAGGTGGGATCAAAAAAAGCTTAGATTTTACTAGCCTAATAGGATTAAGTCTGGATCAAGATCGAATCATGTTGAGATATGACTCGATCAAGTCAAGATCTAATTTAGCTTTGCAGTTCTATCCTGGATTGTAGGCTAACCCAATTGGTTCTAATTCAATAATTTGATGTCTAAGGCAAGTCTGACAGATATGATTGAATAATTTTTAATTAGGAGCTACTTGACCTGAATGCATTCTTATCGAGTTCATGGCATATTCCTTCCATCGGTCTTACTTTTTTGGTCATTTATGTCAATCCAGTTCTAATTCGAGGTGGCTAACAATTCGAGTTAACCTATGGCACTAGGTTAGTCATAATTATTATGACTAAGTCAAGTCAAGTTTAAAGAGACCTAAATTAAATCTTTCTAAACAAATATTAAGTCTAAGATCTTCCACCATTGTAGATGTGTGAGTCCTTCTCGGGGTTGATTGTTCTTAGTTAAATACAGTGGTTCAGTTGCATTAAAAAAATGCAACCATATCTATCAGACATTGGATGCTACGGGTTGGAGGATGGGTTGGGCTCAATATTTTAGATACGATGAGGGATTCAATCAAGAATCCAATTCATGCAAATGATAGGTCTGACTTAACTAAGGAGTGGATCAATATTCTAAACACGGTGAGATTCATGAATTAGAGATCAGGTTTGGGTGCACCATGATTAGAGAATCATTGGACAAGAGTTGTTCACTCATCGATTGATCCATCATCAATAACTATTAGATGAGATGGTGAGCTAGTTGGTGGGATCGCACCACCCACTAGAAATCAATAATCATGAAGATTTTCGTATCTCTACCAAGAGAGTGTAGGGATCCGAGTAAATAGTGAAAGTCTAATTTATTTAAAAATAAAACTTTTAAATAAATTGGTTAAGTCTAATTATAAAATCTAACTAGAAATTTTGACTCTCTACAGAAAAATATCTGCATCCAATCCACTAGCCCATATCCTGGACACCCATAGACTGATCGGATCCAACTATAAAGATTGACTCCAGAACTTCAAAATTATTTTAGATTTTAAGAAGTTAACTCATGTGTTGGAATAGGATCCTTCCACCTTACTAGCCCATCCATCTGCTGATCAAAGAGTGTCTCTATAGAAGTAGACGGATGAAGATAACAAAGTCAGGTATTACATATTGGGCTCGATGTCTGATGAGCTCCAGCACCAACATGAAGACATTAAGACTAGCCATCAAATATTGGCTCATCTGCAAGAGTTGATTGGTGAACAGAGTGGCGTAGTCAAATATCAAGTCACTAAAAGACTTTTTAAGGCTTAAACGCATGATGGGCAGTCAGTTCAAGATTATTGTCTGATGATGATCAAAAACTTAGAAGAGCTTGAGAAGCTTAGTGTCAAGTTAGATCAGGATATGTAAATTGATATAATTCTGTAGTCCTTAACTGATGCGTATGGACAGTTCATCATGAACTACCATATGCATAAACTTTAAAATATCTTGGCTGAACTTATGAACATGTTGGTTACTATTGAGCTTTTCATGAAAGGTTCTAAAGGCTTAGTACTTACTATGGAGAGGACTTTTTTTAAGAAAAAGTCTTTTAGAAAGAAGAAGAAGTTCGTAAAGAAGCAGAAGATGGATGGTGGAAAGAAGAAGAAGGTAGAGTCGAAGAAGAAGGCCGCTGATAGAAAAAAATATTTTCATTGCAACACTGACGATCATTGAAAGCGAAATTATCCTTTGTACCTGGCCAACCTAAAGAACAAGAAGGAGACATGTTCTTCTAGAGGTATGCTCGTTATATAATCTAACCTTACGGTTTCTTCTGCATCTAGTTGGATGCTTGACTCTGGTTCTAGTGCTCACTTGTGCACTTCTATACAGGATCTTGAGGATAGCAGGAGGCTGAGGGATGGTGAGATGATCCTACATGTCGAAAATGAAATAAGAGTTGCTGCTGT
This sequence comes from Cocos nucifera, assembly GCA_006176705.1. Classification (NCBI taxonomy): domain Eukaryota; kingdom Viridiplantae; phylum Streptophyta; class Magnoliopsida; order Arecales; family Arecaceae; genus Cocos; species Cocos nucifera. Next base: position 44,790 of record QRFJ01001485.1, on the reverse strand, counting down.
GGCCGTGGAAATCTATTCTCTATGATTACCATCTGGATTAGATTTAGTTCTTAGAGACTATTTTTATGTGCTTGTAGTAAGTAGAAATTTGATTTCTATTTCATATTTAGCATAGAAAAGCTATGTAATTAGTTTTCTTTAGGACCATTGTAATATTCTTTATGAAAGAAATAAAATTGCAAGTGGTTTTCTTATAAGTGGTCTCTATCAGTTATATATTGATGTTTCTATTTTCAATATCGAGCAAAACGTAAATGCCATAGGATCAAAATGATCTAGGGATAGTCTAAATGATAGGTATCTTTGGCACCTTAGGCTAGGTCATATAGCGAAAGTCAGGGTTAATAAATTAAAAAAATCCGGGCTATTGAGTTCGTTGATTTTTGAGTCATATCCAATTTGTGAATCATGTCTTCATGACAAAATGATCAAGCTTCCTTTTATGGGACATGGGGAAAAGGCCATAGACTTGCTTGCCCTAGTATATACTGATGTATGCGACCTATTTGATGTGCTAGCTAGGGGTAATTACATCTACTTCATCATCTTTATCGATGATTTATCTCGATATGGGTATGTGTATTTGATGCGACATAAGTCTGAGCTTTTGAAAAGTTCAAGAAATTCGGACAGAAAGTAAAAAAATAAAAAGAAAAACTCATTAAGGTTCTTTGATCAGATTGAGGAGGCGAATATCTTAGTCGAAAATTTCTAGACTATCTTAAGGATAATGACATAGTTTCTCAATGGACTCTACCTAGAATGCCTCAACTCAATGAAATTTTAGAATGAAGAAATCAGACCCTATTAGATATGATCCGATCCATGATGAGTTTCACGGACCTTCCTGAGTTTCTTTGGAAACATAGTTTGATGACTGCTATATATTTACTGAATAGGATTCCATCAAAAATTATTCTTACTACACCATATGAGATATGGCATGGTAAGAAATCAAGTTTGAGTCATCTCATAATTTAGGATTGTCCAGCCCATGTTAAGAGACAACAGGTGGATAAATTAGAGTCTAGGTCCTTTAGAGCTTGATTTATTGGATATCCTAAATAGTCATTAGGATATTATTTCTATCTTCTGAAAGATCATAATGTGATGTTGAGTCGACACATCATTTTTTTTGAAAAATAGTTTATTCAAGATGGTGGCATCGAAAGATAGATTAGGCTCGAGGAGAAAGTCTCTCAAGAGCCACGAGCCAAGAAGCCTATGAAACCCAATTAGATTAAGCCAACCCAGATACTACCTCCTCCATCTCATAGATCAAGTAGAATTTTTCATCCTTCTGAAAGGTACTTAGGTACTATATCAGAAGATGTAAAGAAAATATTCCTCACAAAAAATGGGGTTCATGGTGATGATCTCAAAACTTATGACGAGGTAATATCAGATATCGACTCCGAGAAATGGTTAGAGGCAATGAAGTCAGAGATTGACTCAACGCGCTCGAACCAAGTCTGGACCTTGGTAGATCCATCTGAAGGTATAGTATCTATTAGGTGTAAATAGATCTTCAAGAGAAAGATAGGTGTCGATGGAAATGTAGAGACATTTAAAGCAAGACTCATAGCAAAAGGGTATTGTCAGCACGAGGGCATTGACTATCAGAATATTTTTTCGTCAGTAGCCTTGCTCAAATTCATCCACACATTGCTTGCTATTGCAACCTATTTTGATTATGAAATATGGCAGATGGACGTGAAAATGATGTTCTTAAATGGATATCTTGAGGAAAATATCTATATAGAACAGCCACTAGAATTCACATCCAGTGATAATGATGACAAAGTATGCAAGCTGCAAAGATCCATATATGAACTTAAATAAGTATCTCAGAGCTGGAATGCTCGTTTCAATAATGTAATCAAATCATTTAGATTCATCAAGAACGAGGAGGAACCATATGTGTTCAAAATGATCAGTGGAAGTGCTATTATCTTCCTCGTGCTGTACGTGGATGACATCCTTCTTATTGGAAATGATATTTTCATATTGACCACAGTCAAAATTGTTAGATATATGTGCCCTAGAAGTTAAAATTAGCTGACACTTGTAATACACTTCTAAGGGCAAAATTATAATTTTGACTAATATCAATAAAATGGGTTATTTTCTATCACATATGTGTATTTAGTGTCTGTGATACATCCTTTGAGTTAATGGTAATGATAATTCATATTTTCAAGAGTTGAAAATTTAAGACATGAATAATCATTATTAACTCATAAAATGTTCCCGACCATAGGATCATCACGAGAATGGTGATTGATCCAAAAGGATGGTGTACAATCGCTTCTCTTTGGTAATGAAGAACACTGGACTTCTATGAAATGTATCCTTAGGTACTTGAGAAGAACTAAGGATATGATGTTGGTCTTTAGTAATGAAGAACTCCAAGATCAGGGATACACAGACTCAGATTTCATGTCCGATATAGATGTTCGAAAGTCAACATCTGGGAGTCTGTTTGTGTGCAATGGTGGTGCTGTTAGCTGGAAGAGTTCCAAGCAAACGGTGATATCCGATTCCACCATGGAAGTAGAATATATCGCTGCATCAGAGGCTGCGAAGGAAGCATTTTGGTACAAGAAGTTTGCTACAGAAATCGAAGTAATGCCATCAGATGCCATTCCTCTATACTGTGACAATAATGGCGCCATAGCCCTTGCTAAGGAGCCGAGGTCTCACAAAAAATCCAAGCATATTGAGCGGCGATACCACCTCATCCGCGATTACCTCGAGAAGGGTTACATCGAGGTCAAGAGAGTCAACTCCATAGATAATGTGGCAAATCCACTTACAAAGCCATTGGACCAACAGAGGATCGAAGCCCACCTTGAGAAGATGGGACTTAGACTTGTAGCCAATTGGCTTTAGGACAAGTGGGAGATTGTTAGATATATGTGCCCTAGAAGCCAGAATTGGCTGACACTTGTAATACACTTCTAAGGGCAAAATTATAATTTTGACTAATATCAATAAAATGGGTTATTTTCTATCACATATGTTCGAATCAATTAGAATGATTTAGATGATCGATCATTCTAGTTGTTCGAATCAAAAGAGTTCTGATCCATCGAAAGGAGTTTCGATGATGTTGATGATAGAGACCATGACATATCCCATTACCATACAGAATTGAACCTAGCTAGGTCACACAAACAAGGATTTGAATCTGGTGATCATCAATTGAATTGATCCAGTTCAATTGATCTGAATGAGATTCAATTAGGTTCAAGGAAATCATGCTAGCAATCGATTGAACCTAACGTTCTTCTTTTACTATCATAAATAAGTTGTCCTACCTGAGCCAAAGGAGTTTGTGCTCAATCAAAGGCCTTCATATGGTCTGACTAGAGGTTTTCCAAGTTAGAAAAGATTATCTTATTCTATAAGACATTACCTGCCATTTTTGGTCACTTCCCATTTCTTGTTCTTTGACTTTGGTCAAAAGTCTACCTTTGACTGGTCAAATGTTGACCATTGATACTTTGACTTTTGACCACATGTCACGCACCTATTGGAGAGCTGGTGGGGGCCTGTCCCCCTGCCAGAACCTAGTAAGGAAGAGGGCGCATGCCATCCTTGGCGTGTGCCCAAGTTGGAGGCGCCTAGGAGTCCTTGTTGGACAAGGACTCCATCTCCTTTTTGGATTCTAATTAGAGTTCTCATAAGAACCAACTTTGACTGATCTTAGGCACCCTCTAAGGAGGAATCTAGGGGACTCTATTTTCACCAATCAGATTTAGATCTAATTTCATAAAGAGTTGTGATTGGTTGGGAAGAAGAGAAGTTGGATCACAAACAGTCTATAAATAAGACCCTGCGCCCAACCCAGATAGTGATTGGAAGTGATTGAAAGGAATCATAATTCCCATGCCCCAAGGCTACCTCTCCCCTCTTCCTCCATGCCAAACCACCTTCTCCCTCTCCTCTCCATGTCCAAAAGGAGTTTTGGATTTTTGGTTGGTGCGATTCAGATCAAAGAAAGGCGATTGAAAGCTAGAAGGCTGCACTGCTGCAAAGGACGACTGCTGATCTTCAAAAGGAGTTTTGAAGATCCTTCAAAGATTGAGATTCAGATCTAATTTTTGGAGACATGATAGAGAAGAAGAGGATCTCCAGATCAAGCCCCGAGTGGATACCGATAGAGGCCAGGCGCTTGCGTGGCTAGATCCAGAACCTTCCACTGCATACAGGATCATCAACGGGTAATTGGATTACCCAAATCAGGTAAATTAAATTTAATTTAATTTATTCTTATTTTATTTTATTTATTAAAATAATAAGAATTAGATCTAAAATATTTCAGATTTGATATAGATCAAAGAGAAAATTTTTTGAAATATATCTCTTGATCTAATCAGATCTGAACGAATCTGGACCGAAAAATCAGGATTTCCCTTCAAAAATGTGGTTGTCTAAAGAATTTTTCATGAAAAACCTAGGAGAGGCATCATTTATTCTAGGAATTAAGGTCTATAGAAATTGATCAAATAGATGCTGGGTCTCTCATAGAAGATGTATATAGAGGAGGTACTAAAGAGGTTTAACATGAAAAACTCCAAGAGGAGATTGGTGCCCTTCAGACATGTTATTCATCTCTCCAAGAAGATGTGTCCCAACACACCTGAGGAGATTGAATGCATCAGCAAGATCCCTTATACTTCAGCAATAGAGAGTCTCATGTACGCCATGCTATGTACACGACCTGATATTGCTCATGCTGTGAGTGTCACGAGCAGATATTAGTTGAATCCAAGTGAAGAGCACTGAATTTCTGTAAAATGTATCCTTAAGTACTTGAGAAGAACTAAGAATATGTTCTTGATTTTTGATAATGGAGAACTCTAGGTCCAGGGTTATATAGACTTAGACTTCATGTCTGATATAAATGATCGAAAGTCAACATCTGGAAGTCTATTGTATGCAATGGTGGTGCTGTCAGGTGGAGAGTTCCAAGTAGACGGTGATAGCAGATTCCACTATGAAAGCAGAGTACATCGCTGCATCGCAAGCTACAAAGGAGGCATTTTGGTATAAAAAGTTTGCTACAGAGCTTAGAGTGATGCCATCAGATGCCGTTTCTCTATTCTGTGATAACAATGGCATCATAGCCCTAGCTAATGAGCCAATGTTTCATCAAAAATTCAAGCACATCGAGAGGCGATACCACCTCATCCGCTATTATTTCGAGAAGGGATACGTCGAGGTCAAGAGAGTCGATACTGTAGATAATGTGACTGATCCACTGATAAAGCCATTGAGCCAACAGAAGATCAAATCCCACCTTGAGAAAATGGGACTTAAATTTATAGTCAATTGACTTTAGGTCAACTGAAAATTTGTTAGATGTATGCCCTAGAAGCCAGATTGGCTGTCACTTGTAATACACTTCTAAGAGTAATTTTATAATATTGACTATAAATTAATAAAAAAATTATTTTCTATCATAGTGTGTATTTAAAAGTGTTTGTGATATATTCTTTGAGTTAATGGTAATGATAATTTATATTTTCAAGAGTTGAAAATGTAAGACATGAATTTTCATAATTAACTCATAAACTGCTTTCGACCGTAGGATCATCACGAGGATGGTGATCGATCTGAAAGATTGATGTATGATCACTTTCTTAGTATAGATGTATCTTGAGTCTATGATGTGGAGATATCAGAGCGAGAGTATAGGTACTCGTTAAAGAATGAGGGTACTGAGCATGACCACCTCGAGTACTCATAAGGAAGTCCACCTTCTCGTTGATGATTGACTCGATGCTGCAGTAGTGTGTATGGTTCTTTGAACTGAGGTTTCATCTTGAGAGTGTTATAGTTTGACTATACCATAACTTGATTTTCTTGTCATTTGAAATCCTGAGGTGTATGTTGGCTATAGCATGTTCATTATAGAAATTGGATTCCACCAATAGAGGATCTATCTACCTCGGTAGATGAGGAGTAGCCCTATGATAATCATGAGATTGAGTCCATAAGCCCATGACCATGGCAGTATGAATATGATAGAAAGAGTTTCTATTAGATTTTCATATTAGACTCGAATCAAATGATTAATTCATATGACGGACATTGGGTTTGATGAGTTCACCTTAACCCTAATCCTTCGGGGCTCAAGATAGAAGAACCTAATCACACAACTACACTGAGAGATTCATTTTTAATTCTGATGGATTGCTATCATATATTGCTAGATATCACTAGTAGATTTTGGAAGCAATTAGAATGATTTTGATGATCAATCATTCTAATTATATGAATCAAAAAAATTCTGGTCCATTAAAAGATATTTCGATGATGTTGATGATAGAGATCGTGATATGTCTCATTACCATATGGAACTGAACCTAACTGGATTACACAAATAAGGGTTTGGATTTGGATATATCAATTGAACTAACCTAGTTTGATTGATTTGGATTAGATCCAATTAGGTTCAAGGTAATCATACTAGCACACGATTGAGCCTAACTTTCTCCTTCTGTAATCTTTTTGATTCATCGTAACTAAGTCAAATTTGATTTAATTCATTCCTATATTTTGAATGGGTTTATTTTCATCTGACTAAAAGAAGTCCAGGTTAGATTAATTATAAAAATTAAATCCATTCATAGTCAAATTGGACTAGGGTCAAAAGTTGACCTAATTGAGAGAATTGAGGGTCACCTGATTAGAGGCTTCTAGAAAATTTTTTGGAAATTGGTTTGCTCTAATTTTTGGATATGTGGTAGGGCTTGAGACATGCTATGGATGTGCTAAATTTTGTGATTTATGGTAAAGTTTTGACTGAGTTATGATAGAGTTCGATTTGGATCAAACTCTTAAATGGAGGAGTCCCATATGCCATGGACTCCTCGTCATCCTTCTTGCCACTTTGGGATGTGTTTTGGGTGACCATACTTGTTGAAGACCTGGTTTGGGATGTGGGCTATCAGGTAGGAGTCCTAAGTAATCAAGCAAACAAGTTGCTTGATCACTTAGGAGTCTTAGATGGTGCATAACATAAAAAAACTGTTCTCACGCCATATTGATGAAACGTAAGAAATTTTTTCCCATGCCCAAAAGGCTGCCACCCCTTCCATTTTCCGTGCCCTCTCTGATCCTCTCTCTCTCCTTCTTCTAAGTGCCAAAGGTTGGAAATAAATCTTAGAAGAAGATCCAGTTAATATTGAGAAGATTTTAGCATTTACGCGATTGTGTTCGTGAGACGGACAAGCAGCCGTCTCAAGTTATTTTGAAGGTTCTTTTGATTAGATTCAGATTTGATCTTTGGAGGAAAGATTTGTGAGGAGAAGATATCCAGATCCTATCTGAGTGGATACCGATAGAGGCCAGACGCATGCGTGGCTCCTTCTAGAACCTTAGGATAGATCAGGATCATCATAGGATAATCTAAATACCCAAAATAAGGTATGAAATTAAATTAAATTAAATTTTATTTTAATCTTAATATCAAATTTTAAAGGATCAGATTCGAGATGTCTTAGATTTGATTATGATCTTAGAGAAAATTTTTTTGAAATATTCTTTCAGATCTAATTAGATCTGAACGATCCTGTACAAGGAAAACAAGATTTTTCCTTCACCATCATCACCCCATTTTGATCGGTGGTGGTGGAGCGACAGCAGTGGGAGGTGGAGACTCATAAGGGAATGGTGGAAGGAGAGGTGTGGGTGAGGTGGCCAGCATTGCCATGATGGCAATCGCGTCGGACAACATTAACAATAAGCTTCAGGCAGCAAGCTGGAAAACACATTACGCACGCTCCGGTGTGGGATATCCTCACTTCCTGCCTTCTAGTTTGTTTTGTCGTTTCTCCTCGCAATTAGCAAACCACCTTGGAGCAGTTGCTCAAGCTGGGATGGGCTCAGGCATGTCTCAAGCTTTGATGGAGTTCGATTTGAGCTGAGGAATCCCGTTAAGCCTGGTCGAACCGGGCCGATTGAACCAAATCGAGTCACTATCCTTCATTAGGGTGTAAGTGAGTCTAGCTTGATCAAGATTGGGTTGGATCAAGCTTGGACCGAAATTAATTTTGAACTTGAAAATTGAGATTAATCTTGATTTATTTACTACTATTTCAAGCTCAATTCAAATTTAATTTCAATCGAGCCAAACTTAAGTCCAATTGACCAACTTGAACATCCTAAATTAAGCTCTCATAGTTGAAGGAGCTGTAGAGACCAACCTGATGTATCTATTAAAAGAATATTATCTATGTTGGCTCTTTGGTCATGGAAAAAGGAAGAATATTGCACTAAATATCAAAAGAATGTCTGAAACTAGTAGTGCATCAAGAGGCGGCAATTTATGACCCAACCTGCCAACATGATCTGTAACTAACCTAATTTATGTAGATTCAAATTTGCCAAAAATAGGTCTAAATTATAAAGGATCAACTCATTATTAAACAAGTTGGGTTTAGTCTTAGATCTCTAATCAATTGAACCCATTTTGACCTATTTAATAGTTGGATCGAAACCTGCTTAACCCATTTAAAACCTATTTAACTCATTTAAAATTTATTTTAACCCAAACCATTTAATCTATTTAAGACTCATTAACTCATTTTAAATCCAAACTATTATGCCCCACTTAACTATTTAACCTAATTCGACATATTTATCAAATGGATTATGCGGTCATGTTATCTGTTTAGTGAAAAGGTCAATCAAGCCTAGATTATTGACCCATTTAATCAAAGGGTTTGAGTTTTTTTTTTTTAATCCAAACTAAATCGAATCTAACTTGTGTCCAACCCTATCCAATTGCCACCCTAAGGAGTATGGCTATCACCTAGTCAATCTAGATTGAATATGACTCAAGAGTATTCAAGCAATGGTCTAAAGATCAAACAATGTGAGAAGGGCAGCTAATAACAATCTATGATGCATGGGCGCCTTTAGTGAGATTGGTAATTTTAGGAGCCTACAAAGCTCTAAGCATAAAGCTTCAAATTGTCATTCATGAACCTAAGTGATTTGCTCGGGCCATTGTAGTGTTATTATCAAAACTATGCTATGATTTTTGATGCCTAAGCTGCTTCGATACTTTTAGATATTTTCTTCCTTTTTATTAGCTCAATGAAATTGGGATAGCCCTCGTGCCCTTTCTTGAAAACAAAAACCCAAAATTAAGCTTGAGCAAAGCTTGAAACTTAAATTACATCTTGATCAAGCTGGGCTCAAATTTGAATTAACATATGATGGATTCAAAAATCAGATGCACACTTGTTAGTGTAGAAATTGGATCTTCATTAGAAATGCTAGAGTAGATGCCTGAGACCTTACCAGTGAGACCTGCAAAATAAAGTCCTGATCAGAGTGGAGTGGCTCCAGCATGGATCCTCTGACGATCAAGTCAGAAATCTAGCCAATAAGAATGAAATACTCAAGAGTTAGATAATTAGAAGAAGAAGATATATCTAGAGGATTCTATTTATAAATGGAGTTATAATAGATTGATAGTAACCATTGTAACTTATTTTCAATAGGCCATTCAGATCATTTCAATTTTATTATGGAGGATGAGTGGGCGATCGTAACCACTTAATAGTAGCCAGCTGTAATTTAATTATGGAGCAGATGGAAAATATCTGCTTCTATTACTGATATTTAGAGGTCGGAGGCTATCGAGCTTAATAGTTTTGGTTACATGAATTATAGTTGTACTATAGAATCTGAGGTTGGATTTCCCAAGTTTGAGAATTAGTTACCTGAGTTGGACTTTTGCTTTGGACCTTGAGGTCGGACTAGCTTGAGAGCAAGACGAGCATCGAGTCTCCTAGTAGGAATGTAGTAGGGTCACTTCAACGACTTTAAGCAAAGTTAGCTGGTAGTTCAGCCACATTGGAGGTCGGATTCTGATGGAAACTGCTACTTCAAAATTGCTATTATCAAGCCTAAACTGAAGGTCGGAGTCGAAAAGCTTGGTGGAAACTCGAAGTTAGATATTAGTGAGAAGTCACTGTCATTTATGGATAAACTATCACCAGGCTTAGACTGAAGGTTGGAATGCACTAAGCTCGAAGGTAAGCCTTTCAATCAAAGCTCAGGGACTAGCTTGACAGCATCTCGGACTTGACTGCATTTGATATCGGATAGTGCCTTTAGAGGCTCGGTGATATTCGGTCTGCAAGGACTTCGATGGGAGTCATTTTTTTCTCAACATATGTCTTCCTACTTTCGAGTTCTAAATTCAGATAAAGAATGTACTACAACCTACGACTGCTAAAGTTTGATCTTATTTTTTGTCTACAAGATGTGACATCTCTTGGAGAATTAAGCCAGTACAACAGTTTCATCATTACACAATGGCTCGAAGCAATTTCAAATTTTGGAACACCTTTTGGCACAAAGCTCTATGTATGGTGTGATAAATGTGTCACCTGGCATTAGCAATTCATAATGGGTTTGACATGTGGTAAGCTTGGATAAGGCAATGGTGATTCTGGTTCAAGGTTCCATTGATTATTTAAGTCCCTTTTTTCTCTTTCTTTCTCATTTTGGCTTTTTTCTTCTTCAACTCTTCCCCTGCGACCGTCTTTTCTGACTCTGATCATCCTTACTCCTTTGGGCCTTTCTGGTCTTAGTCATCCTCTTTTCATCTTTCTTTTGCAATTCTGACTATTCCATTAAGCTTCCCTTAATACTAGGTTAGTGTTCTAACCTTTCTTTTTTGTTTAAGCATCTTCCTCTTATTTTTTAGGGCTTTTCTTGTTGGTCTATTCTTTCTTTATGTTCTAGAATCTTTCTTCCTATTTTGTCTAATTTTCAATTGATTTTCATCCAATTTTCTCTTGATCTAAAATGGCTTCCTCTGGTTTGGAGTTTTCTTGGTTAACTTTTGAAAATCCTTTTGAACCCAAACACAAGATCGGTCTCGAACTAAAGCACAAGATCAGACCGACCTTTGTGCTCATAATCCTTGCTTCAACTCTTAATTTTGATGACTAATCTTTTATCCAAGCTTGGTTTGGGGTCCCCTCTAAGGACGAACTTGAGCTACCGGTATTAAATGGTAGAATTTGTGCTCCTCCCCTAGATCGGCTTGGACTATACTCGATAGCCTTCCAAGCTGGGCTCAAATTGTCCATCCCATCCTTCATCCTTGAACTCTTCCATTTTTATAATTTGTCAGTCTTTGGTTGTCCTCAATTTTCTTCACTTTATTGTGGGATTTTTTGCCGTTTGCTTCCTGGCCGAGGTTCAACCAACAATATCCTTATTCCAAGTCTTTTTTACTATTAAGAGTTTTTTCTTCACCAAAAATTGGTGGTATGTGTCCCTACAAATCGAGACCAAAGGTCTGATCAAGGGAGCTCCTTCTTTCATCTATGGACGAAAGGAGCAGTTTCTTTTCATGTCTCATCCCACTATTGGATGGGGGCTTCCTCACTAGAGTCGGCCGAGGAAATCAGTTTTCAAGGTGTTAGAGTTGGGAAAGCAAGACTCAAAAAATGCAAAGATCTTGCAGGAATATAAAATCCTCTCGCTGGTCCAACTCTTATCTGATCAAACTCTTTTCAACCTCGATCTAAGTCAGTTGATCCCAAAGGTATAAATTTAAATTTTTTATTATTTTTTATTTTTTTCTGACCTTGGCTTACTTGTACTTGTAGAATGATGCTCAAGGATCTGGCATTGCTGTAGAAGGACTACTAGATGAGAAAGAGAAAGGGCTCTGGCTCTGGAAAGGCATCAAAACAAGTGAAGGCTTCCTAGCTAAGTCTGGCTACTTCAGCTCCTCCTATAATTGCCAATTTGGAGGTCAGAGTAGCCTCACCAACTCCAAGTGCACCACCTAAGACCATTGAACCATCATCCCCTACTAAAAAGAAACAGAAGGGTGGAGAGCAAAAGAAGAAAGCTCTCTTAAGAAGCCTTGACTGTAGAGGAGTACCAGGGAATCAAGGAGTGACAACATTAATTGGGTCACTGCTACTCTTGATAGTTGGAAGGTTGTTCGAACTATTCTGGAAGAGAGCCTGCTCAAAACCAAGGTGGAGAGAATCCATGAGCAGAGCTTCCAAGATCAGAAAAAGAGAGCAATTTCTACTTTTCTTGAGTTAAATGCTTCGTAGCTTGTCAGCTTTAAATATTTCATAGTGATGAAGCTAATTCTACTATTTGCAGGTAGGCCATTTTTTATTTATCATCATCGAGTTGGCTACCAACAATAAAGCCGAAGTCACCGAGGCTAAGAAGGATGCCGAAGTCATCAAGGCTGAGGCTTCTAATCACAAGGCAAAGGTTGAGCACTTTAAAGAGGTGCTCAGAGAAGTAGAAAAGACTTTGATGGAGGCAAAGGAAGAATTGGCCATGTCGAAAAGTGCCCTTGAAAAGGCAAGTCCAATTTGGCTCAAAGAAGGAGAAGAGGAAGGCTACAGAGTTTGAGACTGCTAAAGTTAAAAAGGAGGAGAAGAAAGTGGTAGAGGCTAGGCATTTGGCAGTAAAAGAATTCAAGTCTTTCAAGAAATTCACTATAATCAAGGTGTAGTTCGTCGGAAAAGTCTTTGAAGCCAGTTTCGAGACATGTTGGCAGAAGATTATGAGACATCACCCAAAGCTAGACCTTGCTTCTCTGGAAGAGAAATCAGGTGACCTCCCAACCGAAGTAGATCTTCCAACTGCTGATTCCTCTACTGAAGTTAGGGAGCTGATAGGAAACATGCGGGGTTTCATGCATAGATTTCAAAACTTTTTCGAAATATAGAGCAGTAAAAGATATAGATTAAACTATTTAATCTATAACATGCATGTAATCAAATTACAAAATCCTACATCAAGGATCTATAACATGTTATGATGCAAATATAAATTTAAAATTAAATTTATCATAAGTGATATTGATCATATTAATACCTAGATCTAGAATAATTCTAGATCTAACCCTAGATCACATCTAGGTCACCAAGAGATCAGATCTCTTATCTTTGCATGGGTCGAGAACTCGACGATTGAATTTGTTGTTATCTTTGGAGCCGCACATGCATCCGACCTCTATAGGTTATCCACACGAACCTACAACATAGATCGAAGATTCGTCGAACGAAGATCTGCTCGAAGTGCTAGCTTCTCGCGGATCCCTCCTGATGGTTAATCAAATACATATTCTTCAGATCTCTTGGATACTCCAAGAGATAAAGAATACCAAGAGGAATAAGAAAGAAATCCAACCCTTGGATCTTCCATAAATCAAAAATAAATATATATAAAAAAACCCTAGGAGAAGATAAATCTTCTCCTTAAGTACGTCAATGGTTGATGTCCTGAAAATATCTATTATGCTAGGTTCAGAGGAGACATCCTCTGAATTTTTTTTAAATTTTTTAGATATCACACCCTCATATTTTTCTCATTAAAATATCATAAATAAAATTGAGAAGAAGGGCTCTTAAGGAAACCCTAAGAGAAGACCTTCTCTTCTTCTTCTCGCATCAGGATATGATCAGATCATGTCCAAAAATGATCACCATACTCCAACACTTTGGAGCATAGATCCCATGCCCTCTTCATCTCTCTCTCTTAGATATTTATCATATAAAATTTACAAAAATATAGGAAGAGAGAGACATAAAAGAAAAATATAAGATAAGATAATCTTCTCTTACCTTGTCTCTTCAAGATATCAACCTTTGATGTCTTAATTAAGGGCTCTTCTCCATGAATCTTGGTGTCACAAATCCTCCATGCCTTCTCCTTCTTTTCTTTTAATTTTTTATAATTTTTCTAGGATTTTTCACATCCTCTATGGTCAATGAAAGAGGCATCCTCTTTATATTACAAAACTAGGTCAAAACCTAGTCAAAGGAGGACTTCTATAGGGCGTCCAACTCTTGGACGCCCCTCCCTTGATTTTTAGTGTGTGAAATAGAAAACCAATGCCCAGAAGAAAGGAAGAAAGGGTAAAAATAATGTTGGAGGCATGGGGAAAGTGGGCGCACAAGAGGAGGGAAGAGTTTCGGTCAAAGAGGGCTCTTCCAAGAAGGAAACTAATCCTAACAACTTTTTGCTTTTGACCAAGTCCAAATTTATTTCAAATAATCTGATATGGGGCATGAGAAACCTTTTATTAGGCATGGAAAACATATAAAAAAAATCTAAAATTAAAATATGGTATGGGCTTTCTTAGGCGCAAGTGAAAGAGAGAGAGAGTCTCAGTCCAACTGGGACTCCTCTTATTTGATTAGATCAAAATTATTTTAAATCTAATTTAAATTTTATTTAAATTAGATTAAATACAACCTAACTAAAAATAATCTTAGTCTAACTAGGAGTTCAATTAAATTAGATTAAATCAAGATTTAGATCTGATTTAAATCCTAAATCAATCAGGTGCACCCATGTCCTAGTCAAACAAAAAATTATTCTTCCCTTACAATTGGCTTATCCAATAAACCAATTATACTTAATTTAATTAAATTTAAACTAATTTTAGTTAAATTTAATTCAATTAGACTTGATCTCAGCCTGATTGCTCAATCAAATTGAGTCAATTAGTAATCTAATTGCTAATCGATCCTCTTGCAATACTTGCATTAGGTCAAATATCAATCGCATTGAATGTTTGACCTCAAAATAATTTTCAATCATCGATTAACCATCCGATCAAGTTATAAGTTCTAATGTGTGTGACCCATAGGTTTGAACCTAAGTCGGTAGCATAGAAACCAATTTCTGTAATCAAGGTGCAGTTCGCTGGAAATTCAGGTCTTTCAAGAAATTCAAATCTTTCAAGAAATTCACTATAATCAAGGTGTAGTTCATCGAAAAAGCCTTTGGAGTCAATTTCGAGACATGTTGGTAGAAGATTATGAGACATCACCCCAAGCTAGACCTTGCTTCTCTAGAAGAGAAATTAGGTGACCTCCCAATCGATGCAGATCTTCTAACTGCTGATCCCTCTGCTGAAGTTAGGGAGCTGATAGGAAACATGCAGGGTTTCATGCATATATTTCAAAACTTTTTCGAAATATAGAGTAGCAAAAGTCATAGATTAAACTATTTAATCTACAACATGCATGTAATCAAATTACAAAACCCTACATCAAGGATCTATAACATGTTATGATGCAAATATAAGTATATAATTAAATTAATCATTAGTGGTATTGATCATATCAATACCTAGATCTAGAATAATTCTAGATCTAACTCTAGATCACATCTAGGTAACCAAAAGATCAGATCTCTTATCTTTGCATGGGTCAAGAACTCTATGGTTGAATCTATTATTACCTTTAGAGCCGCACATACATCCGGCCTCTATAGGTGATCCATACGAAGTTGTAACATAGATCGGAGGTTCATCGAATGAAGATCTGCTCGAAGTGCTAGCTTCTCATGGATCCCTTCTGATGGTTAATCAAATATATTTTTTTCTGATCTCTTGGACACTCTAAGAGATGTAGAACACGAGGAGGAATAAGAAAGAAATCTAACCCTTGGATCTCTCATAAATTAGAAATAAATATATATAAAAAAATCCTAGGAGAAGATAAATCTTCTCCTTCAGGACGTCATCGGTTGATGTCTTAAAAATATCTATTATGCTAGGTTCAGAGGAGACCTTCTCCTCTGATTTTTTTTTTTTAATTTTTTAGATATTACACCCTCAAATTTCTTTTCATGAAAATATCATAAATAAAATTGAGAAGAAGAAGGGCTCTTAAGAAAATCCTAAGAGAAGACCTTCTTCTCTTCTTCTTCTCGCATCAGGATATGATCAGATCATGTCCAAAAATGATCACCATGCCCTAACACCTTGGAGCACAGATCCCATGCCTTCATCCTCTCTCTCTCTCTCTCAGATCTTTATCATATAAAAATCATAAAAAAAATAGGAAGAGAGAAATATAAAAGAAAAATATAAGAGAAGACAATCTTCTCTTACCTTGTGTCTTCAAGATATCAACCTTTGATGTCTTAATTAAGGGATCTTCTCCATGAATCTTAGTGCCACAAATCCTTCATGCCTTCTCCTCCTTTTCCTCTAATTTTTCATAATTTTTCTAAGATTTGTCACATCCTCTATGGTCAATGAAAGAGGCATCCACTTTATATTGCAAAACTAGGTCAAAACCTAGTCAAAGGAGGACTTCTATGGGGCGTCCAACTCTTGGATGCCCCTCCCTTGATTTTTGGTGTATGAAATAGAAAACCAATGCCCAAAAGAAAGGGAGAAAGGATAAAAATAATATTGGAGGCATGGGGAAAGTGGGCGCACAAGAGGAGGGAAGAGTTTAGGTCAAATAGGGCTCTTCCAAAAAGGAAACTAATCTTAATAACTTCCTGCTTTTGACCAAGTCAAAATTTATTTTAAATAATCTGATATGGGGCATGAGAAACCTTTTATTAGGCATTGGAAAATATAGAAAAAAATTTAAAATTAAAATATGGCATTGGCTTTCTTAGGCGTAAGTGAAAGAGAGGGAGTCCCAGTCCAACTGGGACCCTCTTGTTTGACTAGGTCAAAATTATTTTAAATCTAATTTAATATTATTTAAATTAGATTAAATATAATTAAATTAATAATAGTTCTAATTCAACTAGGAGTCTAATTAAATTAGATTAAATCAAAATTTAAATCTGATTTAAATCCTAAATCAATCAGGTGCACCCAAATTCTAGTCAAATAAGGAATTATTCTTTCCTTACAATTGGCTTATCCAATAAATCAATTAGACTTAATCTAATTAAATTTAAATTAATTTTAATTTAATTTAATTTAATTAAACTTGGTCTCATCCTGATTGCTCAATCAAATTGAGCCAATTAGCAATCCAATTGCTAATCGATCCTCCTACAACACTTGCATTAGGTCAAACATCAATCGCATTGAATATTTGATCTTAAAATGATTCTCAATCATCGATTAACCATCTGATCAGATTATAAGTTCTAATGTGTGTGACTCCATAGGTTCGAATCTAAGTTGGTACATAAAAATTAATTTCTGTACCAATCGAAGTTACCATCTAGCAATGGTTTCCGACGTCCAGATAGATCGAATATATGCAAAGCAACATTCTTAGAATCCTGACCCATGGTTATCATATAATTCATCCCAATGACCAATAATGCTCAAGACGACTTTGAGTATGCTGTCAAACACTCATACAAGTCATCTCTATTGTGTCTTAAAATTTTGCAAATCCCTTGACACCTCACAAGGATTATCCAGGCCTAGATTTTGCTAAATTAAAACACAATGAGACATTATCTTCCTAAAGTTAATCAGGAGTGGTTAATCCCATCTTGACTTATACACTGACTCTACAAGTACTTGACTATACCCAAAAATCTTTCATCATCTATATTAGAAATATAGGCAGTCCAACACCAAAGTATAGTGAGTTGCTCGCAAGTCACCATGGCGATCTCAGGTCAGAGGGACACTTATACCCATTGGCCTTAGTTAGTTATTCTTGACAGTAGAGTGCTACATTGGTCACGTTTAGTGCAGATGTACTCCTACATCTCACTTGAATGCCATCCCAGTATCTCCATACCACTTGGTTATAAGGACAACCAACGCATATGGCATACAGCGACCTACACTCGATAAGTTATCATTCTTATTAATAACTGATCATTTGATCATGAATAATTTAAGAACCATCCGATAAATCCTCCTTTATCGATTGATTGTGGTTCTAAGAACTTCATCATAATTTAGGAGTTCATTTAAGAAAGATAGAACTTTTATGATGAAACAGCTAAATTACTATTATTATTAGATAATTCATATACTAATTTCAATCATCTATTACTTAGATGATTGGCTTTAGGACATATTTTCTAATAGGAGCTTACTGAGGTGCCTCCAAGTTCTGAAGTCGAAGCCTATCCATCCATCAGAGCTAAGCCAAGCTCCTCTACTATCCCCCAGCCCGAGGTCGAGGGCAATCCTTGATCGTATTTTTTCTCTTTCCTTGCTTATGTAACTAAATTTTTGAGCAATAAAATTTTATTTTTTCATACCTTGTCTTGTATGTTATGGCATGTTTGTGAAGCAAATTGATGTTTGTATATATTACAACTGAGCCCAAATATGGACTATGGCCACTCCTTTGCCTCAGGCCATTTCTCTTAAGGCTCGGATTTAAACTCTGGAGAAAGAGATTCATTAGGTTAATAATAAGTTGACCAAGGTTGAGAAAGAGCTTCAAAAATTAAGAAAATACTATAAAGTAGCCTCGATCAAAGTTAATCATCTGTGTTGAGCTATCAGGTAGGCCTACAAGGAGTATTCATCAAAGAAGTCTCAAATATTTGATGAGCTCCAACTGATATCAAAGTTTGCCAGCAAAAGGGCTTGGTGCTTAACCACAAAGGTTGCTTTCCTTGAGGGTGAATTTAGAAACACCTAGAAAGAGATCTAGCACGTGGAGCAAGATGTACACTGGTCCAAAAGATATGAAGAATTTAGATGGGGCTGGTCCAAGAAAATTTCAAACCTTCAGAGCCAACTTCACATAGTCGAGGAAGAAGTAGTTTGGCTTAGAAAGGAACTTGCAAGCAAAGTTTAGACCGGCTCCAAAGGAGGTTCAAACAAACTCACTTTGATTAGAAATACCCTTACAAACCTCTTTGAAACTCATAATAAAGATAAGTTTGAGCTTCTCCAACTCCAAATCCAAGTGAAGCATCAAGAGAAAGCCGTTGAAGATGCGGAAGCTAAATCAGCTACACTTCAAAAAAAATTGAAAGAAAGTCTAGAAACAAAGAAGCGATATGAAGACCAAATAAGGGATTTGAAGAATTCCCTGATGATGGCTAGGGCTAGCTTTTGAAGATCAAACTTTTGTGTTGTAAAATTTTCTTCTCTTCTCTTCTTCTTATTTTTTTTTCTTTTTTTGTAATTGATCTTAGTGACTTTTGTAACTATCTCCTTTAATGAAATGATCTTCTTTTCAATTCATTGTATTCTATCTCATTTGTCATGATCTGTGCTTGCTAGATTCTTCTTTATTGTCTTGGATTTTTGGCTGACCTTGTTTAGAAATAAAGACCTCAGGCCAGTCTTATTTAAATCTATCCCCCTTGCTTAAAAATGAGGGTCTTCCGACCTCATTTGAATATTAGGCTTGATCATTTATCCTACTTAAGAACAAGGCTTCGACTTTATTTAAGAACAAGGTTCTACTTGATTGCTGTCACCCATGCTTAAGAGCAAGGGCCTTTGCCCTCATTTAAGAATATGGTTCACCCACTGTTTGAGAACTGGGGGCCTTTGACCTTATTTAAAAATGAGCTTGTCCCTCTATTTAAGAATCAAAGGCCTTCAACCTTGTTTAAAAATGAGTTTCATCCCCTGTTTAAGAATCGGGGGCCTTAGATCTTTATTGGCTCTACTCGTTGAAGAGTGAGGGGCCTTTGGCATGGTGGGGCTAGTCTTTGAGGTGCCTTCTTGAGGCTATCTTCATTTGGAGATGAAGTACCATTAAGGAATTATGTGGCTGTACTCATGTTTGTAAATGAAGCACCCTTTCGAAGGCTATTTTGTCTGAAGATGAAATGCCCTCAAGGAATTCCATGGCTATACTTGTGCTCGTAAATGAGGTGCCCTTCCTGAAGCTATTTTCGTCTGAAGATGAAATGCCATCAAGAGATTCCATGGCTACTCATGTTTGTAAATGTGGCACCTTTTCTATGGCTATTTTTGTTTGGAGATGAAGCGCTATTGAGGGATTCCATGGCTATACTCATGTTTATAAATGAGGCACCCTTTCCAAGGATATTTTCATCTGAAGGCGAAACACCTATTAAAAAGTATGTCTCAAAGTCAATCATCAGCCTATTGATGGTTGACCTACATTATAATTATAATTAATTTATTAATTAATAAAATATATTTTTGATATTTTCATCATAAGTTTTCATCTTCTAACAAACTTCATTATTGTGATGAAGTTCTTAGGACTATTTAGGTTTGGTAAAGAGAGAATTTATTGATTAGTCCTTAAAACTATTCACGATCAAATGATAGACTGTTAATTAGGATGACAACATCTATCGAGCATAGATCACTGTATGCCATATAGGTTGGTTGTCCTCTTAACTAAAAAGTATGGAGACATTGATATGGCATACAGATGAGATGTAAGGGTACATCATCATTAAACATGATCAACTCTAAAGCATTATGCTATCGAGAATATCTTTGATGGGATATAGGTATAAGTGTCCCTTAGATCTAAGATCATCTTAGTGGCTTGCAGGCAACTCACTCTGCTTTGGTACCGGACTAACTAAATTTTTAATTCAATAACTGAAGGCTTTTGGGCATAGTCAAGTACTTGTGAAGTTGGTGTGTGATCAAGATAGGATTAACCACTCTAAGAGTTGGAGAAGAATGTATCATTGTATTTCAATATTGCAAAATCTTGGTCAGGGTAACCCATGAGATGGATTTGATATTTTGAAATACAATGTGGATAGCTTGATCAGAGTGAGGCTTCCTACAAGTATTTTGATCAAGAGGATGAATTATATGAAAACTATATCTATATGGATTCTAAGGATGTTTGTTCTATACATTCGACCTATCCGGCCATTGGGTATCATTGCTAGATGGTCACTTCGACTGATATAAAAATTTATTTCTATGCTACTGGCTTAGGTTTGGATCTATGGAGTCATACACATTAGAGTTCATAATCTGATTAGATGGTTAATCAATAATTAAGAATCATTCTAAGATTAAATGATCAATATGATTGATGTTTAACCTAGTGCAAGTATTCTAGGAGGATTGATTGGTAATTCGATTGCTAATTGACTTAATTCAATTAAGCCAGAGGGTTGAAATTAAGTTCAATTAAATATTTTTTAATTAGATTTAGTTTGTGCTTGATTGGATCTAGTTCAATTGGTTTATTGGATAAATCAAGTACAAGGAAGAACTAGTCCTAGTTCAACTAGAACTTGGGTCAACCCAATTTTTTAATTTAATTAAAAAATTAAATTAAAATTAAATCTAATTTAATTAGATTATTAATTAGATTAAAATCTATTCTAATTATATTTAATTAATTTTAATTTAATTTGGCTCAAAAATCATGTTTGACCTAGTCAAATTAGAAGTCCTAGTGAGACTAGGACTTCTTTCCTTGCACCAATTAATATCTCACGCCCACCCCACACCCTCACGCCTATTTTTTTCAGAATTTTTTCATGGAAATTCCTTTTTCCAAGCCTTCACATGTGCCCAACTCCCTCCCTTCTTTCTTACATGGCAAGTGGTTATGGACCAAGTCAAATTTGGAGAGTTGTTTTGAAATCAAACTCTATTTGATAGAGTTTGTTGCAAACAAAATTCCTCCTTCCTTATGCCACCTATACTCCTATTTTTTCTTTGGATTTTTTATAAGAATTAGAGAAGTTTTGTGTGACAAATTATGGTGGTCCATGCCAAAGAAAAAGGAGGGGGTGCCCATCTCTTGGGCACCCCAAATCCTATCCTTTTTGGACATTCCTTGCTAGGTATTTGACCTAGATAAGGAGTCTATCCTAACTCTCTATTTAAAGGGAATTTTGGGCTAAATTTTATACTAATTCTAGGCTATTGAGAGGGCTCTTGGATGTATGAAAATCAGAGAGAGAGGCCCATGGGCATGGGGATTTTATAGACATCAATCTAGGTGTCTAGGTGAGAGAAAAGAGAAGAAGAAGAGGGTCTTCTTCTAGGGTTCTTTTGCTCTTTCTTTCTCCTCCTCTTTCATGAAGATTTTCGAGTGTTGTTTTAGATCAAAAATCTATTCCTTTTCTTCTAATTTTTTAGAGTATCTAATTCTTGAAGAAGAAAGCATCAGATCGACCGTCGAAGATGGATCAGCATAGTACTAGCATACTATGCTAATTTTCTGCATCGGACTTCTGATCGGGGTTCGTAGGCTCGTGTGGACATCCCTTAGTGGTCGCATGCATGTGCAGCTTGGAACTTCATCCTTTAGTCTGGATCAATAAGTTAGAATGTCTAACTTGCACAGATAATATGGATCTGATATATTATTACATACCTGCATTGGATGTAGTGTAGATGCATGTTGATATGATCAACATATTTTTTTTTCTAATATTTTTAATTTCTAATTTAATCTAATGCTATAATCATGTAATAGGATCTTAGATCTAGGGATTCTCTGATCTTTATAAAATAAATTTTGGTTTATTTTAGTCTTCCATTGCCTGATCTTGAAAAAGTTTCAAGATCTAGCCTTGAAATTCTAGATCTGATTTCTTCAACACCATCGAGGGATTCAATGGCTATACTCCTGTTCATAAAGGAGGCACCCTTTCCAAGCTATTTTCATCCGAAGATGAAGTGCCATCAAGAAATTCTATGGCTATACTCATGTTTGTAAATGAGGTGCCCTTCTTGAGGCTATTTTTGTTTGAAGAGAAAGTATCGTCGAGGGATTTCATGGCTATACTCATGTTCATAAATGAGGCACTCTTCTTGAGGCTACTTTCATCTGGAGATGAAGTGCCATCAAGAAATTCCATGGCTATACTCATATTTGTAAATGAGGCATCCTTTTTGAGACTATTTTCATCCAAAGATAAAGCACCGTCGAGGGATTCAACCTCATTTGAGAACAAGCTTCACCTCCTATTTAAGAACCGAAGGCCTTCAACCTTATTTGATAATAAGCTTTACCTCTTATTTAGGAATTGGGTATATCTCCTATTTAAGTACCAAAGTCCTTCAACCTTGTTCGAAAATAATGTTAACCCCCCATTTAAGAATCAGGGGCCTTCAACCTCATTTATGAATGAGGTTTGGCTTGGGCACTCCCTACGGTAGTTCAATTGCACAAAAATAGAAGTTACAAAATAAAAAATCTTTTATTGAAGTATGACTATTGATAATATGTTTCTTCCTATCGATGCCCCTTGGTGTTGATAATCTCTAGTGGAGATCGATCTCCATCTGGTTCTTCCCTCTAAGATTGCTCCAATTGTGAAAGTACCATTGGCCGATCCTCTTGCCTTTTAGGTCGACATCGAAGGAATCGATCCAACCATTCCTATCGAGTCAGCTCCTTAATTTTATCATGGAGTTGAAAACATTCTTTAGTATCATGATCATAGTCATGATGGTATAAGTAGTACTTATTGGGGTTGCATCGGCTTGGGTGAGTTTGCATCTTCTCTGACCTCGAAAGTTGATCTTTGATTTGCATTAGAACTCGAGTCTTTAGAACATTTAGAGGATCATAGTTGTTGAATCTTCTTAGAGGGAGACTTCGCCACATCCTTTTATTTGGGGTGGGGTTCGAGTTCGTCTATACCTAGGTGGCATCTTAGAGCACTGTCAGCCTTCTCTTCTATTTTCAGGAGGAGGAGAGGACTTGCCAGATTCTCCTACTGGATGTTCCTTCGTAGCATCGGCATCATGCAGCCTGAATGCCTCCTCAACTTTGGTATATCTCTCGATACGAGTTAAGATGTCGGTGAAGTTTTGTGGGTACTTCTTCTTCAATGAAAAGAGAAGATCATTCTTCTGAAGGCTATCTTTTTACTATAAGAAAATTGAATATTAGTGATCGTATTAGCGATGACAAATATTTTCATTGCTAATAAAGCATTTTGCGACCGCAACATCGATAAAAAAAAACCATTGGTAATACTATTAGCGATGACAACTACATTATTCGCAATGGCAATGACCATCTCTAAAAGTCTAAAAATTATTTTAAAATATTTAAATAAAAAAAATATTAGGGATGGTAAATTTGGATTATTAGCAATAAAAATAGTGTCATCGCTAATAATTAGCTATTAGCGATAGCATCATTATTATTAGCGATGGCACAAGCTCAAAATTATTTAATATTTTTAAATCTTTTTATAATATTTAAACATAAAATACATATTAGCAACGGCATTTATGGCTATTAGCGATGAAAACTTGCCATCGCTTATAAATTTTTAGATTAGAAAAAATATTATTTAAAAATATTATTGGTGATGGAATTAGTGATAGTATTTTACTGTCGCTAATAATTCATAACTGATTTGACTTTAATTCAAACCTGATTCGAATTTAATTCAAAATTCTATCAAATCTAATTTAATTAGATTTTGAATCTAAATTTTAATTAGATTATAAAATTTAATTAATCTTAAATTAAATAAAAATTAATTAAACTAAATTTGATTTAAATTAATTAGCAAAAATTGGTTTTTAATTTGGGTTCAATTCAAATTCAAGTCGAAATCCTGTCAATCCTAATTCAATTAGACTTTTAATTCAAGTCCTACTTGCATTGTAAAATCCAATTACCTTCAAATCAAGTTAAGCCTAATTAAATTTAAGTTAATTTAAATAATTAAAAAATAATAGTTTTTAATTTAGATTTGATTCGAATCCAATTCAATCTCGATTCAAATTTAATTTGAAATCCTGTCAAAGCTAATTTGATTAGGCTTTGAATCCAAATCCTACATAGAATTTAAATTAAGTCAAGAATAATTAAATTAATATTGATTTAAAATAATTAAAAAAATAAATTTTAATTTAGGTTCAATTTGAATCCAATTCGAACCCGATTCAAATCTTATTAGAAAGCCTGTCAATCTTAATTTAATTAGACTTTAAAATCTCAGTCCTATATGGATAGTAAAGTCTAATTACCTTCATATTAAGTCAAGCCTAATTAAATTTAATTAATTAAAAAAATAATTTTTAATTTAGATTCAATCTAAATATAATTGAAACTAGATTCAAATCCAATTCAAAATTCTGTCTAACCTAATTTAATTAGACTTTGAATCCAAGTCTTAATTAGATTATAAAATATAATTACATTCAAATTAGATCAAGTCTAATTAAATTTCATATAATTTAAACTAATTATAAGAAAATAATTTTTAATTTAGGTTTGATTTGAATTCAATTCGAAATCATGTCAAACTTAATTCAATTAGACTTTGAATCCAATTTTTACTTGAAATATTAAAATCCAATTAGCCTAAATTTTATTCATGTCTTATTAAATTAAATATAATTTAAATAAATTTGAACTTGATCCATAAATTAATTAAGTCTAAAATTTTAATAAAATCAAATATTAATTTTTAACCATCTAAAAAATGACCTAAGAGAAAAAAATTTAATATTAAAAAATTTGTATTAGCGATGGCTTTAGCAACGATAAAAATATCATCGCTCATAATTTAAAAAATATTATTTTAAAATTATAATTATTATAGATGGAAATATTATTGCCGATGGCATTTGCTATCACTAATAATATTTTTCATATTAGTGACCGGAGAAGATTATTAGCGATGAAAGTTGCCATCGCTAATAATCTTTCTATCCTCGTTTTTCTCTACATCATTGTGTACCCTCATTTTCTTCCACACCACCATCCACTGCCTCCTTATTTTTTTCTATCCCATCACCCACCATATCCTCATTTTTCCACCACCCTCCCGCCCCCCAGCATTTTTATCCCCCACCACCACTGCCCTCTCCACCACCCTTCGGTCCTCCCATCATCCCCTCTCTCCCTCGACCAGTGCTCTCCCTCCGACCGCACTTGGCCTGCCTCCTCAAGTCCTAGAGTGCAAGCTCCTGGCTTCCTGCCTCCTTGAAACCTCAGCCCACCATCCTCCTCTCCCCTATTGTTCGGCTCCCCCGCCACCCCTTCTCTCCCCTCGATCTCCTCCTCTCAGCTGCACCTGACCCGCCTCCTCAAACCCTCAGCCACCTCCTGCCTTTTCGAACCCCCGATCCTTTGGTTCCCCCACCACCCCTCTCTCCTCCGGCTAGCGGCATTCCCCTGACCACGCCCGACCCACCTCCTCGAGCCCCTAGTCTGCTCCCACCTTCTCAAAATCCCGGCCCGTCACCCCCTCTCCCCCACCCTTCGATCCCCTTGCCACCCCCTCTCTCCCCAGCCACCTCCCCTAGCTGCCCCTGACCCGCCTGCCCAAATCTCTAGCCACCTCTCACCATCCTAAAGCCCCCAGGTGCAAGCTCGTGACCTCCTACCTCTCTCCAAAATTCTGGCTTGCCATCCTCCTCTCCCCCATCTTTTTAGTTCCCCTGCCACTCCCCTTCTCCCTCCAGCCATCTGCACTCGATCCTCTTGCCTCCCCAAACCCCCGGCCACCTCCTACCTCTCCGAACCCCTGGCCTTTCGATTCCCTTGCCACCCCCTCTTCTCCCCCAACTGATGGCTTCCTCCTAGTTATGTCTCCTGGCTGCACCTGACCTACCTCTTCGGGCCTTCGGCCTCCTCCCATCTCCTTGAAACCCCAGCCCGCCACCCCCTCTACCACGCCTTCAGTCCGCCCACCACCCCCTCTCTCCCCCAGCTGGTGGCTTCCCTCCAACTGCACCTGGCTTTGCCTCCCTGAGACTCCGGTCGCAAGCTTCCGATCTCCTTCCACCTCCTAAAACTTCTTGCCACTACCCCCCTCTCCCATGCCCTTCAGTCCCTCCGCCACCCCCTCTCCCCCCGACGATGGTTTCCCTCCGGCTGCCTCCCCCCGGTTACACCTAGCCTGCCTCCTTGAGCCCTTGATTGCCTTCCATCTGATCGAGCTCTTATCTATGGCCGCATCCTCGAGCCTCAGTCCCTACCCACCTGTGCCACCTCGCACCATAATTCTTGCATGCTAGCCCATGCCTCAGTCCTATACGATAGCTTTCTTCTATTATAAGTATTAGTGATAGTATTAGCAATAGCTAATACCATCATTAAAAATTATTTTTATATTTAAATTATATTAATTAAGCATAATTAGATTTTAAAAATTATTTAATTAAGTATTAATTTGTATGAAATTTATGTTCCGACATGTAGAGCACTCGAATTGAGGAAAGATTTGGGCAGCATTGTAAATATAGGATCGAGATGTGCCCTACACATTTCGATCTTGGCATGTAGAGTGCTCAAACTGAGAGAAGATTCAACCTGCAAACACGAGGCTGAGATGTGTCCTGCATGCTTCAGTCTTGACATGCAAAGCACTCGAACTAAGAAAAGGTTTGGACAGCATTGCAAACATAGGGCCGAGACGTGCCCTACGCATTCTGATCTCGGCATGCAGGGTGCTCAGATCGAGGGAAGGTTCAGGCTGTAAATATGAGATTGAGACTTGCCCTGCATGCATTGGTCTCGACAAGTAGAGTGCTCGAACCAAGAAAAAGTTTGGGCAACATTGCAAAAATGGGTCGAGACATGCCCTACGCATTTCAGTCTCGACATGCAGAGTACTTCAATTGAGGTAAGGTTTGGACTGCAAACATGAGATCGAGATGTGTCCTACACGCTTCGGTCATGATATGTAGAGTGCTCGAACCAAGAGAAGGTTTGGGTAGCATTGCAAATATGGGGTCGAGATGTGTGCATTTCAAACCAAGAAAAGATTTGGACAGCATTGCAAACATAGGGTTGAGGTATGTCCTGTGCATTTCGGTCTTGACATACCGAGTGCTCGAATCGAGGGAAGGCTCGGGCTGCAAACATGAGGTCGAGACATGTCCTGTGTGCTTCGATCTTGACATGCAAAATGCTCAAACTGAGAGAAGATTCGGGCAGCATTACAAACACAGGCCCAAGACGTGCCCTGCACACTCCAATCTCGACATTGCAAACATATGGCCAAACCAAGGGAAGGTTTGGGCTACAAACACAAGGTCGAGACATACCTTGCACGCTTTGATCTCGGCATTACAAACATGGGCCCAAATCGAGGGAAGGTTTGGGCTGCAAACATAAGGCCAAGACGTGCCTTGCACACTTGGATCTCGATATGCAGAGCACTTGAACCGAGACAAGGTTCGAGTAGCATTGCAAACATGAGACCAAGACGTGTCCTGTGTATTTTGGTCTTGACATGCAGAGTGCTCGAACTGAGGAAAGGCTCGAGCTGCAAACACGAGGTCGAGACGTGCCCTGTGTGCTTCAATCACAACATGCAAAGTGCTCAAATCAAGGAAAGGTTTGGGCAGCATTGCAAACATAGGCTCGAGACGTGTCCTGTATGCTCCGATCTCAGCATGTAGAGCGTTCGAACCAAGGAAAGGTATGGGAAGCATTGCAAACCATCCTCATTTATAATGATGTCCCTAGTTCTATAATTATGCTTTTGAAAATGCTACACTCTTAGTTCAAGGATGGGCTCATTATCCTTATAAGAAATATGTTAATAGAGAAATGTTCGATAGGGATAGAATAGTTATCTATCTATATGGGAGTGGATTTATGCCAAACTACAAGCATTGGAACCTATATAGGGAACGAGACATGGGAGATAATTGCAAGAGCTTCGAAGGCTGTACTTATCCATGACCTCACTGATGTGCAAGAGGTTAATGGTGACAGCTCGAGCAGATGATTAACACATTTAGTATTTGATTTGGTTATTGGTGGATGTCCATGTAATAATTTTTTAGATTGTAACCATTATAGTTATGATGGACAGGGTTGCTATGGTTATAGTTTTGCTTACCCTCTATAGGGTTGCTACCTAAGGCTAAGCAAGGCTAAAACTATAGCAAACCCTATATTCCATCACGACTATGGCGGTTGCTATCTAAAAGATTATTACATGGGCTTCTACTGATACTAGATGAAATCTACCAAATGTGCTAATCATATGCTCGAGCTTATCACCATTAAGCTCTTGCATATCAGTAAATATATTAGACAAGTAGAGCTTCTCGTCCGCGTATATTGTCTTCCAAATCTTTCTATGCAAGTACCAATGCTTATAGTTTGGCAAAAATTCACTCCTATATGAATGGACAACTATTGTATCACTATCAAGCATTTTTCTATTGACACATCTCTTATAAAGATAACAAGCCCTTTCTTGCCCTAGGAGTGCAACATTCCCAAAAGTATAATCATAGAAGTAAAAGGCATCATTGTAAATGAGGACGGTCAAGATGCGCATCCCGTGCATGTGGACTTGGAGCTTGTCAGATGATTAGACTGCATGAGAACATGAATTTTATTTTTAAGTTATTAATTTATTTTTTAATAAAATTTATACTTCTATTTTGCAACTCGAGGAGGTGGCCGGGGGCTCGGAGATAGAGGCTATGATGACTGCCTGTGCGAGATGTGCCTAAATGGAAGTGATGCATTCTATTCTTGTTGTTGTATAGTCAAGCTTGGATGGTCTGTTACATCGTAGACAACCACTTGCAGCCATCTCATTGTACTTTGGGGCTGAAGAACTTACAATGTAGGGCAAGCTTGGTTGGTCTGTTATATCGCATACAATCGCTTGCAGCCACCTCATGGTTAAAGGTGCAAAGAAACTTGCAATGCCTTATTTTTTAATGGCAGATCTGAGTCTTCTTCACATTTTCATGTATCAAGATTATCATGTACTACTAGATGAGGATTAGATAATGCCTAAATCAGAGGACCAATAGACCAACACATTATCATGTATTGTTCGACGAGAATTATTTTTCTAGTGATATATTGCAGATGCTAACTAATAATTTTTATTATACGTGAGTTAAATTTTGACCATCTTGTTATATTTTGATAGGGATTTTGTTTGAATCAATTTTTAGGTCATCTGCTTGCTTTGATTTTTATTTTTATTTTTAGATATTATCATCATATTTTTTAGAGATCGAAGTTGTTCCTACTAAGGATAGAGCTCTAGAAGAAAGAGCGATCATGCAGCTAGCTCGCATGGTCACATCTCATACAGAATGGTAATTAAACTTCTAACACTTTAGATATTATTATTTTATCTTTTGCTAACTAATATAACATTCTTTATATTAGATATTTTATACTTAGGTTTGGATGATAGGGGGCACCAGTGATCCCATAGTCACATGTAGTAGCAACCGGCTCACAAATACCGAGTCATGGTCGAGGACCCACTCAGCTTACGGCATCACTGACACGATCAGAGGATAGACAGCTCATTCATGTTCAGAGCTGCTCGTAAGTACTACAATTTTAATTAATATATTTCTAATTTAATAATTTTAGAGTTAATATTTATTTTTTAAAATTAATTTTGTAGCATGTTTAGAGAGTCTGGAGTATCTCTTATGGTTACTAGCATCATCTGATGCTTGATGCTGGGGCCAGTGAATGAGTTTTCTAGTTGGCCATTTGGAGCACATGATGCTTCTAGGTAGATATTTCTGGTAAGTCAAAACTAGTTTAATTTTTAAATTCTTGATATATTGGCATTTTAATCAGGATTACTACCGATTTGAGACTCTTCAGGATGAGAAAGCAGTGTTAAAAAATGTATCCTAAAGTCAATCATTTAGATTGTAGATTGTTGAGCTAAATATAATTTATACTTAAATTTTAAATGAATAAAATTATTATTTTAGCATTTCATCATCCTTGTGCATCTTCCTATAATGAACTCTTTGTGATGATGTTCTTAGGACTATTTAGACTCAACAAAGGAGGATTTATCGTTTAGTCCTTAAATCTATCCGCGATCAAATGATACGTTGTTACCAAGGATGACAATGTTTATTGAGTATAGGTCATTATGTGTCATATGAATTGGTTGTCCTCTTAACCAAGGAGTGTGGAGACACTGGTATGGCATACAGGTGAGATGTAGGGGTATATCTATACTGAATATGACCAACATTGAAGTTTTTCTACTATCAAGATTTGCTTTGATGGAATATGGGTATAAATGTCCCTTTGACCTATGATCACCATGGTGACTTTCAAGCAACTCACTGTACTTTGATGCCGGATTACCAAAATTTTTGATTCAGTGATGAAAGATTTTTGGGCCCAGTCAAGTACTTAAGGAGTTGGTGGATGTATCAAGATGGGATTGACCACTCCTAATTCCAGAAGCTGTGTTTAATTATATTTCAATTTAGCAAATCCTTGGCCAATGTAGTCCTAGTGAGGGGTCATAGGACTAATTGCTTTGAAACATAATTTGGATGTACTTATCAGGATTGACAACTTAACTCTGAGTCATCCTATACACAGAGGTCAAAGAGATGAATTATGCGGTAACCATATTCACGTAGGTTCTGAATATTGTGATTGCAACTATTCGATCTATCCGAACATCGGGTACCATTTCTAGGTGGTCACTTCGATTAGTACAAGAAGTGGTTCTTGCATTACCAGCTTAGGTTTGAACCTATGGGGTCACACACACTAAAGGTTCCTACTTGAACTGATGGCTGGTAAAGAGTCCCACTGGACTAGTGTAAGCGCACCAACTATCATCACCTCTTCCTGATACCAATTGATATTCTATGATATCGCTCGAACGCCAATCATCCTTGGCATCACAAGCCCTGATACCATATTGTGGAAGCTCTTGATCTTTAGCATGGACCTAAAGAAATCTGTGACATTCTCTATGGGCAGCAAACCACCGATCCTCCACTTGGATCTATGATGGGGTGCCTCCCTCCTTAGACTTGAGGAGGATTTCCCCCCTCTTTAGGGCTTCTTCAAGAACCTTGGGGCGGCAACTCTAGAGAGAAGAGAAGAAGAAAGAGTTGAGGGAGAAAAGATCTATATTTCACAGCCTTCATGAAACCCTAATACAACCTATGTAATTATATATAGTCATTAGGCCTGATAAAAAACTTTCTGACTAACCCAATACATGAAAGCACTCACCAAGCCCATGTACACCCAAGTTTCACATGCTCTCATCCCCTGGATTTAAATCCAATCCATACATGAATTAGCCCCCTTAAGACCTCTTGAACCAGGCCTTAAGACCCCTAGGATAAGTTCCTATCCTAGCCCAAATAGAACCCGCATGTAACTCAGCCTGTAGACTGAGCCTGCTCAGTCTCCGCACTGAGCCGACTAACCTGAGATAAGGTTGGCTTAGTTTTAGACTGAGCCGGCTCAATTTCTATGCCATGCCTATAGTCCCGAACATGACCTTTTGTCTATTCTATGCTCTGAGACTTAGCCGATCCAGTTTCAAACTGAACTGGCTAACCTACAGAAAGCTCCTTTTCTATAGTCTTCAATCTTTCAACTTTGATTCCTCGCTCCACCTTGTATCCCTGATTTTCGAAGCTCCAATCAAGCCCCTCAAGATCCCAAACACCTCAACCTTGAGCCTGTGGAGGGCAATGCACCACCTCCATCCTAGGACCACTCCTATCCTAGTCTCCACTTATGGCCTCCCAAGATTTGAGAGCACCATAAATCCTCACAATCTCCACCTTGGTGCTTTCAAGCCTTGGCAAATCCTTGGCAATGCCTTCCTGCACAATCCCGCTTGAAGAGAAAATCTTAATTTTTCGGATCAGGTTCGTACAGATCTGATCAGATCAAGAGAGATATTTGAAAAATTTATCTCATGTATCCAGATCAAATCTAAGATGTTTCAGATCTAATTTTATAGATCTAATAAGTAAAAATAAAAATAAATTAAATTTGATTTAATTTATACCTTGATGTTGGGTAATCAAATTACCCTTTGATGATCCTACTGATTGCCTGAGATTCTAGATTTAGCCATGCAAGCACTTGACCTCCACCGATATCCACTCGAGCTGGATCTAGAGATCTTCTCCTTCTTTATCATCTCTCTAAATATCAGATCTAGATCTGATTTAGAGGATCTTCAAAATTTCTTTTGAAGATCTGCAGCAGTGCTGCCTTCTTTCTTTCTCATCAGCTTTTTCTTGCCTGGATCGCATCAAACTGGAGCCCAACTTTTCTTAGGCATGGAGAGGAGAGAGAGGATCAGAAGATGGCATGGAGGAGGTAGAGGAATAATCTTGGGGCATGGGCTAAGAGAGAACTCTTTTTAAAGTTAGGTGTAGATAGGATTTATGTAGACCATGCTGCGCCATGCAGTGCCACATCATTCCGATCAATCACGTTGCTTCGTGCAATCAGATCTAAATCTGATTGGTGGGATGACATCACCTGATCCAATCAGAATTCATCCTTAGATGGCACCTAAGACTGGTCAAAGTCTATAGCTAGGGGTTACCTAAGTAGAAACCAAGAAGCAACATGGAGTCCCATCCGTATGGGACTCCAGGCGTCCCTATCCATGGGCGCACGCCTCTTTAGGCGTGCACCCCCTCCTTTTCAAAATCTAGCAAGGGGACAAGCTCCTATCTGCTCTCCTATAGGTGCATGATACATGGACAGATGTCTAAGTGTCAAAGGTCAATGTTTGACCAAAGTCAAAGATAAGAATTAGTAGGTGACGAAAATGGCAGGTGTTGTCTCAAATTTATCTCATAAATTAAGACAACCCTTTTTTGACCTGGACAAGCTCTAGTCAAATCAAGTAAAGATACCTGAGTGAGCACAAACTCATTTGGCTTAGTCGAGATAATTTTTAATGATAGTAGAAGGAGTCATTAGGTTCAATCGTGTGCTAGCATGATTTTCTTCAACCTAATTGAATCTTATTCAAATCAATTGAACTAGGTTAGTTCAATTGATGATATCCAAATTCAAACCCTTGTTTGTGTGATCCAGTTAGATTCAGTTCTATATAGTAATGGGATATGTCGTGATCTCTATCATCGACATCATCAAAACTTCTTTCGTGGATCAGAACTCTTTTGATTCAGATAACTAGAATGATCAATCATCTAAATCATTCTAATTGCTCTCAAAATCCACCAATGACACCTAGTAGTATATGGTGGCAACCCATTAAAATTGAAAACAAATCTCTCGGTGCAGCTACTTATGTGATTAAGTTTTTTTATCTTGAGCCCCAATCAGATTAGGGTTAAGGTGAGCTCGTCAAATCCTAATTTCTATCATATGATTTAATCATTCGATTCAAGTCCGATGTTATAACCTTATTAGAAACTCTTTCTATTATTTGTATCATTACCATTAACTCAAGGAATGTATCACAGACACTAAATACATATTTATGATAGAAAATAATTCATTTTATTATTTATAGTCAAAATTATAATTTTTTTCCTAGAAGTATATTACAAGTGTCAGCCAATTTTGGCTTCTAGGGCACACATATCTAACAAACTCCTACTTGACCTAAAGCCAATTGACGATAAATCTAAGTCCCATCTTCTTAAGGTGGGCTTCGATCTTCTGCTAGTCCAACGACTTTGTAAGTGGATCCACCACATTGTCTACGAAGTCGACTCTCTTGACCTCGACGTAACCATTTTGGAGGTAATCGCGGATGAGGTGGTATCACTGCTCGATGTGCTTGGATTTTTGATGAGACCTCGGCTCCTTAGCAAGAGCTATGGTGCCATTTTTGTTGCAGCATAGAGGAATGGCATCTGATGGCATCACTCCGATCTCTAAGGCAAATTTTTTGTACCAGAATGCCTCCTTTGCAGCTTTTGATGTTGTGATGTATTCTGCTTTCATTATGAAATCTGCTATCACTGTCTGCTTGAAACTTTTCTAACTGACAGCTCTACCATTACACACAAACAGACTTTTAGATGTCGACTTTCGATCATCTATATCGGACATAAAATTCGAGTCTGTATACCTCTGGACTTGGAGTTCTCCATTACCAAAGATCAACAACATATCCTTAGTTCTTCTCAAGTACTTAAGAATATATTTCACAAAAATCCCATGTTCTCCATCTGGATTCGATTGATATCTGCTCCTGACACTCACAGCATGGGTTATATCAGGTCATGTACATAACATGGCATACATGAGGCTCCCTATTGCTGAAGCATAAGGGATCTTGCTCATCGTTCTATTTTGTCAGGTGTGCTAGGGCACATCTTCTTGAAAAGCTGAATGCCATGTCTGAAGGATACCAAACCCCTCTTAGAGTTTTTCATGCTAAACCTCTTTAGCACTTCCTCTATATACATTTTCTGTGAAAGTCCTAGCATCCTATTTGGTCTATCTCTATAAACCTTAATTTTCAGAATAAAGGATGTTTCTCCTAGGTCTTTCATGGAGAATTCTTTAGATAACCATATTTTAACTATGGTCAACATAGGAATGTCATTCTCAATAAGGAGGATGTCATCCACGTACAATACGAGGAAGATAACAGTCCTCCCTCTGACCTTTTTAAAGATACATGGCTCCTCCTCATTTTTGATGAAACCAAACAATTTGATTACATCATTAAAATAAGTATTCCAGCTTCGAGATGCTTGCTTAAGTCCATATATGGACCTTTACAGCTTGCATACCTTGTGATCATCATCACTAGATGTAAAATCTAGCGGCTGTTCCATATAGATATCTTTCTCAAGATATCCATTTAAGAATATTATTTTCACGTCCATTTGCCATATTTCATAATCAAAATGAGCTGCAATAGCAAGCAATATGCGAATGGATTTCAGCATAGCTACTGGTGAAAAGGTATTCTGATAGTCAATACCTTCGTATTGACTATAACCTTTTGCCACTAATCTAGCTTTGAATGTCTCCACATTCTCATCTGCACCAAATTTTCTCTTATAGATCCATTTACACCCAATAGGTACTATACCTTCTGATGGATCTACCAAGGTCTAGACTTAGTTTGAGTGCATCGAGTCAATTTTTGACTTCATTGCCTCTAACCATTTCTCAAAGTCGATATCCTATATCGCCTCGTTATAGTTTTTGAGATCATCACTATGAATTTCATTACCTATAAGGAACATTTCCTCTACTTTCTCTGAAATAGTACCTAAGTACCTCTCAGAGCGATGAAAAACTCTTTTCGATTTACGAGGTGTAGGAGGTAGTGATTGGATTGGCTTAACCTAATTTAGTTTCATTTGATCCTTAACTCATTGCTCTTATGAGATTTTCTCCTTGAGCTTGATCTGCTTTCCTACTTTCCAATGCCGCCATTTTGAATAAACTATTTTTTTTAAGAAAGATGGCATGTCGACTCACAATCATATTATGATCTTCTGAAATGTAGAAATAATATCCTAATGACTCTTTAGAATATCCTATAAATCGAGCTCTAAAGGACCTAAAGTCTAACTTGTCCGCTTGTTGTCTTTTGACATGAGCCGAACAACCCCAAATTTTTGAGATGACTCAGACTTGGTTTCTTATCATGCCATATCTCATACAGTGTGGTAGGAACGATTTTAGAAGAAATCCTATTCAACAAGTATATTGCAGTTAATAAACAGTATCCCAAAAAAAAATTAGAAAGGTCTATGAAGCTCATCATGGATTGGACCATATCTAACAGAGTTCGATTCCTTCATTCTAAAATCCCATTAAGTTGAGGTATTCCAGGTGGAGTCCATTAAGAGACTATACCATTTTTCTTAAGATAATCCAAGAATTTCCAACTAAGGTATTCACCTCCTCGATCTGATCGAAGAACCTTAATGGGTTTTTCTGTTTGCTTTTCTACTTCATGTCTGAATTTATTGAATTTTTCAAAAGTTTCAGACTTGTGTCTCATAAGATACACATACCCATACCTAGATAAATCATTGGTAAAGATATGAAGTAGATAAAGTTGTCTCTAATCGGTACATCAAATAGGCCCCACATCAGTATGTACTAGGGCAAGAAGATCTGTGGCCCTTTCCCCATGTCCTATAAAAGGAAGCTTAGTCATTTTGCCATGAAGACAAGATTCACAAATTGGATATGACTCGGAAGTCAACAGACTCAATAGCCCAGTTTTCTCCAATTTGTTAACCCTATCTTCTGCTATATGACCTAGTCTTAGGTGCCATAGATACCTATTATTTGGACTATCCCTAGGTCATTTTATGGTATTCACATTTTGCTCGATATTAAAAATAGATACATCAATATGTAACTGGTAAAGACCGTTAATAAGGAAACCACTTGCAATTTTATTTTTTTTATAAAGAATATTATAATGGTCCTTAAAAAAACTAATTACATAGCCTTCCAATGTAAGATAAAAAATAGAAATTAAATTTCTGCTTGCTGCAGGCACATAATAACAGTCTTTTAACACTAAGTCTAAACTAGATGGTAGTCGAAGAGGATATATTTCCATGGCTACGGCAGCAACTCTTGCTCTATTTTTGATGCACAGGATCATCTCACCATCCCTCAGCCTCCTACTATCCTCAAGATCCTATATTAAAGTGCATAAATGAGCATTAGAACTAGAGTCAAGCACCCAACTGAATGCAGAAGAAATGATAAGGTTAGATTTAATAATGAGCATACCTTCAGAAGGACCTACCTCCTTCTTATTCTTCAGGGTGGCCAGGTAAGTAGGGCAGTTCCGCTTCCAGTGGCAGTCATTGTTGCAATGAAAATACTTTTCTTTGGTAGTGGCCTTCTTTTTCAGTTCTGCTATTTTCTTCTTTCCTCCTTCCACCTTCTACTTTTTCATAGATTTCTTCTTCTTTCCAAAAGACTTTCTCTTGGAAGAAGTCCATTCCATAGCAAGCACAGAGCCTTTAGAATCTTTCATAGAAAGCTCAGCAGTAACCAGCATGTTCATAAGTTCGGTCAGAAAATTTTGAAGTTTATACATATGATAGTTCATGATGAACTGCCCATATGCATCAGTCAAGGATTGCAGAATTATATTATTCTACAGATCCAAGTCCAACCTCACTCCGAGCTTCTCAAGCTCTTCCAAGTCCTTGATCATCATCAGATAATGATCTTGGACTGACTTCCCATCGCATATTTTAGCCTTAAATAGTCATTTAGTGACTTGATACTTGGCTGCACGACTTTGTTCATCAAACATCTCCTGTAGGTGAGCCAATATTTAGCGGGCAGTCCTGATATCTTCATATTGGCGCTGAAGCTCATCAGACATCGAGCCCAACATGTAATATCTGGTTTTGTTATCTTCATCCATCCACTTTTCAAGAGATGCTCTCTATTCAATGGATGGACGAGCTGGTAAGGTGGGAGGGTCTGATCCAAGACATAAGTTAACTTTTTGGAATCCAAAATAATTTTAAAGTTCCAAAGCCAATCCTTGTAATTGGATCCGGTCAGTCTATGGGTGTCTAAAATTCGTGCTAGTGGGTTGGATGCAGATATTTTTTAATAGAGAGTCAAAGTTTATAGTTAGATATTATAATTAAGACTTAACCAATTTGTTTAAAAATTTTATTTTTAAATAAATTAGCTTCCACTATTTTTTTGGATCCCTACATTTTTCCTATAGAGATGCATAAATTTCCATGATTAATGATTTCTAGTGGGTGGTGCGGTCCCACCAACTGACTCATCACCTCACCTAATAGTTATTGGTGATGGGTTAGCCAATGAGTGAACAACTCTTGTTTAATGATTCTGAAATCATGGTGCACCCAAACCTGATCTCTAATTCATGAATCTCATCATGCCTAGAATATTGATCCACTCCTTAGTTAAGTCAAATCCACCATTTGCACTGATTAGATTTCTAATTGAGTCTCTCACCGTATCCAGAATATTGAGCTCAATCCATCCTCCATCCCGTAGCATCCAATGCCTAATAGATATGGTTGTGTCTTTCTGGTGCAACTGAACTACTATAGCAAATCGAGAACAATCAACCCGGGAAGGGCCCGCACATCTACAATGGTGGAAGATCTTAAACTTAATCTTTTCTTAGGGAGATTTGATTTAGGTCTTATTAAACTAGACTTGACATGGTCATAACCATTATGACTAACCTAGTGGCATGGGTTAGCTCGGATTATTGACCACCTTAGATCAGGACTAAGCCAACAAATATGGCTAGATAAGTGAGACCGGTGGAAGGGATATGCCATTAACTCGACGAGAATGCATTCGAGTCGAGTAGCTCCCAATTAAAAACTAGTCAATCGTATCTGCCAGACTTACCTTAGATACTAAATTATTGAGCTAGAACCAATTGGATTAGCCTATAATTCAGACTATAACCACTGAGCCTAATTAGGTCTTAGCTTGATCGATCACTCACGTGACTCGATCTTGATCCAGACTTAATCCTGTTAGATCGGTCAATTTAAGCACTGTTGATCCCATCTAACTAACTCTTGATTCGGTTTGATCAATCGCTTAGACCTAATTGAGCTACTCAAGTCCAAACCTAATATTATGAATATGTCTTAAATCTGAAATTCTCAATTTTAGACCTAACATATTTTTTGTAATCTAAATTTTTAATTAAGTTAGGATTCACAAACAAAATATGTAAATAAAATCCTAGGATTTCAAGATCTAGAATTTTGTAGAAAGTAAGTTCTTGATTTCTAATTAAGGATGAACGGGCAGCACCCCTACACATCATAGGAACACCCTATTGAATGAAAGGAGAGGGCATTTAAATTTTACTTTGTTCTTATGACCGAACGGCCAAGGGGAACACCTTAATTAGAAATATAAATCTACAAAACTAGTTAGATCTACATCATATATCTCATATATCAAAATTAATCTAACTTTATACATATTTTGCATACATCTCATGTATCATATCATGCATATTTTTTAGATCTTAATTATCACATAATTATCTAAAAAATTAGATTTAAATTTGATCACATCAAAATAAAATTTAAATTCTAGATCTAGATAATTATGTAGAACTATTCTACAACTAGTCTAAATCATGCATTCATCATATCTCATATGAACAAATTAAATAATTTATTTTTTATTTTTTAGATATAATTATAATATTTATAATATCAAAAAATAAAAAATAAATAAGATCTAAAAATTATAATTTAATCAAAAAATAAAATTATGATTATACTAGACTATGTATAGAACTATTCTATTTTACAACTAGTCATGCATATTGTAGAACTTAGATCTATATTATTTAATTTTAATTTTTTTGATTTTAGATCTAATCACATATTATGTGACATTTGAAATTACCTAATTTTTAGATTAAAATAAATAAAAATTAGATCTAAATAATTTAGAGAACCTGGCTCTGATACCAGTTGAAGGAGAAATTCTGATTTCTCGGATTAGGTTGGTACAGATCTGATAAGATCAAGAGAGATATTTCAAAAATTTCTCTCATGTATCTAGATTAGATCTAAGGTATTTTAGATTTGATTTTGTAGATCTAATAAATAAAAATAAAAATAAATTAAATTTAATTTAATTTATACCTTGATGTTGGGTAATCAGATTATCCTTTGATGATCCTGCTGATTGCCTGAGATTCTGGATCTAGCCACGCAAGCGCCTGGCCTCTATCGATATCCACTCAGATTGGATCTGAAATCTTCTTCTTCTTTATCACCTCTCTAAATATCAGATCTAGATCTGATTTGGAAGATCTTCAAAATTTCTTTCGAAGATCCGCGGTCGTCTTTGCAGTAGTGCTGCCTTCTTCCTTTCTCGTCAGCTTTTTCTTGCCTGGATCGCACCAAACTGGAGCCTAACTTTTCTTGGGCATGGAGAGGAGGAGAGAGGGATTAGATGGATGGCATGGAGGAGGAGAGAGGGAACAGCCTTGGGACGTGGCTTGGAAGTGGAGTTCTCAAAGAGAGAACTCTTTTTAAAGTTGGGCGCAGACAGGGTTTATATAGACCTTGCTTCACCATGTAGTGCCACATCACCCCTGACCAATCATATTGCTTCGTGCAATCAGATCTAAATCTGATTGATGGTGATGACATCACCTTGATCCAATCAGATGAGAGCCCCATCTATAGGTTCATTCCTTAGATGGCGCCTAAGATTGATCAAAGTAGATACAGCTTGGGGTCACCTAAGTGAAACCAAGAAGCAACCTAGAGTCCCATTCCGTATGGGACTCCAGGCATCCCTATCCATAAGCGCACGCCATCCCTAGGCATGTGCCCCCTACTTTCCAATTTATATAGCAAGGGAGACAAGCCCCTATCTGCTCTTGTCCAATAAGGTGCATGACACTATGGGCAGATGTCCTAAGGTGTCAAAGGTCAATGTTTGACCAAAGTTCAAAGGCAAGAATTAGCAGGTGACGAAAAATGGTAGGTGTTGTCTCAAATTTATCTCATAAATTAAGACAACCCTTTTTCTGACTTGGACAAGCTCCAAGTCAGATCAGGTAAAGATACCTGAGTGAGCACAAACTCATTTGGCTCAGTCGAGATAACTTTTAATGATAATAGAAAGGAGAATGTTAGGCTCAATCGTGTGCTAGCACGATTTTCCTTGAACCTAATTGAATCTTATTCAAATCAATTGAACTAGGTTAGTCCAATTGATGATATCCAGATCCTAAACCCTTGTTTGTGTGATCCAGTTAGGTTTAGTTCTATATGGTAATGGGATATGTCATGATCTCCATCATCGACATCATCGAAACTCCTTTCGATGGATCAGAACTCTTCTGATTCAGACAACTAGAATGATCGATCATCTAAATCATTCTAATTGCTCCCAAAATCCACCAGTGACACCTAGCAGCATATGGTGGCAACCCATCAAAACTAAAAATGAACCTCTCGATGCAGCTACTTGTGTGATTAAGTTCTTCTATCTTGAGCCCCAATCAGATTAGGGTTAAGGTGAACTCGTCAAACCCTAATTTCTATCATATGATTTAATCATTCGATTCAAGTCCGATGTGAAAACCTTAATAGAAACTCTTTCTATTATTTCACTCTCTCTGCCATGGCCATGGGCTTATGGACTTGATTCTCATGATCATCATAGGGCTGCTCCTCATCCACCGAGGTAGATAGATTCCATCTTGGTGCAATCCAATTCCTACAATGAACATGCTATAGCCAACATACACCTCAGGATTTTGAATGGCTAGGAGACCGAGTCATGGTGTAGTCAAACTATAACACCCTCAAGGTGAACTATCGATGCACCTCAGGTCAAAGAACCAGACACACCACTGTAGCTTCGAGTCAGTCATCGACGAGAAGGTAGACTTTCTTATGACTACTCGAGGTGGTCACGCTCAGTGCCCTCATTCTCTAACGAGTATCTGTACTCTCGCTCTAGTGTCTCTATACCATAGACTTAAGACTCATCTACTATAAAGAAGTGATTGTACACTAATCTTTTAGATCAATCACCATCCTCATGATGATCCTACGGTCAGGAGCATTTTATGAGTTAATAAATGAAAATTCATGTCTTAAATTTTCAACTCTTGAAAATAAGAATTATCATTACCATTAACTCAAGGAATGTATCACAGACACTAAATACATATTTATGATAG
The DNA here is from genome assembly GCA_006176705.1 of Cocos nucifera. Lineage (NCBI taxonomy): Eukaryota > Viridiplantae > Streptophyta > Magnoliopsida > Arecales > Arecaceae > Cocos > Cocos nucifera. The sequence goes on along the minus strand of QRFJ01001485.1, from coordinate 2,682 downwards.
AAAATAATCTATTTTATTATTTACAGTCAAAATTATAATTTTGCCCCTAGAAATATATTACAAGTGTCAGCCAATTCTGACTTCTAGGGCACACATATCTAACACCGCTGTCCCTGCACACCCTGATAGCCCTTTGTGCAATCATCATCTCCACTAATTCTCTTCAGCTATTGTGCACCCTTGAGGCCCTTTGGTATGACCGCCTCCACCACTTAAGACCTGGCTTGCTCCTCTACACAATCCTAGAATTGTAGGATCTCTTATACTTAGCAGCTGCATCACCTTTCTTAGACTTCCCAGGAGAATCCGCAATGTTCCTATACCGGCACTTGCTGCAAATCCTGACATGGTCTCTTTAGAACTACGCCTATCCACCTACACACACCGCTCCATCTGGAACTGTGCATTATTGGGGCTGGTGCTAGAATATCGATCATTCCGCATCCCTCTGCTCTGAACTCATATCAAATTTTTCTCTAATTATGAAGCCATCTCTGTCTGGTGCTCCATCTGAAACTGAAGTCCCCCTGATACTGTAGAAGCCAACTCTATCACCGAGTCCCTCGAGGCCAACCACTCAACATTGCACTTGCTGAGTTGCCACTGCATCTCGAACACCGTCGCTATCCCTTTCCGCATTCCACATTTGAGCTATTCGATACGTCCGCAAGTCGTGGGCACCTGAAACCAAGTCATCCAATTTCTGATTGAACCCTAAGAAAATTTATCCTAGTCCTTCTCCTTTCTGCTCCTTACACCAGCCAACGCTAGTTGCGGGAGAATATCCTCCACCCGAATCGTGACTCTTCCTGGTGCCCTTATAGAAGAAATCTGATCCATGATACTTTTAGCGAGAGTATAGGTACTCGTTAGAGAACGAGGGCACTGAGCGTGACCACCTCGAGTAGTCATTAGGGAGTCTACCTTCTAATCGATGACTGACTCGATGCTGCAGTAGTATGTCTGGTTCTTTGATCTGAGATGCATCGACAGTTCACCTTGAGGGTGTTATAGTTTGACTACACCATTACTCGGTCTTCTAGCCATATAGAACCCTAAGGTGTATGTTGGCTATAGCATGATCATTGTAGGAACTGGATAGCATCAAGATGGAATCTATCTACCTCGGTGGTAGAGGAGCAGCCCTATGATGATCATTAGAATCAAGTCTGGAAGTCTATGGCCATGACAGAGTGAAATAATAGAAAGAGTTTCTATTTAGATTTTCACATCGGACTCGAATCGAATGATTACATCATATGACAGAAACTAGGATTTGACGAGTTTACCTTAACCCTAATCTGATCGGGGCTCAAGATAGAAGGACTTAATCACATAGGTAGCTGCACCAAGAGGTTCGCATTCAGCTCTAATGGGTTGCCACCATATACTGCTAGGTGTCACTGGTGGATTTTGGGAGCAATTAGAATGATTTAGATGATCGATCATTCTAGCGGTTCGAATTAGAAGAGTTTTGATCCATCGAAAGGAGTTTCGATGATGTCGATGATAGAGATCATGACATATCCCATTATCATATAGAACTGAACCTAACTGGATCACACAAACAATGGTTTGAATCTGGTGATCATCAATTAAACTGATTCAGTTCAATTGATCTGAATGAGATTCAATTAGGTTCAAGAAAATCGTGCTAGCACTCGATTGAACCTAACGTTCTTCTTTTGCTGTCATAAATAAGTTGTCCTGACTGAGCCAAAGGAGTTTGTGCTCAATCAGAGGCCTTCATATGGTCTAACTAGAGGTTGTTCAAGTCAAAAAGGGTTGTCTTATTTTGTAAGACATTACCTGCCATTTTTGATCACCTGCCATTTCTTGTTCTTTGACTTTGGTCAAAAGTCTATCTTTGACTGGTCAAATGTTGACCACTGATACTTTGACTTTTGACCACATATCATGCACCTATTGGAGAGCTGGTGGGGACCTATCCTCCTGCCAGAACCAGGCTAGGAGGAGGATACATGCCACCCTAGGTGTGTGCCTAAGTTGGAGGCGCCTAGGAGTCCCTGTTGGACAGGGACTCCATCTCCTTTTTGGATTCCAATTAGAGTTCTTCTAAGAATCAACTTTGATTGGTCTTAGGCGCCCTCTAAGGAGGAATTCAGGGGACTCTATTCCCACCAATCAGATTTAGATCTGATTTCACAAAGGGTTGTGATTGGTTGGGAAGAAAAGGAGTTGGATCACGCTTAGTCTATAAATAAGATCCTGTGCCCAACTCAAAGCAAGTTTGGAAATTGAAACCCCACGCCCCAAGGCTGCCTCTCCCCTCTTCCTCCATGCCAAACCACCTTCTCCCCTTCCTCTCCATGTCCAAAAAGAGTTTTGGACTTTTAGTTGGTGCGATCCAGATCAAAGAAAGGCGACTGAAAGCTAGAAGGCTGCACTGCTACAAAGGATGACTGCTGATCTTCAAAAGGAGTTTTGAAGATCCTCCAGATCATATCCAAATCTGATTTTTGGAGACGTGATAGAGAAGAAGAGGATCTCCAGATCTAGCCTAAGTGGATATCAGTAGAGGCCAGAAACTTGTGTGGCTAGATTCAGAACCTTCCGCTGCATACAGGATCATCAACGGGTAATAGGATTACCCATATCAAGTAAATTAAATTTGATTTAATTTATCTAGATTTTTTATTTCTAAAATAATTAATATCCTCT